>CM072876.1:7770000-8182500 GCA_036937835.1 Pampus argenteus
GTGAATCATATGTGTAAAGAGAACATTATTACCTTAACTTTAATCTGTGGAAACACGCTAGTAAAGATTCTCTTAAGTCTTACTGATGGAGATAAATGTTGATTTGTTTGTTAATGTAAATGTAAAACCAACACTTACAACGCATAAATGGTTGTAAGCATTTGTTAATCCTCTATATATTTGCAGTTTGCGTAATATACATAGAGTTTCTGTGTCGCCGATGTGGCCCTCCTCCCTCCTCCCTCCTTAGGGTAACCTACCATTGAGTGGCTAGACATTAAGTTTCCTGACTGACTAATTAATGGCACAAGATGGTTAATTAATGTGTAAATGTATGCGCGCAGCCGTGGGCCATTGTCAGTGCAGGTAGACAGGTGTGTGGGCCCAGACTCTTTAACTAATTGGGTGCACTCCCGACATTTGGCAGGCTCTGACAAATCACACTCACACTCACACAGGCAGGCATGTGCAGTATTAAGGGAGTGTGCATCCAAGGGATCAGTTAATTAATCTTGTAAAAGAAGTCTCGATGTAAGAGCGAGACTCATTTCGGATGAAGTGCCACTTTCTCTCCCTAAGGCAACTGAAAGGCCTTTTAAATGTGTGTGCAGGGTTTTTTGTAGCCAAATATCACTTTAACTTTGATTAGTCTCAATTTTTGTTAGTTGGAAAGATTTTTCATATCCACATGTGCACTAACACACAGACTCACAGCCATGAACAAACACATTTAAGCACACATCCATTCAGTCTTACATTTTGCCCCCTAATTAGAGTCTCCACTACCTGTTTCCCAGCTGAAAGCAGTGGTACAGTAATCATGTTGGCTAGGCTGGTATCACCCCTAAGAAGAGCTGCCACTAATGGCTGCCTGTTGATGCCCCAAGGCCGTGCCAGAGACATAGTATTGCCCCTCTCTGACCTCTTCATGTCTTTTTACCGCCAGAATGAGATGAGGAAGTAGGGGGAGAGAGGGAAGCGGTGCACTGACAGGGGGAAATAGGGAAGAGGAAAGGAGTTTGTATTGTTCTCTCTCTGTCCCCACAGTCCCTCAACTAATCAGCAACTCCCTTCTGTGTCCCACCGGCACACACACGCAAAACCCCTGTATCCATATTTTACTGCAGCCCTCCTGTGTAGTACACACATACGTATGCATACTCACTCACTCACACACACACAAACAGACTGCCTGCTGCGATTTTCATGACAACCAGGCTGTTGAGCCACACTTTGTGAGTGAAACTAGTATGTTTAAGTTGAAGCTTCTCTCATCTTTCCTTTCCACCACTGTCTGTTTGCCGTTCTGACAAAGGCGCCTGATTAGTACTGTCGTCTGCCATCAAAGGCAGCTGCAAAACAGCTATATGCGCCCACACACACACGCACACACACGCACACAAACACACTCACTCACAGCCATATACACAAATATGCAGAACTGTGCATGTGTGTGCTTGTATATATACATGTGTATAAATTCATTGAAAGACAGACACTACATACGTCTTAATTCAGAGATGAGATGTAACTGAATAACCAGGCTAAGGAAACGTTGCTGTGATCTTAGAAATTAATGTATTCCTTCTGTCTCTCACTCCTGTTCTCTCTACCTCTCTGTCCGTATCTCTTCCTGTCTCTGATGTGCAAACTAATTTTGGGAAAATAAACTAATTTTCATTTTGGAAAGAATTATTCCATGACATCTTCTTGACTTCATCAATCAAGAGAGAGAATATTAGAGGATATACAACTACAGACTTGCTTTTTCAAGTTTTTGATTATGCTGGATCAAAACTGCCTCATTTGTGCCTTTTTATTATTCAACAACTCGGCTTGTCACTGATAAATTACAGCGTAAATTGATAAATTGTGCTAGACTTGCATGATGTCTTGCATTATGTTTGTCCCTGTCGAGACAGTTTTATTGATGTAGAGATGTGAGTGTTATTTAAAATTCAAAAAGGAGACTAAAAAGCAAATAATTAGTTGTGTGTTCGGTAAATGTGGACTATTAAATACTATTAAGAGTTATTGGGGGCGGGGGGGGGGGGGATGCTGTAGTGATGTCACAGATACAAAGCATAATGTCAAGGTGATGTTGGTCAGCTCGAACATTGTGCTGTTATTATTGTGTCTGAATTCATCTGCTTCGCTGAAGTAAACTCACTTCAGCTGACTTTCTGGCAGATGGGAAGCAGAAAGAAAACTCTGATATTCTTTTACATCATAAAAAATATAGTTTCTTAAGAAACAGTGATATTTTTTGACATAAGTGCCCAACTATTTCTTAAAATTGAAGTGAACTAGCTTATAAACTACAAGCTGTAAGTAAGGAGTTTCTTGTAACTTTGTCTAATATATTATAATAATATAATTTTGCAGTAAGTACTGTTTGTAAATAATATACTAGAAATATATCCGTTACCTGTTCCTGTTTCCTACTTTTACTTTTTGTTTGATAAGCCACCAACAGGCTCTCAGATCTGTGGCCATCATAATTATTGCTTTACATTTTACCTAATGTAAATTAAAAATGATGTCCACCAGCTCACAGAGCCTCCTGGCAACATTTGAATTCAGAGTATTTTATAACTGCAAAGCTATTTGCTCTCCAGCTTTCTTTCATTCTCCTGCCTGATAAAGTGTCTTTTGTGTGTTTCAAGGCTACATTGTGTATTCCTACAGATCTAATTCACTTACTGCGTAATGCTCCTTGCCTCTTTGCTTTGTGTGCACACCTCTTTGACAGTATGTCAAACAAATCCTCACATTCTGTTAGTATCTGAGTAGTATTGTAGAAAGTATTGTAGTCACAATGGCTGTTCAACCCTCCGTCTCCCTCTGCCCACCTGTATCTGCATGTTTCTGCCTATACATCCTCTTCCATATACAGTATAGTGGAATTTTTGTATCATACATCCAGACAGACAAATGCCCATGTATTCCAACATCCCGGACCATGTTAGGACTAAATGAATGCTAGTATGATGGATGCTGTTTAGCCCAATGGTGTCCAGACTGGGTCAGGCCAGGCCATGTCAGTGGAAAGGCCACTGCATGATTCATAGCTGCTACCTCGCACACATCCAGTGATGATGGATCAGAGGGAAACTGAGAATTAGAGAGAGGAGAGAGCGATAGCAGTGAAAGCAATGATGGATCGGAGACATAAAAAGAGAGAGATTCAAAGATGCTATTGAAACAGAAAGAGAGAACAACAGGATGCTTACCATTGCAATACATCATGCTTCCTTTCTCTCTTCGCATCCCAACACACTCAGTCACAGACACACATGCAGACACCTAAAAAGGGAGGTATTAATGAGTTCAATGCTGACATTTAGGTAGGGGGGTTATGAGAGGAAAGGGAGGGAGGATGTGAGAGATAGATTTTGTGACTTCATCATGAATGATTAGTCATAACAGCAGGGCTTTCAAATGTCACCTCTGTCAAGATTGGAGGGTCATTTCGTCTGTGTGCGTTTCTCTGTGTATATTGTGCATTTGGCCTTTGTGCCACTAACAACAATATACTTAGGCTTATTTGTTTATGGCATTTCACAGACAATGAGGTGACATAAAAACGTCTAATGTGTCCAATATGTTTGCTTATACATAGTGAAGGAAGGTGAGCCCTGCCATTGCATCAAGGTCTTCACACACCCATACACTCTAAAAAATGTACATGTGCGTGAAGTCATTATCTGAGTTCCTTACCCCATGATCATCAACAGTAATAGCTGATTCATGCGGCAAGCTCTTTTCCCCCCGTCAGTGTTGTGGATCATTTGCTGTGACGCACTGTTTTGATGCTGTGCTGTTTGGCCTTGCAGTGCGCTGCTCGTCTAATGTGGATGAACTGAGCAGAGCAGAGCAGGCTGTGTAGTTGCACTCTATCAGCTTCCAGTCCGCACCTACAAAGCCCTCTGTACCCCACATTTTAATCCCAATCTATCTTTCATTTGAGTCTACCAGGGATAGCCTTCGTTTATTTTTACTTCACTTTTAAAATGTACTGTTTCTCATTGCCATCGTTTTACTTATGACAAACATTTTTATTTCTGTAAGATACCAACTTATTTTCTGCACAGTTTTAATTATTGATCCTGATCACGTCTCTGCAGATTTGTTGCTTTGATGTTTTCATGCACAGTCACATGGCATAAAGTACTGTGTAATGCATGGCCTTTATTCAGGTAACCCTCTGTATAGTAACTACCTTAAGCTAGAATTATACTTGTCCAAAGGTACATGTAAATGTCTCTCAAACTCACACAGGGAAGCGTGTTATGTGTAACGATAGGTCAGAGACAACCTCCAAATCTCAACAATGCATAGAGCCCCCCCCTCTGCGTCTGTTTCCCTCAAACAAGTTGCCTGCTGGATCTAGTTGTTGTTTGGAGGTAGGCTCGAAACGGAGAAGAAAACAAACATGAACATGCTACAAGTATAAAAGAAACAGCCTTTACTTTACAGTATTCAAGCGTGTCTTCTTTTTTTCTTATAATTGCTTTTCTTTCATGGTCACTGTATTTAGCATCTCACAGTCATTATGGCATTCAGACACACTCAGCACACGTAAACCAAACTCCTGCATTTGCAATACATCACACCGGCTAAAGGCTTTTACATTTCTTCTCTCCTGTATTGTCTCTCTCCTGTTGTCTTCCTTCTTGTCTCTGAGTTTCTCACTCAACCTTTGTTTCTCTTTCTGTAGAAAGATAGGATGATTAATTAAGTAGAAAATTACAGAATTCTGGAGTTTCTGGTCAGGAGGAGGATTGTATGCACGCATGCACACCCAGAAACAGATACACATCTCAAATAGATAAGCCATGATGTGCATTTACATACAGTACACCCCAACATCCACAACTGAATATTAAGGCCACCGTTTGAAGTATGCAAAACCACAGTGCCGAGATTACCCAGACCTTGCACTGAAAGACATCCAAGAAAGACACTTGAGTAGCAAAAGATGACAACTGCACAGATGGGTGGCACATTTTATTGTGACCAAAGTACTTGTTTGATATGACAGGAATACTGTATAAACAGAAGTGGGTGTGTTGTTGGTTGACAGTGCAATGTGTTTTGCTGCTGCTGCTGATTTTGATGATATGATGTTGCCATTTTGCCCCGCTGGTGCACACACACTTACATATTATACACATGTTGACAAATGGGTATAATTTGGCTGTTGAAACCTGAAAGAGAACATTGGGAATTGTCACACCAGAGATTATATGGAGAAACAGAGAGGTAAAGGCCAGGTGGAGAGGAGAAAAGCTAGACAGGGAAGCTGAAAAAGATTTGTCTGATGAAAGCAAAAGAGCCAGGACTGGAGCAAGAGGGTTATACAAGACGAGAGTGAGAGAGAGCAAGTAGATAAATAATAAATGTGATGGGGTTGACGAAGCGATCTTATGGCCACACTCTAATGCAACAGGTCAGGGGGTCATTGTCGTGATAGCCAAGTACAAGCTATAAGTCTACTTATTTTGGAAGCTTTTATCTGTGCCCCCTTGGCTTCAGTGAAAACTTTATTTATGTTCTGTTTTTAGAGAGAGAGAGAGAAGAGCACAACAACACTGTTATCATGGTGGAGTCGCTGATGATTTACTCAGAAAACAGTTTAATAGACTAAACAAGAAAAGAGGAGATGTGGAGAGAGAGAGACGGACAAGAGGAGAAATAAGGAGAAAAGATCTTGAAGACAGTTGAAGTGACAGTGGGCAGCACGGAGCAGTCAGATGAGAATGAAGGAGGAAGGTGGTAAAACCTGAGAGTATTAGAAAGTTGTGCTCTGTAGCATCAGGTAAACACTTTACTTAAACTGGCGTGATTCATCCTGAAAATATGTGTGCTCAAGCTTGAACATCCTCTCACATCTACATCTTAATCACTGTTTCAACTCTGTGTAATTTAAATTTTACATTTAAGGCATTTAACTGAAACTCATCATCACTCTGTGTTTTTGTGTGTTAGTGCTCAAGCAACACATAATTTAGCATCATCCCTTCTCCTTGGCCTTTTCTTAACTCCTTATTCATCAGCTGCTATACACATGCATGATTTAGGACAGATTGGAGTCTCGTGCAAAATATGGTTTAATATTAAAATATACTGTAATGTCTGCTTATGTGTGTGTGTGTGCTTTTATTGATATCAGGCACTGTGGCGTCATGCCAAGCGTGTGTGTGTCAAGATGACAAGCTCATTCTTTTCCTCTAACCTTGATCTACTCTTTCTCTATAACCATTGATCGTCTATGTTTTGTCTTCTGAGCTCCCGAGGCATGTACCATTATGTATACTCAGGTATCATGTTACACAACATGGATGCAGATTACAGGGGGAGAGAAAGAAAAAGCATAACAAATATATAGAGAGGTTAGAGAAGTTGTATTTGTTTGTTGTCATGCTCATCTTAAGTCATACTTTACATGCACAAGGTTAAATGTGTGCATTTGTTTGTTTTCTACGGTCGTGCATGTCTTTATCTTTGCGTTTATGTTTCGTCTGCATCTTTTATGTGACTCGCTTTCAAACTGTAATAAACTCACTTACCCCCACAGGCCCCGAGGCTTTGCCCTTTTTGGTGTTTGCTTCTCTTTGCTCTCATTTTTGTCTGAAACCTGCACTCTCTTATCTTCCCTGCTCACTTTCTCGACATTGCTCATTCTCTTCTTCTTCTCTTTTTTTCTCCCTGCTTCTCTCTCCCCTTGTGAAGTGTGCGACCTCTGCAACTTTATTCCACCCCTCGCTTGGGACATTAGCCAGAGTGGGTCAATGAATATTGATGAGCTCATTCAGAGCACACTCAGTAAAGGCCAAGACACAGAGATCTTTGGATCCCACAGCTCCACCGGCACTCCCAGTCCGACGCACTGACATACCCACATCCCGTGTTCTCCCCCTCTCATGTCAAGGACTGAGATAATTAACCAAGTCACAGAGAAGATTATCAGGCAGATTTGTTGATGAGGGCATAAGTTCACTTGTATTTTACTAACTGCTCATACAAATTCAGCCAGAAAATATGCATCTTTTGATTTAGAAAGGCTAACAATATCATGCCAGGTGCAGTGTTGCTTGTTATTATTGTTATTTATTGTTAATAGCCACATTTCTGATCAATCCAAGTCATCACTAACAGTCATGATGACATAATTATAGATGCTATGGTCTTGCAGGGTCATCATTGCTTTCATATTCTACACAACTAAATGAAGTGGTAGCTAAATCTGGTCATTTTGTATAAAAATACAACTGCTGCTAAAGCGATTATAACTAACTTAGGAGAGTATCAGGAAGCAACCTCTCATATTAATCTCATATTCAAATGTATTAAACTGTAAATGTATTTATTATATTTCTATTAATATTAGAACAGACACCCAGTGAACCAGTGATATTCAATTGAAGTCCTATGAATTATGAACTGTAAATAATCAAAATAAAGTTTATCTTCTTAAACAACCTCATTAAAATAGACCAAAAAAAAAAATGCACATACTGCACATTGCCTTTGGGTAATGCATTACTACAAACAAAATTAAGCTTTCTTATTAGTATGCAGATTGAATTCTATACATCATAATCAGCCTAAAACTTTTCTCTCTACATCTGCCTGAACAAACCTTTTTTTCCTCAACTTCACCTGATGACCTGATTTAATTGAACAAACTGACATCATTAAATAATTATATAGACTCAGAAGCATTTTCTGTGCCCTGATATTTAATAAAATAAAAAAAAAGCTATACTCCATTTATTCTTCTCCTTTGATAGAAAAGTGGAATTGATAATGCTCAGCATCATGATTGGCAGTGGTAATAAGATGTGACGAGTGAGAGGAAGGGAGCTGTCAGGACAGTGATGGGAGCACTCATCATTAACCTGTCTACTAGAGTTTGTGCACAGAGGTGATGATTTGTTCGCCACATACTTTAACAAGTCATTCACGGGGTCAGCTCTTGTCAGCTGTGAAGACATGACGCACATAATGTGTCAAATCACATGTGTGTGGCCTAATGTAACAACATAGTGTGTAAATGGAGCTTTAGCTGGGTTTCCTCTTAGTTTGTACTGACCATATGCATTAGTGTGTCTCCTTGTTTGTGGTTCCTGTTTTTCACATCTGTAACCGTGTCATTTCTACCTTGAAAAGTGGTAATCTCAGTGTCCTTTTCCATTAACTAGATGTCTCATATCAATTCCATACCATTACTGGGTTGTTTTGAAGCAATCGATACTGGATGCCTGATTCAACATTCCCACAGGCTTCTAGTTTTAATCTAAATGTGCTTTCAAATTACATTCATGTCAGTTGAATTGTCTGCTTGAAAGGTTTTTGACTTATATAACATATGAGAAAGAGGCTGTTATCTAGTTGCATAATGAGAGGCTGAAGGTATGTGTTTTTAACCATGCTAGCAGTATAGCTCTACGGATGGCAATGCTGGTCTGTTTGTCCATCACTTTGATCTGTACTCTGTTAAATGTTTGATCAAACATTTGAAATACATGTAATATTAACATTATCACACGGATTGAAACAACATGAAATTTAAAATAAGTGTATAAAATAAGTTGTATCACTAACAACATACATCAGTCAATGATGTTGAATAAAACAGACCTTTCACTCTCTGCTCTATTAGCAGCTAATATTCAATTCCTATGCGGCAGTGTTTGTGTTTTATTTACGATAAATGAAAAGTGTCATAAGATATGAATAAAATAACCACCGTTGTTTCTGTCATCTCAAGTGTCTCTAACAAATTGGGCATTCTGTTTATTTGCTCAGACTCCACCTCGGAGCACTGAAATCACGTCCTTCCAATCAGTGCTGGAGGAGGATTCTCATTACAAGTGGGGTGAATCTCATTTAGTGATTTCTCATTTAATATTGTGTGTGCAATGCTATGAATGAATTAGTGATTGAACAAGAAACATACATATAACATACATAAAACATATAAATATATATTGTTTTATACTATATATATATATATATATATATATATATAAACATTTTGGGACTTGCAAATGCAAATTTGTATTAAAACTTGAATCACTCTAAAAAGCAGTACATATCTGTCAGGCTTATTTGACTGAGGAAGTTACAATAAGCCGTTCGCTGTGACAGGACATTAAGCCATGGTAAGACACCCGCTATACCCCAGGATAGCTTCATTCAGCCAAATAAGCCTTTCAGTACAGTCCATTCAGTCATCAGCTGCTGCCAAAAAGTAGTTGTCTAGTCGATTAATCGTGGGAGATGCATCATATTTTTTCACCCAATAACAATGATCAGTTCTGGTCAGAAACCTCTCAAACACAACCAGTCAAGGATTAACTAATGTAGGCGGCACCATCCTGAGGGTATGTGAAATAGCAGAGTCCTCCATGGGCTCTGAGAGGCTGTTTACAAATGAGCTTTGATCTGATTGGACAAAACCCCCTGCAAGCTTATCTGAGATGAAGATACTGTTTGACTGCAGTTGCAGTAACAACGCAACTAATTTCTGCTTGCAGGGATAGCAGAAGTGTTTACTTCTCTAAACGTCGTAAATTCTGTTTATTTAACACGGCAAAACCTAGATCTGCTCTGGTAATGTATTTCCACACTGTAGTCGAGCATCAGGATTTACAGCCAAGTTTCTCTCTGCCTTTTGCTCATGCTGCATTTTTGCTGCTTTAGCACTCAACACTGCATAGTGTGAAGTTGCACATGACAACTATGGCTTGTCACCAACAACTACAGCAACAAGAAATGCCCACAGCGCCCCCCAGCTGCTTCATGCCACTGTTTTATTACTGCAATGTTCTAAAAACCACATTCAACAATACCGAACTACAATGCAGATAGTGAAACACCACAAATGTCCACAAATACCAAGCCCCTCCTTTCACCAGCTCAAGCTCCCTATGGCCCCTAAATATGCACACGTTAGCTCAATGCACGTTAGCGTTTGGCTGTTTTTGTCAAACATGCTTATTGTCTGCAAATAAAAAATACCTCTAAGCCTGATGGGGTGCACCAATCTCTGGATGCCCACCCTTGATGTTTTCCTGTGAAAACTTAGTGTATAGCAGAGTATTCTTCACTTAGCCGCTGTGTGTCTAAAATTATCTACAGTATTACCTTCAAGTGTCACCTGTGTGTTGAAAGCAGTTCATATTTGAAGGACTACAGTAGAGGGCTTTGATGTTAGTCTATTTATTTAGTGAGAGTTTATTCCTTTAGGAAAGGCGGAAACAGCTCTGTTTTAGTTGCATTCAGCTGATTTGTGCACACCTGCATGCCTGTTTGCATAGTACCCTATTGTGTTTTGAAGTGTGTTTGTGTGTGTCTGTTTATTGTTTCAATGAGAGTGAAGGAAATCTCATGCCAGTAACTCTCAGGAGGAATGGATGACTCCACTTTCATCTGTATAGCCTCTCATACACTCATATACACACACATAGTTTCAATTTATCTAAAGAAAACACATCATCTGGACGTGTCTACTGCAGTCTTTTATACTTCATCTCCATTTCTATCCTTTGGTGAACTGTGTGTGTGTTTTCCCCCACGTGCCTTCTGACAGTTTTTCGATTTCCCCTAAAGCAGCTCCCATCTTTCTCCATCTCTCTTTTTCTCTCTCTCTCTCATTCACATACACACTCACACACTTCCCTTTTTTTTCCCCTGTTTTATTATCATATGCTGATAGCAGGGTTAGGCTGCATTGCAGTTTTTAATCAGTAGAAAGATACCCCATCTGACTACACAAGCTTTTTGGGCGACTCTGTAATTGCAGTTAGTCTTATAGAAATTTGACTGTGTTCTTGCACTGCATAGCCACGCTTTAGAGGTAATGACATTTTAGTGAGGCTTTATAGTTTAGGTTGCAGGGAGGGATTTAATCAATAAAGGTCATCAGATGTAAAGGTAAAACAAGTGTGTGTGTGTATGTGCACAATTTTACAAAGAAAGGCCTAAGGCCGGTGTCAGTTCTGCTTTAAGGGGTTCAATTTTATAAAGCTCACGTTTTTATTACATCAGTTCAAAAAATGAAACAGCAATTTCACAATATCACTTTACACACATGCACTTAAGCCCATCCCTCCACTGAGTCTTCTCACTTTTTCTGGTATAGGAAGGTAAAAGCTAGTCAAAGAGTAATAATGCAGCTGCTGATAACTACTAGTTGTTACGTTTCATTTACTTCAGCCTTCCCACTGTCTGCTTACTTCATTTCCAGGCTTTCTTCTCACTTTCTGTGTCCCTGTGTATCATTTTGCTAAAAGCATGGCTAGTTCCATTCACAGTGGGTGAGCATGTAGCATGTGGTTGGTATAATTAAACATCACTGCTTCCTGTACCAGCAGAAACAAAATGGTTTTGAAGCTTGAAATTGCAGGCAGTGAGAGCTGGCAGCTTTTGGTTTGTGTGTTTGCTTTCATGTGCATTCCTTACTCTCTGTTGCACACTGTTATACACAGTTTTTATAGGGTTTCATATTGTTTGCTGACCCCTCCGTGTTGGTTCCAACTGGTTAACATTAATCATTGCATTGACATCATATATGTGTGTGTTTGCCTATTTTTCACGTTTACTTCTCCCAATTTTTTTTCTATTCTATTTCTTTACATACATCTTTATATCAGTAATCAAGAATAAAGTGGTCCAAGAAATATAAATAATAAATAATTCAATTATAAATGAAGTCATACTAATTTCACTACTTAAAGCAAAAACAGTAGGCTAATTGACCATTCTGCACATATGATAATGTAACATATGATATTTACCAGATTTACCACTCAAATTTAAAACAATGGGTCTTTGATTTCAGACAGATGTAGACAAAAACTTCTATGTGGTGACTGTTGATTTTGTCGACTGAATGACAACTATCGCTGCCGCATTACATCAGCTGTATCAAGCTAGTTAATTAACCTAATGTTAGCGCATAAAGCTGTTTAAAAACAGTTTTTAGTGTTTCCAACTGACTCTTGTAAAGTATCATCAATTGGTGATGCGTGTGCAGTTACAAATTGTTTTTGTATTGCAGTGTCAAGCAATTGTAAGTATTTTAAATTCAGTTAGACTCATATATCATTTAAACATAACCCTGTTTAGATGCCAAAATACTTATACTTACTAGAGCAAATAGACTTATTGGAGCTCTATGCTATCTATCACTTATGCATGTATAGAAATTCAAACTTTGACAAGCCTGTCCTGTCTTGTTACAGTTGTTATGCTATGATTGGTTAATCATGTTTTGGAAGAGGGGTTAAACAAATGATTAATTGTGAAAATGTTGTCCCCTGAACAGAGGAGTGGTGATGGGCCATAAAAATAAAAATAAACTCTAATAAAAAAAAAAGTCTTAGTTGAGAAAGGGATATACATATACAGAGAGGTGGAAAGATAGCATACAGTATGAGTGTATATTTATGTTGTCGGATTGACTGGGTGTCTAATCTAATTTGTCAGCACTTCTCTGCTCAGTGTTATGGTTTTGGCTTTAGTCTCGTCCCTCCTCCCTCCCTCCTCTTTCTGCCCTCTTGCACTCTCTTCTTTGTACAACACCACAGAGGAAATGTTGATTTTAATCACTAGGCATAATTAATTACCATCCTTTCCTTGTTAAGAAAATAAAAGCCTCACAGCCACATAGTGATTGGCAGTGATTTAATTTGTGGTCTACAGTACGTGAGTTTTGATGAGTGTGTGTGTAGGTCTGCGTATGAAAAGAGTACATATATGAATGTGCGTCTTTGCAGTTTGTAATGTTTTGTCAGGAGAACATAACATCAGAATATTACCCTCCGAATCCCAAAGTCTTATACTGTATATATCATATATATAAAATGATGAATTATTGTGGCATAAAATGCTTCAATCGCAACAAAGTGTTCAGTACTCAGTATTCATAATACACGTCACGCAGTAATAATGATGAACAGGCTTTGGGTTGCAGTTTACATTCAGTGTTGGATTTAAGGGCTTTAGATTGCAGTGAAGGCTTTTTACAGATAGTTAAGATTCCATTTCTGTTTCTCAAATGACCTCCATTTCCAGAGGGTCCTGTGCATCAGCTTTGCTCATTTATTGTCCCATCCCCCATCATTAGCCACTTCTGTACAGCACTAGGCGTGGATCTGACATGCTGCCAGTTATTTAGCATTCCACTTTTATTTATAAGTAAGATCTCAGATCTCTCAAATGTCTCAGAATCTGCATGAGGATCAGGTACTTTTATTAAGGACATCAGTAGCTGTTTGGTGCCTTTTATATTTCTGACTCATCAACATTCAAGCTGTCACATGTGGTGCAGAAATGCAATCTCTTAAAACATGTTTGTGTGCCTTTACTCGCTTTCACTTGTAATCTTTACAATATAAAACAACTCGCCTGCTTCTCAACAAATATGTCTTGGGAGTATGTTAAAAAGCTTGTAAATCAGGGTATTCCACAAATTTGTAATCATGTATGTTTAGTGGTCTTTTGTATCTAAAAGTCTAATAAGTCAAATAATTTAAAACTATCCTATGTATGAAAATAAGAGCTTACAGAAAACGTGGGTATTTACAGGTTTATTCACAGATGGCAATGTTTGAATTATAGCACGTATAGACCCTTTATGCTGATAAAATCAACAGGCATTATATAAATATCCCGTCATATAAATTTAAGCACACCACTTAGGCTGAAACTATGTTTTATGAGTCTGCGTGTGTGTCGGGGGCCTGTCTTTGCCGCAGCCAAGCTTTGGCAGGTTGTAGTTTTCCCCTCAGAAATCAGTCGCTCTCTGAACTGTTAAATCACACTAGAAGCCAACCTTTGAGAAGAAAATTAATTACTTTCCCACCACCTCCTCCCCCTCGAATTTTTTCCACATAAACTCTCCCTCCCTTTTCTCTTGCTCCTATAATGATATAGAATAAGTTTAGCCACAGGTGACATCCTTTAGACTAACAGTGAAATATGCCACTACACATGGCCTGTTGCCCTGTCCTTTCATCATCTTGTTTGACGTTTTGAGGGCTATGATAGTCTAGATTGAGTGTTTGTGATTGTCTTGTTTTAGCAGGACGGCCTTTCCAACAAACTACATTAGGTTGCCAAGTTTTGCCATCACAATTTGGGGGCATGCTTCATTTAAAATCAATGAAAGCTGCTCTCGTGTTTCTGTTTTGTTTGTGTTGAATGATGTCTAGTGGACGTGGCCAAGATAATGGATCGCTGAAATTCATAGCAAAAATTTGAAAGAAACAGATGGTTATTCAAACCCAAACACTCTTTCATCTAATTTCTACCTTATGCTCAGTAACCTAGGAATATCAGGATTATATTTATAAAAAAATTGATTTCTTTCTCACCTTGCTCCTTTGTTTCCATCTCTCCCCCTTGCATTGCCTTTTCCCAACCAGGTCCAGATAGAAGATGTGGAGAATGAGGAGAAAAGATACGCCGTCTTCCTGGAGCTGCTGGAAGCTGCTCAGAAGTGGGAGGACTTTCAGCTGCTCATGCTGCTCCTACAAGCATGGCCACCCATGATGAAAGAAGAAGTGTAAGACAAAAACTTCAGTTGTTAATTTGCTCACCTGTTATTAGAGTTTGTGCATAGTATCTCATCAGTGCAGGAGCTGACCTGCAACCTCCCTCCTGGTTCTCCTTTCCAACCTCACTTAATTTTCTCTCTCCTATCGATGTGTTTGATGCAGCCTCTTCATCATGCCTTCTCCAGGCTTAAACTAAGAGTCAAGTTTTTGCAGTGTAAAAGTCACATACAGGATTCAACTGGGTTTACACTGTAGTTTGTTGACTTCAGTGATACTTGAAGACATTTATATTTTAATGGGAAAAATATGCTCAGTGTTTTCTCATTTCTCTAAGAGTTGGAACCAACTGTGGCTCTAATCACTCAGGGGCACATACTGCTCATAGACTTTTAGAGTGAATGAAAGCAGGCGTCTTCACAAAGCTTCAGGCTCTGGGCTTCTTGCACCAGCTGGTGTCTTATGAGCCTCAGCGAGTGTTGGCTGTATTATCGATAAGTGCCTAATGACGTGATTGCTCTTCTACTGCTCCATTGTTCTCGATTAAAAGGGAGCAGTACTCTGAGGACCGCTGAGACAATACAGGGTTCTGCTGTCAGGGGGTTTATCCTTCCAGTTCAATCAAAGCAGACTGCATTTCAAACAGTTTCGATCAGCAATTTAAAGTAGAGTTCTTCTCCGGTTGTTGTTGTCGAAAACTCACACACAGCTGCGTATAAATGTGTCAGCTTTATAGACTCTGATGACTTGTTAGATTTGATCATTAACAAGACTTACGTCCATTAACGATGCATCAGTTTGAAGGTCAACACAACCTGATTGATTGGATGCTCCTTTAATGTGAAGTAAACATAATACTGAGAGCAGACTGTACCATATTTTGTCTTTCCAAATTATCACTATGTCAGATTAAGGGATCATGGTCATGGATAATGAGCGGGCAGCAGAGATTAGAGACATACTTAAACATTATTGACTATGTCATAGATCATGTCACATTAATCAATAGAAAGCAAAAACATTCTGACATGGTAGTAAATCTGTCAGTGCCTTGTGAGGTACAAATAATCTGTTGTTTTCCACTATGACACACTGCAAACAGAAGTGTTCAGCCATTATTTTTTAGTCTGATGCAGTATTAGAGGAAGTGAAAAATCCTCCATGAGGATTTTGATGTTTTAAAGAAGTGTTGATTTTATGTTGGCTTGTAGTTTGTGGTGCTGTTTGGTTTGTATTGCATTATACTAGATATAATGAGCCTCCAAAATGAACATAAAGTTGAATCAACATCTACCTGAAACAGTCTCACCAAACAGAAAAACAATTGAACTTTAATTACAACTTGCAGGGGTGTTGTATTAGACTGCTTTAGTTTTAGACACGTTTGCAGAGTTGTCGCCTTTCAACTATAATCATTTCTTTCAACTGCAGACGGAGCTGCTGATTTGAATGAAAAACATTATGTTGAGTATAAAATCAGCTTTTGATTATGGATTTTGTCCTTTCTTGTCTTTCCCCTTTTAAATCGTTCAAGGTAATTTGCTGCAACATGCATACATGCACTAACTACACTGTAACGTAGCTCTTTGAGCATTATACAAGCCTGAAATTTAGCTCTGATCTGTGTTCACTGTGCATTTTATGTGTGACTGCTGCTTCATCCGACAGTCATAATTCAGGACACAAAACTCAGAATATTTTAACCTTCAAAAGCCTCATTTACGTGGTTTTATAAAGTCTTGAAGGCATTATCTTTTACCGTTGTGGGACACATAGTTAACCTTAACTATCTGTCTGTCGGACTCATCTAATACTGTTTGCGATAACAGTGTGTTTACTGTCTATGTGTCTGTAGAGAGATGATTTTTCAGTTTAAGTAAGACCTCAAGAGGAGCTATAATGAGTATTGCATCTCAAAATCGTATTCTTTAGTCTGTCCGCATAAACTTGAGTCATGATTCAAAGCACGACTGGAGGCTGGCTGTGACTCACACTGCACCCTGTGACAGCTTTGGCGAGCGTACAGACACTCTTAAGTCGCATACAGCAGTGCTTCCCTGTCCCCTGGTAAAACACAGGAAGCAGCGGTGTGCCAGCAGCTCAAGTGGACTCCGTTTGCTCCCATGACCGTATCATGCGAAGGTGAAGCAGCTTGTCAGGACAAGACACCTTGGTCGCTGGATGGAGAGCTGCCTTTTCTTCTGACAGACTCACACTGGAGTCCTGCTCTTCTCCCTGCTGTATTTTTTTTTTCACCTCTTTCTGTCCTCTCTTACTCTCACTCACACACACATTTGTATTGCGGATGTGCATAGCATGTATGAATATGTGTGCACACATACAGTAGAGTCATGCTTGTACTGTATTGTGCTCAAATATGACGCTTCAGCAGCCTAATGTGAGGTCTCAGCCACTTCTTTATTTTTCATCACATAACGAAAGATTTATCATCATGTTAGCATCTGCCTGTTGTTCTGTAAAAACACCAGAGTGAAACGGAGCACAGATTCCATCAGATGATGTCTTTATTTCTTCTTCTCACCCACAATCTCCTCCTCGTTCAATATTTAATGTGTGCTGCTTGTCATGTTAATCACATACGTATTGTAACTTCCAGCAGTGCGTCAACGCCTTTTTTCTAACTGCAGGAAATATGTCCCTCTCTTTCCACTGGTGCTTGCCTGCCTGCAGATGATCGATGAGTGCCAGGGTTAAATAATTTTCCTCCATATACCATAGTATGAATATTTACAGTTTCACAATAGCTCAAAATGTGCTTTGATTCCCCTCATGTGGCTTTATGCAGATACAATGAGACCTTGGCTATGCATTTTCAACTACACCTATGGAAGAAACCTCCATAACCATTAACACAAGTGTAAGCCAGCAGTTAGGTAGGTTGTAATATAGCACTGACAACTCTTGTTAATGAAAATATGAGTAAAATTAATAATTTCAACAGGATACATCCGTCAAACAAGATTCAATTAACAGGTATTGAGTTTCCCTTTCCTTTTCTTCCCTCACAACTGATATTTAACAATAAAAATCCATGAAGGTCATATTGCCTGATCACTGGTATTTGCTGGCCTTGATAGTAGCCTATTCAGTTCCATTTTCAGATGTCTCTAAGAGTCCATAAGAACGTGTAAACAAAGTGAACCTTGTCATTGCTGGCAGCTGAGAGAGAAAAACCAACATGTAGGCGTTTAATATTAACAGCAGGAGTGTTGTGGTTAAACATCTTTCCTCATCACTCACACGTCAAAGTCAGAATTCTTCAGTCATCAACATCTTGATGCTGTCGCTGTTATTCTTTAGAGGCTGTTCATAATGTGCTTTTTGATGCAATATAATGTACTACCATATATATATCCCTTTTCATGCAATTCACATTTACAGCTGCTTGCTTTCTGTCTACAGGGCAGAATCAGAGAATAACCCCTGGGTGGTGCTGACCTCAGCACTTCTCACCCACTGCCGGGGGTCAGAGGTCAAACAAGACCTGGGTCAGCAAGTTGTCACTATGGTGCGATCCCTCTATAACACCAAACACAAGCTTCCTGCACAGGTAAACAGCAAACACTCCTTGTAATGTAAAGTAGATCAAATTAGTCCAAATTAGTCTGAAATCTTTACAATTCATCTGCTGTCACCATTATTATCAAAAATATGGGATTAAGCTGCACTGCAGTGCCACCTTTTTAACCCGAATTTTGATCCAGGAGCCTAAAGTTATTAAGCATGTAACCCACAGCAACATGTTAGTGTCAGCTCAGTGCTTTTTGCAATGTACTATGGGCGTTCTTTGATATCTGACGGCCCCTAATGCTATTCATGCCTTGCTGAGCACCATGGAAGTGGTAAGCCTAATGCCATTCTGTATGTCTAGAGCCAGCTGACTGTGATATTAGTTTAGCGCTAATGCTATTCAGTGTGAATAGGCTAGTGTCTGCCTGGCTGTCTAATATTAGTGTAGGAAGGGGGTGGGAGGTGGAGAAGGAGGTCTTTAACTCTGAACAGCTTTAATTTGAATCTGCTGGAATGAAACCGCCAAAGCATGGGGGCGTCAGATTGCATTGTGATACCCATATACTGTATTACTGAATATGATGGCAACATGACTATGTGTCTGTGTGTGTGTGTGTTAGTGTGTAGAGTTTTTTAAAAGTACTGTCTGTACAGTACATGCACATCCATTAACCTTCACTGTTCTTCGCCGACTCTCTTCCCTCTGTCCCCTGCTCACCCCTTTTGTTCTCCCTTCTTCTTTCTTTTACTGTCTTCTAATTACCTTTCAATGTTTTCATCCCATTTTTGCTTTTATCTCTCCCCCTCTTTCTTTTGTCAATTCATCTACACATCTATTCACTCCCCTGTCCCCTTTTTTCTTTCCCTCCAGTGTATCAAACAGATAGCCACTCTGCTGCTCCAAGACCAGCCGAGCCTCCAGCAGCCTGCACTCAAACTGATGACAGAGAGCGGTGATGAGCAACTACTGCAGCTGACTCTGGATCAGATCAACAGCATGACCGCAGTAAGTGTCGCTGTAATTGTCTGCGTAGTCCATATTCAAATGCAGAACACGTGGACTCCACTGCATGAACCACAGTTTGAATTCAGGGATTGCTGGGCAGCAACTAATGATTATTTTAATCAATGAATTGATTGTTTGTTTTGTTTTTTTTAATTGGTTAATTCTTCTTGAAAATGTGGACGAGCCCAAGGTGACATTTTCAAACTTCTTGTATTTTCTGTCCAATAGTGCCGAACCCTTGAACAGTTCAACATTTTGGGAAATATGCTGAGAGTTAAATAATAATGTTGTTATTACTTTTTATTTATAGAAGGCTTTTTAAGGTAATCAAATACACTTTACACAGCAAGTAAAAAAAGATCCTAGGTAACTAAATAACACACTAAAAGGAGGAGAAGATTGATCCTACTCTCGTCTATACAGTAAATATGAAGCTACAGAAAAAAGGCTTATCTTAGCTTAGATCCAACACAATTGTCTGTTTTGTGTGTGTACTTAAAGTAATGAGATAATGTTCTCGCAGGCCTCAAGGACTGTACATATGCTAAGTGTGAGAAAGAGGTAGAAATGTTGGGTGCAAAAAAATGCAGACAAGAATGGAAAAAGACGTGATGACAGGACGTCTGCTCTATTCACAGAAAAGAGGAGCCAAAAAAAAAAAAAAACCCTCTTGACTTTCATAAGATAAGAATGAAGTTCTCCAAAGGATTTTAACATTAATATAACCAAATAACATCCATCCACTTGATATAAGTGCCCTCTAGGTTTTGGAAGGCTGCATCAGATAACAGAGTAATCTTTCAAGACTGTGCGGGCCGTGCTCCGTTTTTTCCGATCAGATAAGCAGTTGTCACAAAGTAGTCCTCTCAGACCCTGCAGACCTTCTTTTTGTTCTTGGATCAGATAAAAGAAAGCTTCACTATTAAGCGACAGAGCCCCTATTAAACGTTCAAGCTCCTAGATCAGTACACCTAAGCAACATGCTACTTCTATCCCCCAAAGAAAAGAGAGTGCGACCAAGGAGGCTGTGGCAGTAAAGGGGCAATGAGGAAAGATATGTGATTTAGATGTGTGAAGAGGAAATCAAGTGGTGGAGGAATAGGTGTTAAGATAGAGAAATAGGATTAGTAAATGTATGAAAATGTAATGTTAAAAAAAGACTGCGAGGACAGAGAAGGGTACATAGTCTGTCTGAGGAGGGTATGGTGCTGTGTGCTAGATGAAAGACACAGAAAAGATAAATCAGTCAGCGTTAGAGAGTGCTATATGAATGGAGTAAGACAGGCAGTGTCGCACTGCTTTTGAGAAAAAGTCTTGCTTCCGCTGCCAAAGAGCTGAGTGAACAGGGGCATGTTCAGAGCAGCACAGAACAGTGTTCACCTGAGGATAACATCAACCGAGACCGAGAGAAATCATCTTACATCTAATACATCTGATAATGTGTTGGCTTGCTGCTCACTGTAGAGGTGTATGGATGTGGATGTGTGTGTCTGTGTGCATCTCTTCTCTTTCTTGTGTGTGTGTGTGTGTGTGTCTCTATGTCTGTGTGAATTAGGGTGTGTTTTACCTAGTGCTTGTTTTGCTATTAATATCTGTCTTAGAGTACATTCACATGAATTATAAGGTAGTTGTGTTCGGGCAGGTTCAGGATAACTGAAAAATATATTCATAGAGTTTTGATTTTATATGTTAAGGTTTTCAGATACACACTGAAGGTGAACAGAATTTCTTTTTGTCGGAGCTCAAGCATTGAAAAAGTAGATTTAAGGGATGTGGCTGTCATGTGTCTATTATTGTTCTTATTGTCAACAAATCAAACCAACAATAAATTGAAGTATAGTGTATCTGTATCTTATTCCCTTGTGTCATAGACCTTAAAACACACTGAAGACGTTTCTAGATGACCAAAATGTTACAATTAACTTTGATAACCTGAAAATATACTAAAATAGTGACAACTACGGCGTGCGTGTAGACACACTTTTACTGCTCCTCATCACACTCTTTGTGATTGTTCACCATCATGACTAATAGTAACCTAATATAAGATCACAACACTCACAGTCCTTTTATCAGATCTACAAATAGCCTGGACCTGTCAGCAACTATCCATTAGGACATCAATAGATCTCATCGCAGGAGGATCAGGAATAATTGATTTTAGTTCAGCTCGGTCAGTGAGAAATTCAGTGAGTGTACTGAGGAAGTTTGATTGCAAATAGACTACAGTTACTAATCAATTACTTTAATTGTTTCATTGAGGTTTTGTCACACTTTGTTTGTTTCACTCCATCATAAAAGACTGAATTAATTTCATAATAATAGTTCCATTGAAAACCATGTGAAATGATCCTGAATGTCACTCTTAATTCACCTGACTTTCCATGTGTACATTAACGAGCCTGAGGTTGATTTTGGCCTCATTGCACTATAAATTTGTCACCTCTGCAACACACAGCACTCTTTATTAAATACATTTTTCAAAAAATGACGTGCCACTTCGAATGACTGGCAGGTCTTATCTTCCAGCATTGCTCCACTGCTGTGTGTTCCCTGCCACTCTGCTCTGTACCTGTTGTCAAAGATTACTGGGCCTATTATTTTCCTCCGCTTTAACACATTTTTCTTTTCATAGAAGATATACCCCTGCGATTAAGATAAAAAAAAAAAAAAAAGATTAATTCTAAAGATTAGTTTATAATTTAAAATTGTATTATAGAAAAGCATTTGACACAAGAAGTAAATGAGAAAAAAGTAATTTGTTTAGCTATAGTGTGAGATATCTGTTCATTTGCAATCAATTTGAGAACGGAAGGAAGGAAGGAAGGAAGGAAGGAAGAAAGGAGTGGGATTTGAAAGGGAGATAAAGACAGAGAGCAAGTAATGTAGAATTGGTTATATTAATCTTGATGAATGATGCAGAAAAATACAGCACAGGTTTTTATTTACTTTTCTTTGGAGCAGAAACTTTCACACTCCCTTTCTTTTCTCCCTCCTGGTGAAGATGTATGGGCTATGGAGATGCAGAGCGGAGCAGTGGAGCCAGGGGTTAACACAGGCCTGACTAATGGGAGACAGAGATAAGGGGCAGATAAGAGCTGTCCTGCCAATATGAATGAGCTGTCAGCGCAGCGTACAGCATATTTAGATGCAGCTGTGTGTTTGCACTAACACAGTGTACCGCAGTATACACCGAAATTTGCTGCGATGAAATGTTCTAGTAGTCCTTGTATCTTTTCACCTTCTTTTTGTCTTTGTCTCGTTATCATCTTCCCTCATATTAACAGATTTATTCACAATTCACCTGATTCCTTCCTTTACTTTCTGCCTTATTATTCATCAACTGCTTTTATTTGCATGTTGGTGTCCTTGTGTATGTGTGTGGGGTCAAACTCTCCAAAGATTCAAAATACAACTCGTCTATCTGCCCAATAGAGTGAAGACAAGAAGTGTGTGCGTGTGTGTTTGTGTGTGTGTGTGTGTGAGATTGAGTGATTATGTGTTTGTTTGGGGGCTCATTTACAGCTTTTGTGACATATTGGACCTGTTAATGTGTGTCTGTAAATGTGGCTGTTTGCTTGCAACTCAGTATGTTGATCCCTGATTTGCTTGCCACGCGTGTTTGTGTTTGGTGTGCGTCACCTCTTTTATTTTTACTTTTTGGCTTCACAGCCTATTCTACTGTCAATTTCAATCATGTCGCACTGTAAGCACGGACTGTTTAGTGTTTGTGTGTGTGTGTGTTTGTGTGTGTGTTTGTGTGCAGCAAAGCCTGGGGACAGCTAGGATGGAGGGAGGAGGCAGGATGAGAGAAGCAGGAACGGAGATAGTTGTGTGTTGTCTGGCATTCCAAAGAAGCTTTATGATTTAAATGATAAAAGAAGGCTTGTCCATGCATTATGTATTAGGCATTGTACGTGTACGGTAATTCCAATTAAGCACTCAGCTGGGTTTAGCTCAGGGAGAGTGAGAGAAAGGGCGGAAAAAGACATATACAGGAAATGAGAGATGTGCAGAGCAAGAATAGAAAACAAGGGTGTGAAAAATTGACCAGACCAATCAGGCAACATTTAGCAGCTGCTGAAAACAAGCAGGAAAGACAACCTTGGCTGTCTTTCACAGGGGAAGACAGCAAGAGATGAGAAGGTAATAACATCAACGAGAGGGGGGTTGGACATCCTATGGCTGCAGTTTGATGTGTCAGTTCTCTTGTCACGCTGAGTGTTGTGCATTCACTCGTGGCCCACGCCAGCTGCGAGCACACACACACACGAGACAGAAGATGTATCTTGTTTTCAATTCGCTGAGGAGACAGACAAGGTGTTGTTTGGACCTTTAGAGAAGACTTGGAGGGGCTATTAACCTGACACACACATGCAAGCACCTGTGCACCAAAAATACATACACCCCATGTTCTCTAAGCTGTTGACCTTTGCGAAAGAAAGGAAGGCATGATGGATGTATTCCCTCCTCAATCAGATTTTATTTGAGCTGAACTGTGTGTAAAGGCCAGGCCTGGAAAAACCACTGGGGAAACTCAAAAACTCAGCGAGAAAAGAAAGAGGGGTGAGGAGGAAAGAATCACAGGAGGAGGGAAGTATGGATGGATATACAGGTTTGTGAGAGATGGGATGCTCAGCTGGTTGGGAGTTTGTTTACTTTACTGACCCAAAAGACCTGAGTTTAAACAACATTGCAGCAAGCAGTTCAAACTTTCCAAGTGTCCCTTGATAGAGATGCTGAATTCCCACCAGATCCACAGCTCCTGGCCTGCAACTGAACCTGACTGAAGCTGAATTTTCAGCTGAAATGTATTGACTTCCATTTTGGGAGAGGAGAAATCACAGCCTTTTATTTTGAAAATTGACTGGATCCTCTATGGCTGTAGCTGTGTCTGATTTCCCCACCTGACTTGATCTGCGCTGTGCAGCTTGCCGGACGCAGCTTCTGTCAAAAATAGACTAGGCACATATTTTTATATTTTATATTTTTAGGGGAGCAGAGCGGAGGGCTGCTTCTAGGACACTTCTGAAAAGCAGAGTGGCTGCGATCAGCTCCAACAGACTAATACAGCCTGAACACGCTGCAGCCAGACCCAGTGGGATCAAGCCATGAGAATATAATAAATATATATTTTAACATCAATATGTGAAACTGTGTTTGATCAATTATGTATATATTATAGATATACAGTATAATTGGTCAAACACATTATTAGAAAAAGTTTGTTCATTCATTTAGTCTATAATGGACACATGAAAGTAGATAGAGAAAAGCTCTCCTACCAGGCTCTTGGAAGAGGAAAAAAATATTTTCTTCAGCAGTTAGCATTTAATTAGACTGCTTGCTTGTCTTTTTGAGCTCATCTTTGACAGTGGGGTGGCTGTGAGGCTCAGAGGTAGAGTGAGCATTCAGTAATCGGAAGATCAGTTCAGTTCAATTCCTGGTTCCTCCAATCCTTGGCAAATACATTTAACCTCCAAATTGCTCCTGATTGGTATGTGTGTCTGAATGATTAGCTCCTTCTGACATTCATACATACTGATAGCCTCTGCTATCAGTATGTATGTATGAATATGTGTGAATGAGTGAATGCTCACATGTCATGTAGAGCACTTTAAGTGGTCTAAGAGACTAGAAATATAAATGCACTCTGCCATTTTACCATCTACAGTGGTATTTAGTAGCTTGACAGAGTCTATTTCTGTAGCAGAAAAAGCAGAGAAACATGTTACATGAGCCTTCAGAAAGTCCTGCAGGTTAATCTGGATTAATGAAGCCCTTTTAGGGCTGACTGACTAATAGACTCACTATAAAGAGACTTTAAGGCACTTGCTAGCCTAGTAACATTAGAACTACAAACAACCCATAATGCAACACTGTATAAAAGTTGGTTTCACACTGGTACTCTCTCCATTCAAAATCAATATCTGTTGTTGTGAACACACAACCCCCACTTTTTCCAATCGTAGCCTAATTTCCAGAGTAAAATATTTTCCTATATGTGGGCCAGTTGCACAATGGTTCACGTAAATGGAGCTTTTCATTTACTGTAGGTAGAACGAAGCTTATAGGGAACCAATCTAAACACTGATGGTGTCATTATTTTAAAGCCATTACACTGTGCAATCAACATTTACTTCATAATGGTAAATTAAAGCAAAAAAAGTTTCACAAATAAAATGTTAATAAGATGCTAATTAACATGTTAACTAGTAATCCTTAGAAACTACTGGTAGCGGATATATATTTTTTATTACATCTTGTTTGGAAGCATTCATTTGTAGAACGATAATACAATATGTTACCCACAAAAGTTCATAATATAATTTCACTGAGAGTTGAAAATAATGAGTGTGACTATGACTGTATTTGTCAGCTACAGAGGAGAAGTATACTAGAGTATTCATAGGTCGCTATAATTGTGTCTCGAATAAAGAATATATAAGAAAGATTAGAAGATTTTTGATTTTTGACTTCATGCTGAGTCTGTTTTACCTTAAAAAGCTGCTCCTCACTGCTAGAGACATGACAGTAATATTAACACAGCGGAGCTGTGATGCTTTCAAATTCATTAATTAACACAGTTAACTTTTTAAAATAAAAAAGGCTGCAGACCATTTATCTTAATTACCAGTTATGTTTCATATTGTATTTCAGTGGACTAAGGACACCATCGAATGGTTCTTACTAGAGCAAGAGCCTGAAAATAGGGCCTCCTTTTCTATTTATTCAATCGGTTTTGAATCGAGAATCGATCCCGAATCAAATTGGATACCCAAGAATCAGAATCCAAATTGTGAGATTTCCAAAGATTCACACCCCTTTATTGCGTAGTTACAGTACACTGAACTCGGGTCCAATGGCCGCCTAAAATGTGACAGAGCTGTTAATGCTGTAAAGAGGACATTAAGTTTTCTGCTCTGCTCTGATATCAACATTCACCTCCATCCCTCCATTTCTCGGCAGCTCCTTCACATCTATTTTCAGCTCGGCTGTCAATCCAACTGACTCTAAGACTCAAATCCGCTGTCTCTTTTGACAATGTCAAACAGTAATAGCCTGGGCGGTGTGTCAGTGTGCATGGACAACCAGCCCTGTGCTCAAGACGTGTTCTGTGATTTTCTCTTTTCCATAATGGACCAGAAAGTGCAGGAAAGACAGAATTTGTGGACATTTATACATTTATATGTTATTACATCGGTTTTCCTGTCCCAAAATTTGTCACAGCACACGACAACAAAACAAGAATCCTTGCCCTCTAAATCTGTATTCACCTCATGTTGCCCAAACTTACTGGATGTGCTAGTTTATGCGTTGGCTTTTGTTTTCCTAAACTGATCTCCTCTGCAGCGCCCTGCAGGTGTATCTACAGCTGCATTTCTCCTCCCTGGTGGTTGATATTGTAACACATTTCAATCAGAGTGACATAAACACGCTCTGCTTCTTATTTTTTTGGACACCACCTGGTGCTATAGAGCTTTCAGACCAGTGGTCTCCGTGGACATGCAGTCAAGATTCATTCATATGCTGTAGGTATGAGCCCTCGTTACAGCCACACACTGCAGAAGGTGATTTCTGTGATTAGCACGCCTTCAGGTCAAATCAAATCAAATTTGTTTGAACAGCCATATTTAATCACACTTAAGAGTCTCAAAGGGCACCGCAAGGTCACATTTAACAGTAAAACCATTAAAGCATAATTACGCTTTATTACATCTAGGTCTCATTTTCATAGTTTTGGCCATCATTCCTATTGGTGGTGTTAAGATTGCATTTACCAGGTTAATTGCTGAGATCAAAGAGTGTGGTGACATTGCTTCAAGTTCAATGGCACAAGAAAAGCAAGTGGTTGGGTCACGTGGCCTCCAGCCACAGCGCCTCGGGTCAAGTCCATCCTGGGGCTTCCATTGCATGTTATATCCCATCTGTTTCTCCCCTTATTTCCTGTCATTATTTTCCATAATCCTCTAAGGGACATAAAAATGCCTTTTAAAAAAATAAAGAAACACCAATGATTCGATACAGCCAAATTGTCTAAGACACTTTATCTGGAAGTAAAACCAAAAATGTGTGTAGATGTAATGTACCAGCAGTTATTTGAGAGACAACACAAAGATTAACAGTGAAATAATGAACAGTGAAAGTCTGCTCTGCTCCTACCCAAACTTTGACTTCTGTCTTGTGCGAACGTCCTGTGCAATCAAGGTTTTTTTTTTAGTTTTTTTTTTTTTTACCAACATTACACGTGTATTTCGTCTTGATTTTGCTGCCAAGCAAAGAGGTGTCTCATTATCTGACTGCTTCTGTTTTTCGCCTGATCTAAATAAATGATTGCACTGTCACAGTTTTAATGGATATCAGGAATTACTCTGGTGATTACAGTGTTATCATAACCTTTAGAAATGATGGCCAAAACTTCAAAAATGAAACAAGTTGTGATACACAGGAAGTATCCTGTAGATCCCTGAGTTCTTGTTGTTGACACCACATAGGTAAACAGTTTGAAATCATCTTCATCCAAGATACCGAACCTCAAAATAGGTCAGTGTTCACAGCAGCTCCAGAAATCTCATTTTCTGTTGATGCTCCAAAATCAAAAGTTTGAAGTTCTTCTCCATGGTTTTGTGTTTATTCAGACATCGGAAACGGTTGATGCACTTAAAAATATATGTATCCGATGCTCTCTAACCCTCTAACCCTAACCCTCTATCTTTCTCTGTCATACATTTTCCACACTCCCCTCTCTCCGTCGCTCCTTCCCTTAATTCTCATTATGATCGGTTGACCTCCTCATCCGCCCGTCTCAACATTCAAAAATTTCTCCGCCTGTCTGGCCCTCCTCCCTCCCCCGGCTTGTCATGATTCATCTGGTCCTGTCTCTCAAAGCAAGGAAGAAATTAAATTATTAGTCATGCATGACATACTGTATCTCCATAACTGTTATATGTCATCTCTCCACAGTCTCTTTCCTCCACTACCAAAAGCCAGTAAATATGAATCTTGTGACACGTTCTTTTTCAGATCTGCTCCCATTATAACAAGGTTAAACCGTTTTTATGTGCAAAACCAGATCAACAATTCCACCAGAGGACAGTGTCAGTGTCAAAGGCGACATTTAAATGTCTCCCAACTCTCATGTGAGACATTCAGGCTCACTATTATCCATCATCACACAAGTAAAGTGATCCATTTTTAAGTTTCATGTTTTTAAAGATGAATTGTCCTTTAAAGGGGAAGAAAAATAGAGCACGTCTGGCACAGAGATGAGCAATTTTTAAGGCAAGGGAGCAAAATTCATCCGGCTCTGCTCCTCTTTCTCCCCTACAGAAGAGAAGACATGAGCTCCACATTTATAATTGATCTGCCTCAGTTCTAGAAATACCCTGACAGGGACTCACTGTTGTCTGTGCATGCGTGTGCACATATACGGGTATAGCTGTGCAAGTGCAAACTTAACAATAGAGACGGCAAACAGGTGATAGGGTGCAGCGGAGATGAGGCTGAGTCACAGAGAGCGGAAGAGAGAGAGACGACCTTTCAATCCCAGCACTGAGCCTTCTCCATGGCCCGTAAACCACTCACAGCAGCCCCAGCAGCATGTAGCAGTTTTAAATTTGCATGCAGTTCATTGATGTAAAGAGGAGGGAAGATAAGACTAAAATATTACATAAAGATATGTTGATGGCTGTGCTAACGTGTTCAGAATTGTTTTGCTAACTGAGGATGTTTTTCTCAAAGCTGCAAAGCACTGCAGAAACAAACAATAAGGGTTTTTTGTGTGTGTGTGTGTGTGTGTGTGCGTGCACACACAGGCACGTGCCATGGGAATGATGGTCAGCCACAGGGTCAACACATATTGTGACCTAACACTGTGATCTCATCAGGCTTCTTCAAGCGTGTAACATTGTAATCACACGCAGCCTTGAAATATGCTGCTGCAGCAGGAAGCTTTCAGTCCCTCTTGTTTCGACGGACCACTGTGCATTATTTTATCTGCCAGGAGGTGTTTAGGATGGAGTAGGTCTGCTGAGTACTTGGCAGAGTGACTAGTTGCATATTTGCCAGAATTCTGGCTGCTACTCCTGGCACATGTTCATAGCGATGACCAAAAAAGGCAATCAGTTAAAAAACGGAAAGTTAGTCTCTCAAGACTCCGTCACCACGTGTGTTTGCACTTTAACATCTCCCCTCTCTTTATCTCTCCCTCCTCTCTTTTTTTTCCTCCAGGAGACAGCTTCCTCCTGTGATGCCGAGCTCCAGACATTGCTACTGGACGCGGGGCTCCTGGTGGGCTGCGTCTCTTCATCACTGTACCCCCTGCTGAGCTCCCACATGCTTTCCCACCAGCAGGACAGAGGCTGGGATGTGGAGAAAGCTGCCGCAGAGCTGCTAGCAGCGGGCCACGGGCCCGAGGCAGGTTCCCTGCTGCTGGCTCACCGTGGAACCCACCAGGCCCAATTCACCTTCAACTCTGCCTTGGCCATTCTCAAAAAGTGGCTGTGAGTGCAGGGGAGGAGGAGGAGGAAGAGGAGGAAGAGGGAAGAGGTGTTGGGGAAACAGGGAGGCAGTTTTGGACCGAACATGATAATAAAGCAGCCTTAGGGAAGCAAAATTAAGCATCAGGCCATACCTCTGCGTTTTGTTCTGTAATTGTGTTTTCCAGTTCATCAACTGCAGACACGTCAACAGCAGCTGCGGTATCTGCCTTGAAGGTATGAAAGTGGATACTTTTAATACTAAAACATCTGTTCAATTAGAAACATGATCAGACTACATTCATACATGCATATACATACAAACACAACCTCTACTGAATGAATATTCAGACTGAGGGCTGATCAGAAAATGCAATGACTGCTCACATTTATTTGCATGTGTACTGTGTTCTATTGTGTGATAAAGTAATTGAGCAGTAGCCGGGAAGCAGTGGGTGGATATTAGCCTATTGTTCCGTGACAGGTTTGCCTCTTTGACGTCCCATCGTTAAACACCCTGCCTCTGCTCCATTGTTTTCCCCCTAATAATGTCTAATTAATTCCTTCAAAACAAATTAGCCCCGCAGCTGCCCCGCACTCTGTGGATGTGTGTGTGTGTGTGTGTGTGGATGCACAAATACTGTATATGAGCACCAACACCCCGTGTAGAGCTAATGATGATGAGGAATAAATCTGTATGTGTGTTTACGCACACGGAGATGCTATCTTCACGGTTTGTTTTGCTTTATAAATTCCGTTTTATTCTGTCTCACCGTTCAGAGCTGAAATAAAGAAAAATCACCTGAGAATGAGTTCGTGTTTTATCTTTTTTTTTTTTTTTTTTAAAATGAAACCATATTGCTCTCATTTTTTTGGATAAGTAAAATCATGTAACATGTATGTAACTTGTCCATATATCCTTTTTTGGTTTTCAAAGTTGACCCTGTGAACATTTCAGTCTTTTTACTTTTGTTTTCAATGAATGGGTTTTCAAAAGATTGAAGTTCCATCTCATAATGAATCTTCTCAACATCTTTGCATTATAACTGCAGCATTTTCTCATTGTTCCAAGATAATTACAGCCCTCAGAAACAAACACCCAGTGTGTATTTTTGTCTCCCCCTCAAATGCACTTTTCTATTTTGTTACACAATCGTTTTAAAGCAGAATTTCATTCTCTTAGTGAAGTGTTTTCACTGATTATCACATAAGATTCTGTTGAGATTCGAGAGCAACCGAGTGCTTTCACCTGCACTCAGAATCTGCTTTAGCTAAAGTGTCTAATTTATCTTGTTTGTCAAAGGTTTAGAAGTGTGATTTTTAGACTGCATGTTCAAAATGAAAGTGTTGCTGACTTCGGGTCCCCAGTGGGAGCCTGTTTTGTTTACTTTGTGCACTAAAATGAAACACGTCACATCCTACAACAGTAGAAGGGAATCAACTTTTTTCCACTCATAAAATCTGAGCTGAGAAATATTTATATTTTACACATTTTTATCAAGTTACTAAGGAGACGGCAATAATTGTTTACCGACATCAAACATAATTCACTCATTTCTGCATTGTGCTTTAATTGATTATCCAGATGCAGCTTTTTGAAAGCTAGCTGTAACTGTGCTGGATGGCTTCCTTATGGAATTCAAGGCCTGTTTGAATCTGTTCAAGCAGATCATATTTCCATTTTTGCTCATTAACTTTCTTCTTCTGTGTTTAATCCCTTTAATGAGTAAACTTCATAATGACTTTTTCTGCTTAATACGTTTTGTATCTTTATTCCTCCTCCATTTGCCAGCCTATCCCTCTTTGTTATTTACAATGCTTTCCACCTAGCCCAAATACGAATATATATATATATATATTGTTTCAATATTGTGAAATATTCAACAGTAATTCACTTTGGCAGGCCACATTTAAAACAGCTGTCGGAGTAGAGCAGTAGTAGCTCGTATCCCTGACAGGCCAGAAATTGAATAAAGGGCCGTGGCTGGGAGGTATTTACCCTGACAGCAATATCGCTGTTTTTCAAGCCTATTCATAAGAGGCGGGGATGGAGGGGTGGGTGGTCCATATATCAAACAGACGAGTAATGAATCCACCCACCTGTGGATAGAAAGGGGTAAATGAGACAATGCTTGTGTTAGTGACGGGCCACGTGAAAATACAACCAGACTCCGAGCAATCTAATGGGCCTTTTGCAGCCCTGCCTGGCTGCGTTAAGGAAATGTCAACATTAAAGCAGAAGAGAAAATAATACTGTAGAGATTAATGGGTCAATTTCACAGCCTTCCAGTCCGACACTTGTGGCTCTGCCATTTAGTGCTATTCTAAGACATTATCAGACATTGATAAGTATGAAGATGCCTGGGCTTTTCAGGCTTAAGAAAATACACAGAAGCTCATTCATGTGTGTCAAACTAATTCTACCAACCCTGCAAAACGAATTAAATCAGTTTTTATATAGTAGTTGACCCAGGTTTGTTCATACCCTTGAGCTATAGCACAGATCCACATTTGCTTATGACCAGCATTAAATCAGCTCTTTGTGCTAAACTAACAAGATTACTGTACATGAAGTTTTGTTGTAATCTGCTGATCAAATCAACACTAGCAGGCACAGACCCTATAACACTGTACCAAAGTGCTACATCCCTGATGCAGCATCAGGCTATAGGCTACAGGCTATATTCAGCCAAAAGACTTAACAGACGCGAGTAATTAAGCATCTGTATGAAAAAGAGAGCAACGCTGAGAATAGAAGTTTACTGAAGGTTACTCAAAAGAACTGAAAATATGTAGAAATCTCTGGAGGTGCATGGGGGCGGGCTGGTAGAACATTAATTGGATTAACGTATTAATAGATGGAAAGATGAGAGGACAAAGTGGATTACCTAAACGGGTTTTCTGACCCCAAGTGATTAGCAGAGTTGACCCTGTGAAGTACTGGGATCACCTTTGTGCATGTTCACACACACACACACACACACACACAACACCTACTTAGCATCCTCACAGCACCTGCATCTCATCAGTGCTTCAGGGTTAGAGAGGACATTGAAAGTCTTCTTCTTAGTCTTCTTTGCTTTGTCAGCTGTCAGTTTGGAGTATTTCACTACGGAGAAAACACATGGATCTGTGGCTGCAGATGTCTATCCATCTTACCTAAACTAAAATATGTAGACATACTGTATACGTAGTTACTTTCCCCCACTGCCCCCCATATCTGTCACGTCCCCATCGAGGTATGTTCCTACACTCATTATTGTGTTGTGAGTTGTATCTGCTGCGTTTGTCTGAACTTTGAAATCTTGTATATCTTCAAATGTTTAACAGGTCTTTTTCTTTTGTGTCTTGTCAAAGCTTCTTTTAAAAGAGCCTCGTCTAATTCCATTATACCAACCCTAACACCCTGTAAATCTCTTTTGAATATTAAAACCACCTTTTTTTTTCCAGAAACTCCATCAAGTCTTGCATAATATTCATGCTTTTAAAAACTCCTAAAAAGTTGACGCGCTGAGGATTAAAGGGCTCCTCTGTGTTTGGATCTCAGCCTTCAGTGTGCGCCACCGCCCTCTTATAATTAACTGAAATATAATTTCACTTTTATTGACTTTCACCTTGATTAAGTATGCAAGTCAGACCGCTTTACTAATGCATTTCCAATTCCCATAGAGTGGTGCCTCGTATGAGCTCTGCAGACACACAAATGTGGCATTAAAAAAAAAAAAAAAAAAAAAGAAAGAACGAAATACTCTGTTTTGTATTATAATGTCAGGATCCATTGTTTGAGCTTACGGTAATAATTAAAATGTGCAGGCTTTTATTTACGCGTGCTGACTTTTTTTAAATAGTGAGATGTGAGATCTTTCTCTCATACATTCTCTTTGGTTTGTGTTTTTGTTTTCAGTAACAGGATCACAGTTGCTTTTGGGCTCTGTCTGTGCTTGTCTGTGCAGAGAGACAGCAAGCAACTCTGGGAAATGTTGTGAAGGCCATACCTCCCCTGCTGCTGGGGTTTGGTAAACACAGTGTCACAACCTGTCAAGTGTCAGCAGAGCTTTTTTTTTGTTTTTTGTTTTTTATATCAAAAAACAAAACTCTTGGTGCAGGCAGTGTGAGCCATCAGCACAATCCATACAGAAGGTGAGAGAGAGAGGGAGAGAAGAAATTTGTGTCCCCCCAGGGGGGAAGCTGAATGAGATGGGATCTTACAAACGCTCCCCTCTGCTGAAGAAAGGTTATCTCTTTGAAACAAGCCATTTAACTTGTGCCTCCGAGTCCAAGTGGAGGTTTCTAGTGTGGAAGGAAGGGAGGAGAAAACATGAAAGCTGAGAAACGGGGTAAAAAATAGTGTTTGTATTTCAGGAAAAACCCTCACACGCCTACTACCTTGTCAACAGACTGAATCCTGGGAAATCATTCACCCTACAAGGCCATGCTTGTTTCCTTTATGTCTCTATTTTTCATCCACCCTGTCTTTCCAGTCTTTGACCCACAACATTGCCTTCCACAGAGTGACTGTCTAGCAACTCCTACACTTGTAGTACACACACACACACACACACACACACACACACAAAACCTTTCTAATAGATACTGTAGGAGTAAGACAGAATTGAAAAAAAGAAAACTGGCACATTGAAGGAAAAGAAAAAAAACGAGGAAAGTGGGAGGTCAGATAAGAAAAGGAGATCTGAAAGAACTGAAGGTCAAAAATTACGAGGACTAAAGAGAAGAAGAAAAAGAAGTAGAAGAAGAAGCAGTGAGAGAAGGTCTTGCAGGAGATTAACGTGCTGCAGGATTTGCATCACATGGAAGGGCTTCAGAGAAACAGAATAACAGAGCAGGAGTGAACAAGTACGCCGGTGCAGGCTGCATCCTTTATTAGCACTGCGGTGAAAAAAAAGTTAACAGCTGAAATGCTGTTTTTTAACGATAGCCTATTTAGATTAAAATGAAGCTGAATATGAAGCAAATCAACCTATACAAGGATTGATTGTATTCATTGTATACTCTGACAAATTTTTGTTTTTGGATCAACCGGAACAATAAAAACGTTTGTGTCGGCTGCTCATGGGTTCTTGAGCTAGCCGCTGATGCTAACTCGAGGTAAATCCCAAACAACCCGCTTCCAGATAGCCTTACATTTCTTTCCTTTAGTTATTACTATTTTCTTTCATGCACACTCGATGTAATAAAGTGAATGTAATCTTGTTTTTTTGTTTTTCTGGCATGTTTTTCCCCACACAGTGATATATGGGTTTTTCTTTTTTTGCAGACAGCAATACTTGGAGTTGTATTCTGCTCACCACACAACACTGTCATGCTGTGAAGCTATTAGCTCAAGAGGACTTGTGCATTTAGCAATCAGCCTGTATTGGTACCATCACAAACAAGTTACCAGTACGTAGGGACTCATACTGTGCAGTGCTGCTCGTTGGTGTGTAGTCGTTAGTGTGTGTTAGTTGTGTTGTTGGTGGAATATTGTTTGTGTAGTCCCAAATGTGTAACTTATAATAATAATAATAATTAATTTGATCCATACCTCTATGTAACCATGGAGATGTGTTTACACAACCAGAATATCAACGTATGCAACGGTCGGATCCTATAGGATCAAACACTAATAAGAGTTGATCCCTGTATTATCCAGCCAAAAGGTATTAAAGCTTTACTCTACATGTTTGCAACAAGCAGTCGCTATTGAAAGGGCCTCTGTCTCTGTGAAGGTGTCATTAAAATCACTGGAGACTCTTAAGACATCTTAAGTGTCACATTCGACTTTAAAATCTTTTTCATTTTTTATTTTTTATTTTTTAAAAACACTACGGTTCCTCTTGAATGTTGAAACTTGGCAGAATGAAAACAAATCTCCGCGCCGCTCAGAGCGGAAATGACACGTGATTTAATGATACTGATGAAATGAGTTGATTTGCAATTGGAGACACGTATGGATTTTTGATTTAAGAATATATCAATGTTTTATGTTCTCCGCGGTAATCCTATAGAAGCAGCTCTGTACTGCTCTGTGAACATGACTGCGTGAGAATAGTGAAAGTAAATATATAAAAAAATATATGACTCACTCTGTACTACAAGAATTGTTTGATGTGAAAAGACCGGAGCAACATGAGGTCGTGACATCACACAAATGTTTCTGAGCTTGAGTGAAGTGTTGTACATATGTAAGAATCAAATGTGTCCATAACAGCTGTTTTTATTACAACAAGGTTAGAAGAAAAAAAGGCGATAATGGGTTGCATATCACCATCAGCATCAACACCCAATCCTCCCGCACATGCATTCACATCTTCCAAGCTGTTACTGACTACTGTATGTTTTTCCAAACTGGCAGTTGTTTCATAGGTTCAGTTGTTTAAACAGGAGATGGAGGAAAGCTGGCGAAGTGGAGAGCTGGTTTGAGACCTGGGACGGTGTGGGTGGGAGTGCAAAACCGGGGATTCAGAGTGACTGGAGGATTGTTTGCGCATGTCAAAGGACAGAGCGGAAGCTAGAAGCAAAGGCGGAGATGGAAAGGAGAGGGGAGAGAGAGGACACGAACCAAGCTGATCTGCCAAGTCAATATGAGCACCACGGGAGATGTTTTTTCGATTTTTCTTTCCGTCTCAGCAGTGCTGTAAAAAACAAGTGTACTGTCTTTTTTTAAGAACATATCAAATAGAGAGGATGGATAGAGGGAGAGAAGTTGAATATCTGGGTAATACTTACTCAACTTAATACAGACTGGAGTGGAGTAAACAGTATATCAGCAGTGTGTGTGTGTGTGTGGTCCAGGGATTACTTATGCTGTGGGGACTTGCCCCCCTTATGGAGATAAAAAATCAAGTCCCCTTAATGTAAATAATTGATTTTAAGGTTAAGACTTGGTTTAAAGTTAAGGTAAATTAAATGTTATGTTAAGGGCATGTGGTGGTTAAGGTTAGGATACGTCTCCAGGAAATGAATGTAAGTTAACGCCACCTTTTCTGCATTTCTGTGTGTATATAGTGTACTAACATGTGTGCAGAATATCAATTTTGTCTGCTCTTTCTGTGTGTATTTGAGTGTATTTCTCCTTCTATGCATTTGTGTGTGTGTGTGTGTGTGTGTGTGTGTGTGCGTGAGCATGTGCATTTGTCATTTAGTATCTGTTCTCCTGCAATTAGAGATTCATTGATGTTGATCTCCTTGGCTGATTTAAGCAAAATTGCCAGCTTTGTCAGCAACTGCTATCTTCTCTGCTCCCATGTTTGAGCACAACTGCGTCTTTACTTGGCCCGTAACACTAAACACGCTCTACTAAACACACACACGAAGACCTGTGTTACCCTGTGATTCTAGGCTGATTACACAAACTTTCAAGAAAGTTGGAGTGTTGATCGTTTTTGTGTAGTTTAGTTTATGACAGTTTATTGTCTGTGGGGTATTTATTGTCTAAATGGTATTTTGTATGTTGCCTTCTTACCCAAACCTCTCTTGAAAAATAAATAAATAAATACAGATTTTGACGTGTATACATCCATGATAATTGCTGTGCAATCAAGTTTTATTAAATATCACAGAATTATTTTAAATTCTAGTTTTGATCTCAGCGTTTCCAAAAAATACCAAATATGTCAGACTAAATTTAGGAGAAATATGTATAAAATGACACACAAGACATCTGATGAAATGATGCTGCCATAAAAATGGTGGCTTCACTCAGTTTATGCATCAAAGCACTTTAATGAAGAGCTGGAATACAGAATATGTGATACTATTAGATATGGTGGAATATGATGATTGTTTTTTTTTTTACAACCCTAAAGGTACTTAAGGGGAAATGCAAGGGGGAAAATTTTGATTTAGACCCCCTGGATCATTGGTTTCAAAAAAATTACCTGGACCTTGCCCAGGAAAAAAACAGTTTAAACATCTCTGTTTAAATTAATCACAACTGTTCAGTGGAACAATTTGTGTTCATTTAGGACCCAGAGAAAAGAAAGAAGGAAAAGCGTGTTTTCATGGCCTTTAAGAGGTTTATCCCAACAAGATATTTACCCGATTGAAGAAAAGAAGAGCCGGTGTATATATGAGCACATACACCACAAGAGCTGCAAAACTTTTCTAAACAATCCAATATAATGAAGGACGAATAATCAAAGCTAACCCACATCAGCAGCAACAATGGGAACAACAGGTGTTTGTGTTTCTGGGGGATTCGAGCCAGAGAAGAATGAGGCAATCAGTTACCATGGCAACGGTAAAGTAAGAGGAGGGAGATGAGGAAGTGGAGGGGGGCAGAATAGTTTCGTTTGGAGAGTGTCACTTACAGGCTTTGATGACGATAAGGGCTGCTGCCGGGGTAAACAACATCAGAGTGTTAAAATACTGAGAGAATTGGGCACTCGAGAGAATCAGGTTGTGCTCACTAACAGCTCTTTTTCCCTCCTCCCTCTCCTTCCCTCTCCCTACTCACCTCCTCCTCCCTCTCCTTCTTACTTACCTCCAACAACATCTGCCTGTCTGTCTCCATCTCCTCACCCACACACACACACACACACACACACACACACACACATACACAAACACTCACCCATCAGCACGCGCTACCTGCTACCTCTCTCCCTGCAGGTGTCCTGATGGCCTTGTGGTGAATGGCAAGGATCACCGTAACTATGGCAACACTCTGACACAGACTTCCATCCAAGTGCAGGGTAGGCATTTTGGATATATATATATATATATATATGTATGTATGTGTGTGTGTGTGTGTGTGTTTCCAGAGGAAGACGCTACTAAAGTGTTTATGAAATGCTCCTTTCGGGAGCTGTGACATTCTCTGCGGCTTGTTAATGCATCACACAGTAAACGGATGTCATACTGCCACTGGATAGATGTCATTAAGCGTGCTCCAGTGAATGATTATCTTACTTTCACAAAGAAAGAGAGTGTGAGGATGGGAATATTGCAGGGGGAAACCAAAAGCAGACAGTGATGGACTAAAAAAACTAGAGAGGCAACAATCAGAATGGCAGGCAGCGAAGCTTTTGAAGCACACTGAAATGGCAGGTGTAGAAAGAGGAGAGTGTAGAGAGGGCAATGAAAAGAGTAAAAATAAAAAGCTCCATAATGCGATATCACTCTTGGTAAAAGAGGAGGAGGAGGGTGATCCAGAGCAAGACAAAGAGAAGTGATAAATTAAAAAAGGAAGAGCTGTGATAGAGATACAGGCGAAGTGAAAGGGATGTGTTTGTGTGTGTGAGAAAACCACAGCTGAAGGAGGAGGAGAAAAAAAATGTGTGTGCGAGTAAAGAAGGAGAAAGACAGAGAGAGAGGGAGAGAGAGTGTGTGAGAGAGACTGAGTGAGATGGACAGTGAGGGAGAGATGAGAGCAGTGGAGGATGTTGAGCTGAAATCTTAACAGAGGCACTGGCACAGAAACCAGACATCAAGGCTTTAGGCTAATTCAGAAAAGAAAGATGTTTATAAGTGTGCGTGTGTCCGTGATTATGTGTGTGTGTGTGTATCTTTGTGACTGTGTGTATGTTAAACCGATATGGATATAGCAGTGTGTGTGTGTGTATGAGAAGGAAGGAAAAACAAGTGCGATGGAAAAGGGAAGTGTGTGTGTTTTATGTGATACTGTATCTCACAATGTCACCTCATGTACCTTTAGAGAACTTTCCTTTTTCTCCTTCGATTTCTGTTCCACATTTATCTACCTCGCTCACGTCTTTGTCATATGTCAAGCTGCTTTCACTCTTTGTGTATGTCTACGTGTGTGTCTTTGTATATGTGCAGGTTTTTTTTATTTTTTTTTATCAGCTTAATTACCAATAGATATCCATCTGGCAGTGGAATAGCTTTTGGGATCAGCAACACAATATTGTTCCCCTGTTAGTTGGGACATAGTGCTGATTACTGTTGTAAAGTGACTGAACTGCAGTTAGGCTGCAATAACATCTTATGACATTGAGTGAACGATATGTTTGTTTTTTTTTTTAAATGTGCTTAAAGCGAAATTATGTCAGTTTTAAATGATACAAAAAACTGCAGAAAGCATGTTCTATAACAAACAAACAAAAAGTACGAAAACTTACCCCGTCATATCTGTGTTCACTGGACCTTACAGGGAAACATCGCTGTCCTGGAAGCAATCAGGTGTAAACAAAAACACCAAAGACACACTTTATAACAGTGGGTGGCAGTAATTAGCCTGCATAAACATGAAAAGAACAATATTAAAGGCAATCACAATAAAACATGTCGGGGGGTAAAATCAGCAGGACATTAACAGGCCAAAAAAAGACAGTGACAAATAGAGGAGTCAATATTTTTTTTTTTTACTTTTTACATTTTTTTAAAAATAGGTCAATTCCTATTGATTATGGTAACATAATATTCACCAAGTTTAGCTTAAAATGCATCGCAGAGTCATTTGTTATAAATTCTAGTGTAGACCAGACTTTTAAAAAAGACACCAAGTATGTTACACTGAACTTTGTTAAAAGTGTGTATTAAGGGATTGTGCAAGTCGTCTGGAATACGCTATTTAATTAAAAATGCTACAACCATAAAATCACTGAGCGTTGGGTTTTTTATATTTCACTCAGTGTAAACATCATGCAGCTCCGGTGAAAAGTGGAAACAAATTAACACAGAATATGTGATGATGTCAGACAGGGTGGAGGAAAAATATGAAAACCAAAAATCTACCTATCATTAATCCATTATTATGAAACCAAATGTTAAACCAGTAGTTGCACATCCAATATGCACAACCATAGGTATAGTCATAGTTTGAGCCTCAAAACCGTATAGACATCCACTATCTCGCATTATAAGTTTCATTAGTCACTTTACACACACATCCTGCACCTTAAGTATGCATCGGCTTATGTATGTGTACATGTGTGTATGTGCGTGGGTATGTATGTACGTGTATATATGTATATATGTAGATATGTGTGTATGTGTATGTATGTAGGTATGTACGTACGTGTATGTATGTATATATGCTTTGCTTACTTTTATGCATACTTTTTGCTATTTATTGGTACATATCTTATCTTATCTTATCTTATCTTATCTTATCGAATCTTATGGACAGATTGGTTTTGATTGATTATAACTTTTACTAGACTGTATATAAAGATGGATTTAAAGACCAGACATGCAACTTATGGTTGGCGCCATCTTTTCCGTTTGGAGCCAGGACCTTAGAATAAGGAGTGCTGGATGTTGTCTTTCACACTCTGGAAACACACACCGCTACCTTGGATCAAAGCTTACATGGGCGTTAGCTACTTCAGCTGAATTATACTAACATGGCAGGTATTGTTATCAAATAACATTAAACTTAGTGAAATATTGCGAAAAATAGTCTGATTCAGTGCGAGTTCCAAGCAGCATACAAACAAACTGTCAGTCACAGCTGTCAATCAACACCCACACTGCGGATATCAAAGCCGCTAAGCTATACGTCTTCAAGTCTTATAAACGGAGCAATAATTAACTAGATGACCACAAGCGCACTTAAGGTGCCAAAATGTTGGTTTGGTTGTGTAGAAAATAAAAAAACACACATAATATAATATAATATGTATGCCGTACGTCCCACAAACAGTAGCTTGATTTTTAGCTGCCAAATTTGTGGAATTTCCCTTTAGAAGCTCAGCATCCGTCACCGGTCAGGGTGAGTTCAGCTGTCTCTTTCACTTCAACCTTGTTATGTCTGTGGACGAGGGAGAGATGCTGTTGATTCAGTTTGTCCACTCCTACATTTCCTCTTGAACACCTGTACTCATTCTGTCAGCATGTCTGCGTCTGACTCAGCGTCCGTGTCAGAGTCTGGGTCGTCATGACTCCCTGGCTCTCTTGTCAATGATGTGAGTGTTTGTGCTTCATGTATGTCCTCCTCGGTTGACTGAACATGTCAGTCGATGTCTTGTTGATTCCAGATGCCTGAGCATGACTCGAGGCAGTGTGATTTTCATAAGTGGATGCCATGGTCGTTTTTAGTGACTCTAAATAGATTTTATGTTTTATAGTTTTCTATGTTTTTTTTGCAGATTTTCCACAATATTATGTTATATTTGTTTTATAATGTGACCATGTTATTAAGATTCAGTTTAGGCACAAAAACCACTTGGTTATGTTTAAGGAAAGGTCATGATTTTTGTTAAATGTATCACTTTGTTATGGTTAGAGAAACATACTGTGGGTTACAGTTACTTCTTCCTTCCTTGCTTTTATAGCTCACGTCCATGTCAGCACATTAAATTGTAACACACACCCCTACAAATCAAAACATGTCCACAATTTCTAACTCAGTTTTCAGAAGCTGTCAATCAATGGGCTCAAACTGAATCAGCCTGCCTGATTGGTCAAGGATGTGGCCTCTCTTCTACAGTGAGCTGCAGCCAATCAACAAGCAATAACTTCAAATGATTCAAAACACAGGGGACGGCGGGGGTCAAAATAAAACCTTCTCACCTGTTTTTTTACAAATCCGATTCAAAATGAGGACACATCGTATCAAGGAAAGAGCGAGACTATTAAAACAAAACAAGATGAACTGTGACTTGCTTTGCTTTCTTAGGCAAATAAGGTGTCGATTTAGTTTGAAAACTCTAATTGAGTTCAGTCAGATTAATGCAGCTCTCTGGTGACCAATTAAGTTGACATCTGTGGCTGTGTATTTGTTAATTCATTCCTTTACCAAACACTTTCCCTTTCCCAATACTCCAATAGACAATGAAAAGCTCACTAATGGATGGCATTTTTACATGTAGTGCCGTGTATTGGAGAGAACGTCTCCCTTTCTTCTCTGTCTCTGTTTGCAAGCACTAAGAGGTACTGCATGAAGACTATTCGTCTGATTACAGCCTGCTTGAGCCTATGCATCTCTCTTCATACCTTAATCAGTGATGTAATGGACACAATAATGTAAAAGCTTTCTATCAATTTCCTCATCCCATTTCATTGTCATAGTAACTAAATACAAAAAACAACCCAGATTGTCTCATATTTTATGTGCTAATTTTACTGATTGAAGAAAATAAGAAGCCAAAATACAAGTAAACAGCTATTTTATTGTCAATTTATGAAGCAAAGAAGGTTTTTGCAAACAACATAAGGCAAGATCAGTACACACATAGGACACACATCACTTGAGTTTGAAAGCCCACTGAAAGTCCCTTTCATGTTTGAAACCAGTAGTTACTGTTTGGATTGTCCATCAAGCGAGTCACAGTGTGCAGATACTTAGCCATTATTAACTTGTCATTGGAAGATTGTCTTCTGACCAATGTTTAAAAGAGCCTAAAAGCACATGTTTCTGCATATGTGTGTGTGTGTTTATCAAAGCAAGAAAGAGAGGCTTCTGATATATTCAGCGCATGGAACAATGTGTCTGTTTCCTGTCCTGTAATACACTGTTATGTGAATTGATTAGTAAGTATGCATCTAAAAGTGTGTGTATGTGTGTGTGTGTGTGTGTGTGTGTGTGTATTAATATATTCTTAAGTCTTGGCTTGCTGAAAGGATGATGACAGTAATCAACCAGTTGCCTTTTCCCATCACACTAAGCTCAAATGCAGCAATGACATTTCCAAAGGTGCATGGTAGATGGACTATTAAAACACCATGTCACACCAACTCTTTCAATGGCTTGTCTTTGTGCTGCTTGACATTTCCTATCAGGGTCCCTGGCGGTTTGGTTTGGTGTGTTTTTTTTTTTTTTTTAATGTTTTGAAATAAAAATAGTCTATTGCTTTGGATTCGTCCATGCTTGATGTGTATTTGTTTTCTTTTCCATTCTCTATTTTGTCAAGCGGCTATGGTAGAATGACCTCACACATTATTTTTCCTCTGAAAGGAAGAGAGTTTTTAGAATGAGTTAGATTTGATTGGCTTATGGGGTGACAAAAAGGTGTGTAAGTATGTGAATAAAACTAACAAGTGAAAGAGTGTGTGTACAGTACTGTAGGTAGGTCAGCATCTCTCCATTACTCCATCAGCTTGTTGACTGAAATGGAGCAGGACAACCCCTCAAAATGCTGTTTGTACTACACACACACACACACACACACACACATACGCAACCTCATACCTGCTGACCTGATAAGATCAGGGCTAGCAGCATACATGCCTGCAAAACAAAAAAGAAAACCCCTGAGGTTTTGGGGGCTAGTGAGTAACCATGATTATTTATTGCTTCTTCACTTTCTTTCTCTCTCTCTGCAGTAGCTGTCGTCCTCGGTCCTCCCTCCATCTTTTCTTGTCCTGAAGCGATTTTCGCTTGCTTGAGACTCATCCAGGAACCAGGGACGTGCTTGGAATCAATTGTCTGATTAATACAGGAGACAAACACAATTAAAAATTGATTTGTGGCTCATTATTGACCAATGTGAATAATTAACCAAGGTCTCATGGCCGTGCAAGTGTGTGTGTGTGTGTTTTTGTGCACGGATGTTTGTGTGTATGTGAGATTTTTTCCTGCATATTCAGATATAATTGAGACCATGTGTATGTGCTATAAAGCAACATATACACAAACATAAACAACATGCATGCTGTGGTAAATCTTTAATGTTGAATTAACTCTTCTGGTGTGGATGTATATAAATATGCCAGTGTCTTAAATTTGTCACTGTTAATGAGTGTTGATTTTTCACTCTTATTAGGCGCTTAAAATGTTGATTGTTTGTTCACACTTACAGCTGATGTGGCTCAGGGGCAAAAGTTCATCTTTACATTAATGTCAAGTGTTAATTTCACACCGTTGTTGTAAAGAATTTATATATATATAGTGTTATATATATATATATATATAACACTGTCAGAGTTCATTAAACACTTAATGATTTACAATTATAGAAAATAATGGATGCAGACACCATGATGTCCTCCTTTGGTTTGGGGACTCCTGGATTTTTTAAAAACAGAATATGAAGCGCTGATAACACACAAACTACAGATCCCATAATGCAACGCAACAGCGGCCTTGTCGAATCATAGGTTACCTGGAAACGTTCCCGCGCCATTCAAGTAAGCTACCGTCTGTCGTAACGTCAAAGCTAGCTTAAAATGGCGAAAATAAACGTTAATACTGTAAACAGAGCCTTTCAAAACCGACGGCGGGCTGAGTAAATGTTTACCGACATTGCCGGTAAACCTGTGTATATTATTTGTGGAGCTAACGTGACAGTAATTAATTAATTAATTTAATTTAAGCCGGCCATTTACCGAGGGAGAGTTTGTCTTCATCCGTGGAGTGGACTCAAATGTGAGCGTTACAGGTGAAATATTGGACATTAAATCAGTGCACGGAACAAGAAATGCATGAAACTGCCGTGGGACAAACTTGTTGGACTTAGAAGAGATGGAGCACCTGGGATGTGGACACCTGAGGAGGATGCTAGTAAAGATGCAGGAGGAGAAGTGTACTGGTGAGTTGACAACAAAACATCTCTTTAGGTCTTAAAGACACCAAACCCCGTTTTTGTATTTTTTGTACCAGGCTGTAAACATGTTTATTTCTGCTGTAAAGTTTAACATGCTTTTGGAGCCAGACAGTTTTTGGCACTTCATTTTTTGGCTTCATTTTTCCTGGAGGTTTTGACCCTTGTAACAGTTGTTGATCACTCTGTGGCCCATACTGGCAGCATCAGCAGTAAATGGTGGCATAAAACACGCTACAAAATAAGTTTTTCAACAATTGTGAATCACTGCAATCAAGGGTCTTTGACTATACAGTCATAAATGCGCACAGAAAATATTAGGCTTTTGAGTGCAGTAATATGCGAGATTAACTGCACACACACACACACACACACACACACACACACACACACACACACACACACACAACCAACCGCATGAACTCCTGCAGGTTTATGCCTGGCGTCATTATGTCCATAAATTCATTAAACACAATATTGTATCTCTGACCTCAGTGGGTCTTATTTGGAGAAAACATTGACGGATGAATTTTGACACTTTGCTCCTGCAGTGGAAAAATCGCACTGACGGCCAAATTGGATACATTTGGGGTTCACCACTGTGTATATTTTTACTTTGCTGATGCAATTTCATACAAATTCGGAGAGATGATGCGTTTTGCCCTGTCGTTTTTACAAAATAGACACCAATTAAATAAAGAGATTGGTCTGGTCTGATGCGGGCAGTGTCAATGAAAGGAATATCTGTAAACTTGGAAAGGTACCAAGGCACCCAAACTTGTATGACAATTGAAAATTGGGGTGATGATGCTTCATGTTACTGACTGACCCAAAGGTTGTTTGTGTCATTTGTAATATCATTGAACGGTAGCTGAAGTGTGTTTGTGGTGTGTCATCCGTTGTTGAGAGAGTTACGTTTCATGCTTGCTGCACACTGCACGTTCATCACCAGTATTTTCTAGCTCAGCGTGACACTGTGTCTTTCTGTAGTGAGATGTGTCTGATAAAATCTTACTCACAATCCATGTCAGAGTGTACAATATTATTTTTAGGCATGTCAAAGTTGGGGGGTGAACGTCTAGTGAATCGTAGCACAACGATGTTAACCTAAAAAAAACATAAACTTTCATCAGGAACAACTCATATTATACTGTGTACAGTAGTACTGTGAACACTCACAAGACTTGTTGAGTTTCTTTTTAGTTCACCACATATCTAAGTTCAAAGGTGTGAATGACTTTGTGACACTTGTCTGGAGTATTATTAGTAGTATTATAAGAAAACCTATTTATATTATAAGAAAAATAATTATAAGAAAAATATTAGTTAATAGAATTTAAGTCAAGTCTGTTCAGTATATGGATGAAGTTCATCCATGGCCTCTTTTTTTCTAGCTCTGCTTTAAACAAACCAGGACTTCATCCATCTATCTCACCTCACTGTCGCTTCTGACATTTTCCTCATCTAAGCACCCACCTCCTCACAATTACCTATCATTGTGTTGTCATTGCCTCCACCATCCTATTATGTACAAATGGAGGAGAGGGTTTGACAGTTTGTCAGACCAGAGAAGATAAGATGGCCATTTAGCAGACGTTTGCTCTCCTATTATCTGTCTAGATTTAATTATACTGTTAGCTCTCCTCCCAGGAAAGGCTTTGAAGTCACTATGTCAGGAAAGCAGAGAGACTAAATGTGATCTGTTTTACAGTCGAGTGTACAGCATTGGAGCTTCAGGGAGATTTAGATCAGATTTTTATGCACCACATGCATGCAGTTTTGATCTTGAAATGAATGATGTAATTTCACTATCGTGCAGGATTAAAAGTTCCCCACCATGTTTAGACCTTGATTTAAGACCAATACGTCAGATTACAAGAGCAGCTATGTCTTGTGGCAGCTGCAGAGGAGCAATGCTGCAGAGCCTGAATGCAGCATTCCCATCAGGACAGCACAGTCTGTGAAACATGCGCTGCAGTCATAGCCAGAGGCAAAAGAGGACTGACCCTGGTAAAATGTGATGGTATGATGTATGCAGCAGGTTGGAGTTGTATAATGAGATGGGAGACTATCCTCCAAATCAAGGATTTGACTTCTGGTAGACATCCAGCCCCAGTAAAGTGTCCTTGAGGGAATTTCAGTGAGGAGATCAATATTCATTATTATTGCTGGAGCATCCTTTTCAATCAAGAGGAGGCATGAAAAGTATGATTACACTTACTAAGAGTCTGTGTACATGATTTTTCTCCAGATAAACACATATAATGTTGTTCTTTGAAACTATAGGTGCTATGATAATATGAACTGCGTCCTTCTCTTTTAAAGGGAAAATTTGCCATGTTTTATGTTAATGTCCAATCAGTGTTGATGGTAAATATAGTCAACCGAAGCAATAAATTCCTTGTGTGCGTGTGATCAAGATGCCTATGTGTGCCAGGGTGGATTACATGCAAATATCTGAGGAAATTTTGTTTTTGAGGGGCATCTCACTCAGAGGTGGAGACTAAAAATCCAAGTTGAAATAGCCAGTAGTTGTTTCTTGCCCCCAGCTACGTCACTGCACACGTCAAATGACGGTGCTGGTGCCGAAAGAACAACAGATTTTGCAGCTGCACCTCAGAAACACAGAGATCATCAGCAACAACTGCAGGCGTTTTCACACTATATTCCTAATTCAGATATCTAGTGATAATGTTAAAAAAATCTGTCAAACTGTCTTTTAACAGCAGAGATACACTTTGTGGCTTTTTATCAGTCCCCTGTTGTTGCCCTTTCCTGCCTTACTCGCCTTTTCTTGTGTCTGTTGTTTCATTTGACCAGATCTATTGTTGCATGTGCTCCTTTGAGCCTTGCTTCTTTTTCTTTCCCTATCAGTTGTTTGCCAGGTGGTGAGCCTGTGAAAGCTGTCTGATTTATAGCTGCACAGAGAGCCATGCTGGACAGCAGTCTTCCACTGGGTATTCAGTAAATGTGTGTGTGTGTGTGTGTGTGTGTGTGTGAGTGAGAGTGAAACAGAGATTCAGTGTGTGTGTCGGTATATTAAAGGAAAATTTACTACAGCTTTTTTCATTCTTTTAGCATCTTTAAATATTCATATCTTTGTTATTGTCTCAATCAGTTATCTTCTCTCAGTGTGGCTACGTGCTTTTAAATCCGTCACAATCTCGCTTTATATCACTTTTTGTATGCGTGTTTACGTTTTACACAATCTATAAGCGATCAAAAAAAAAAAAATCAAGTTGAACTACCACGTAATTAATTTATACTAATTCACACACAGCCCACGTAGCCTTAATCCTAAACGTTGTGGAACTGATGTTACATTGTGGGAAGGCTTTCATTCAGCACAGCTAATCAATTTTCTCCATTTTGCGTTATCAAAGAGACAAACAATGCTGATACAACAAGGGAAATGCAATATTTTGGGCAGGCACTGCCTTTTAGGATTAAAACCTGATAGAGTAGAAAGTTCAAGCAGCATCAAGAGTGTCCAGCCCCAGCACAAAAAGTAATTCTTCTAAATCAGTTTTGTCAGAGTAAACTTAAGAAAATAGTGGGAAAGAACGAGGGAGAGAAAGGATGGGAGCTGATATACTGTACGTGCCGATCAGTATTCCTCCGGGAGTCTACAGTCCACACGGGAGGGTCTGCATTAATCTTCTACATGCATGTGTGTGTCTGATTTTATTTGCCAGCGCCAATATTTCCGTCTTAATGTTTGCAACTGTCTTGTGTGGAGCCTGTTTATATATAAGAAATACATGTAAATTGTATATGACTGTATATACCTGTATTAAGTGTAATTATAGTTTTCTGGACTGATTTGGAGACTTGGAGTCTCTATTGCCTCCTCCCCTTTGTCTTTCCTTACATTTTCTGTACATTGCATCATTTTCAAACTCTTCAGAAACTTGAGATCCTCTGTACTCTAATTGGGATACAAATAGTCAACCCGTGGCCGTCTGTCTGCATGGCTGCCTGTCTTCACTGTCTGTCTACCTGCCTGTCAGCCACTCTGCCTACCTCTCACTCTCTTTCTATGCTTGCTACATTTTCTCACACGGATATAAAGAAACCAAAAGGTGCTAGGTTGCTAAGGTAACCAGTCTTCCTATCGTTGCAGGATCTATCTATCACAAGTGTGTTCAACAAGCCAGTTTGAGGTTGAAATCTGTTTGAATTGGGGAAAAAAAAACCCTGTCACACTCACATTAAATGATCCTGGAATAATTTTAAATGTGGATAGTCTGCAGCAAACCCTATAGTGACGGGTCATATTCTCACAGATGTGAGAATATACAGTGCAGCAGTGAGAGTCAGATTTAGAGAGCTGATCCGATGGCTTTGTGGTGTAATGTGCACATGGTGATGCATACAGTATGTTTTAAATGTGCATATGTGATCAAGTGGTTCTGCTGGGAGCAAGTCTCAAGTGGAAAAAGGTGCCATCATGTATTTCTGGGGGTTTCCAGGTCTCTGTCAATCACATCTGATCAAACTGCACCCACACACTTCTAATAATTGTCAACTCTTTATTAATAATACAGGATGTTCTTTCCTAAGCTTTAAAGTCCACCTCCACTCAAAAATGTTTTTCTTCTTGTTCCTACAGTTGCGTGTTTCAGCTTCACTGTGCAGAATGATGTATGTGCAGAGTTTGACACCAGAAGACTGTTTTCACATTCATCTGCTGAAAGTTGAAAGTTTCTTTCTGTACTTATTGAAAATCAGATTTAAGTAGATGTAGTAGTAGATGTCATTTTGAAGATTTTAACAAGATAATTGAAAATGTTTTTCTTTGTGTAGAAAAACCATAACAGACACGATTATAATTCAAAGTGTAGTGTTTTCTATACATCTTAATACATGTCTGGAGGGGATCTTTAACTCTAATTGTTGCTTATTTAGTCATTAATATTTAATGTTATAGTGAATTACTTAATTCTGACTTCCAGTCATAAATAATATTAACATGTTTTTAAGTGTGTTGGTAATACTTTTTGTTATTCAAAGGAAAAAAAAGGTCTTTGTGGGAAATATAAGAAATGTTCCTTTTTGTCTCAGCCAACTGGACAGTAGCTAGCAGACTGAGTGCAGGTATTATACACTGGGCAGCCCAGCGTGCTGTTAGCAGCGGTATTGAAGAATAACTAGACCAAAGTGACATTTGCAGATACGTTTACGTCCTGTTTAATGTGCTGTAGCTAAACGGCTAATAAGCTACCTAGCCTGCAGACTGATGGTGCACATTTACCTGGTAGATGTATGTGTGGTGGTTTGTTCAACAAGCTAAGGTGCAAGACGAGATGTGTGTTCATGTTTGTAAATTAGATAAGAAGGAGAGTCTTATAATGACTGACGGGGTTTAATCTGTAGAGCTACAGGATCTTAGAAGAAGAGACGATGAAGAAAGAAGAAAGATACAAACGTTAATGGAGAGCTGAGAAAGGTGCTTAGCGTCATTGTTATGTAATACAATGGATCAGGTCTGCAGATATATTCACTGGAGCAAGTGTTGCTTCATCTGTAGAGATTGTCCATCCTGTAAAACCACAGAAGAGGCTGAGACACACTCACACACACAGAGACGCACTAGGGGAAACTCTGGCAATGCTTAGGAGTTAATCAACCTGTTAATTGCACCTCAGTGACGGGTTGATGTTTTTGTTTTTATCTTTCTCTCTCCTTCCTTCATCCTCTCTTCTTCTAAGATCCTGCTGCAGTAAAATCGGACCCAATCAGTCATTTGCAGAAGCAATTAACTGCAATTGGCCGGGGCTGGATGGGAATTATTCTCCATCACTGTGTGTGTGTGTGTGTGTGTGTGTGTATCTCTGTGTGAGCTCTAGTGACTTTCTGTGACTTATTGTTTTCTACTGCATTCATTCAGGAAAAGCCATGTGTGGGTTCAGGGTTTTGTTGCCACTAACTCTCAGGTCACAAAGTGTAAGAATTCGAACTGCATGTGGATTATTATATTATATTATTATTATTATTATTTTTATTCCGTATTTCCTATTTAGCAAAATTGTTTAGTTCTCTGATAACATTTGTTTTCCCAGAACATACAGTGCCAAGAGAAAGAAAGCACAGTCAAGAGAAAAGAATAAGAATAAAACGATTAGTTTCAGGTATTACATTTAAAGGTCGAACCCACATATAACGGCTGGGGAAAGGAAAGAATACACATTTCCTCTGTTGGGGTGATATTATGTCTCTGAGGGTTTTGTATTTTCTGGTAATTGCCTTCCCGCATAATCTCTGGACTACAACTCCAGGTGAAAACCTTATCTGTTGTATGCTTGTCAGCTGTGTAATTCCTATGCAAAACAAATTAATTGCACTAAAATATTGAAGATTGAGAGTTGCTGTGGACCTCATTAGGGTAAAAAACAAACGAGGAACTGATAAAAAAAAAAAAACAAAAAAAAAAAAACAATTAGATTAAATTAGTTTTCCTTCCATTCTGTTGACATCTGATTTAATTTTAATTTAAATGCATATTGTTAAAGTGTATTTAAAGGCCAGCTGACTCTTTATTAAATTAAACACTTCCACGCACATACTAACATGTTGACGTTAGATGAGCAGGTATTTTAACAGATGAGTGGGATTGTTAAATGGGAACCTGAGCTGGCAGCAGCAACCGTTCGGACAGGTTTACGGCCGACCTGATGAATGATAAATCACAGCCATCTATATATAATATGGGGCAGGTTTGATACTAGTACAAAGTAACAGTTGTAAACAACTAAGATGGCTGCTGCTGATGTGAAGTTGTATTAAATAAACTGGACGGTATATTTTCTCTAAAAGAAGAACAAACAACTGCACTTAAGGCTTTTGTAAGAAAGATGTGTTTCTTGTACTTTTGACAGTATTTCTCATTTGAATGCTGATTTTAACCAGAAGGATCATGTTTAAGAAAATACTTTAAATCATTCACTACTTTATACGTGTGGCAACAAGCAACTCGGCCAGAGTTTTTAAACGGAGTTCGGCGGGATGTTCAGGGTGACGTTCATGTAACGCACTAAACAAGCTGGTTAGCCCTCTAAACTAATACATACCATATCAAATGAAGTTGGTGTGAGCTGTAACTTCACCACTTCTAAGCAGAAGGCAGAAGATAACATTATCTCAGAGCCTGACAGGAACGCTCACTCCGCAGCTACTTCTGGGGAACGAAATGTCCCCAGAAGAAATTAATTCACATACTGTATCATAGAATTGTTATGCATTTTACTCTGCCAATTGGCGACCCAAAAAAAAAAAAAAAAAAAAGTTTGGGAAACTGGTCTATCCAATTGTGTCCAGAGGCATTTTGGTCTGCACCCGTTGATAACACCCCTTGGAAATCAAAAATGAACTGAGCGGTTCCAGACTAATTTGCATTTGTGAATTGGTCTGGTGATGTCAAGCTAGTGCTCTCTTTTTTTTTTCTTTCATTCTGCTGTTGCTGTTTGGTTTTTACTGAGACTCAAGGTCTTCAAGGCCTCTGAAATCATGCAGTCGATTCCATTTTGTTGCTTTTTTGTGGTATATTATCATATAGGCTGTGCACAGAGTTGACCTCAGGGCGTAGATAATGAAAGAGGATACTTTTTTTTTTAATGATAGATAAAATGAATATATTACAGAAAATAAAAAAAAGATTTGGAAGATAGCCAGTTACTATTTTAGTCTGTTGAAAAGCACTTCTGGAAAGTGGATAGGATTCTTCTGCTGAATCATGGTTTTGCAGAAAGTGCGTGCGCATATGATTATGTATGTGATGCGATTTACCCATCTACTATATTGTTACACCCTGCGTTAGGTGTGTATGTGGATTTGTGTGTCCTTTGCCCTTCATTGGGAATGCAGAGGTGCTCTATTTTTGTGCTTCACATTTCTCATCAATATTTCACTCCCTCTCCTCCGCTTCCCTCCTCTCTCTCTCTTTCTTGGACCATCAGAATAAGGTTTTATCTATGCTCCACCGCACAGCATTGAAGGACTGGCTGGCTGGCTGGCTGGAATCCCGTTGGGAGGATGTGAGTTGCGTCTGGTGCTATAAAGAAACTGCCACCACCAGATGGTTGCAAACAATCCTTTCGCCATTTGTTTTTAACCTTTATTTATCCACAGTAGGTTGACAGGTTGGTTGAGTCCAACACATGCTTACATAGTTTTCAGCTATTCACAGAGGAGTTGTCCGGTGCAACCAATCTCTTTGACACAAGGTCATTTCATAAAATCCGCTGGAGCAACAATGGTCAAGGGCAGGTCAGTCAATGATAGCTGTTGAATATAGTTTTGTCCAATTTCCCCAGCAGGGTGGTCAAATCATAACTCCCCCACTGAGTCAATTCCAGCTGGCCCATCAACACTAATGATGCCATACGGACAGAAGAAGACAGAGCGAGGGTTAAAAGACAAGAGACCCCATGTAGTGCAACATAATAGCAACACAACCCCCCATACTGATGAGCCAGGGCAGACACTGCAAATGTAGCCGATGCTCCAAACGTTTAACCTTTGAACGGACATATCTGCAGGTGGCTGTGTTTCAGGTTAGTTCTCTGTTTGTGTTCATATCGACGCATCCTGCAAGGGCAGACAAGCTCTGTTTGACCGATGGATAACAGTTTATTTTATAGGTGTGTAAATTCCTGAACATTTCCTTGGGAAGTTTCTTAAAAGTAATTTGGCACCAGGTAAAATAGAGACTGTGTTCAATTGGTTTAACCTAAATAATTTGAATTGAATGTTAATCTAGTGTAACTCGGAGGCTCAGACGTGAACAAATGTACAATGTAATTGAGGTGAGAAGGGCTGCAGCTAATGATTGTTTTCATTATTGATTAGCTGTGTGGTCTATAATATGTCAAGACAATGGTGAACAAAGTAGATCGCAATCTCACAAAGCCCAAGGTGTAACCTAAAATGTCTTGTTTTAACAATACTGATGCGATTGTGGCTTGAACAATGGCTGCTGTAGGATTGACTCAAAGTAGGTAAATAAAAAGTTTATTTGCTTCATACTTTTTAAACATCACTTTTAAAATATGTTTTTTTTTGTGTGACTGCAGTCAGACTTGAGTCCAGATCTCTGTTATGTGATTTAAAAAGGACAAACAATCTGTGAGCAGGGAAACTTGGCTCTTCCATGATGTTGCCGGCGCTCCTGCAGAACATTTATTGTGTAGATGGCTGTGGTGCTAGATAGAGGCTGCATTAGAGTACTGAAGGATCCTAAGATAAAGATGCTAATTAAATGTTACTCTCACCGACCCTGAGAGAATAAAGACGGTGTAAAGTATCTGAAACCTAAGTGTGATATGCATAAAATATACATAAATATTTATATAATCACCTTTTAAATCATTTCAATATACTTGGTTGTTAATTTTGAGCGACATGCATGTCATGAATCAGCTCACAGTATTATTTGTTGAAATAATAAGATAATTGAATCATGATCCCAGATTCAAAAATCAATGTTTCAGTTTAGTGAATTGATTGAATCCAATTAATCAAGTCACTAAACCCAAATGTTTGGCAGACTTCCCTGCGTCTAATAACATTTGCCACTGAGACCTCTAAAATGAATATGTCCCTAATTGAAGTGGCGCACTTATTAGACTGACTATATCATAATTACATATTATGATTTCTGTAATAAATGAAACAAGTTGGTCATTGGAGTTGTATACATGCTTTTATATTTCAAAAATGACAAGTGTTGTGTTTAATTTCAGGCTATTTTAATGTTAAAAAATGTGTCATATTTGGAGTTCATTAGGAGCTGACCCCTCAAAATCATACTTGCTAATTAACTATCAGGCTTATTCTGATACACGCCTTATGTGTATCAGAATAAAGGTGTGATTATAGATGGCATTAGCTTCTCTGCTTGTCTTTATTAGACCACACATGAAGAGCTTTATTTCATCAGAGCTGACACCCTTCCTCGGAGTCATTTCTTTTTGCAATTTTCTGCTCGGTTTCATGTTCCATTACCAGCAGATTATGCCTTTTCTTCTGGCTTGCACATACACTCATTTATGGATGAGCTCACATGCAAACACATTTGTGCACACACATACACAAACACACACATGAATACTCATGATCCCGTGCACTATTGTTATTGGACCCACCGGTTGCTGTATGGTGAATGGGAGAGCTTGCCAGGTGGAGAGGACAGTAGTTAAACCAGTAGTGAATTGCTTTCACTATGAAAATAAAATCAATTTCAAAATCTATTACCCATGCCATGTGGATGATTTAAAGCCTACTTTGAAAGGTGAGTTTATTTGCTCTCATTTCATTTTAAAGGGACACTCCACCGATTTTTACATGTCAAAGTCAATTTACTAGTCATGAGGAGCACTCAGACTTTTACTCAGTCTACAAAAACAGCTGTAGGTTGGAGTAGTTTTGGTAATGTAGTCTGTGGCTCTGGAGGAGAAGCTTCATGCATACTATAGATTTGATATTGCAGCTGAATCAGTTTTAACCATTTGTGTTTTTTTGCCATGAAATATGTAGCTGCCTGGCTCCTGATGTCTGCCTGATATCTCAACAGCCGATTGAGCCTAAAACTTTGTACAGACGTTCATTCTTAGTGTTTATACTGTTTAAAATAGTGTGTCTCGCTTTTTCTTTTAAGGTCTGCCAAAAGTGTTTTTTTTTTATTTTTTTTTTTATTAAATTGGTGATGATCCAAATGTATCTGAGAAATGCACATCCTAAAAACAGATGATATTATTTGTAGGCGTGCAGACAAACAGAGATGAAGCCAAAGTAAGAACAGAGCCTTTTTTTTTTTTTTGGTCCAGAGCTGGTGTGATGGTGGGCGAGGAATAGAAAACTCTGCATGGGTCACTGAGGTGAGAGTGGGAGACTGAAGAATACAGGAGGAGACAAGAAGTAAGAGATGGTGTTGAAATGAGTGTGGAAGAATCAAAAGACGATAAAAATATCAGAGGAGGCAGCAATTTGCGAGTGCTTTTATTAGACGCATCATTGAAAGCATCATTGTGGTTTTTTTTTCTTGGCAGGCATTTTGTGTCATTGGTGGAAATATGGGGGATTGTTATCAAAAATAGTAAACACATTAAGGCTGATGGGGGCATGAGTATTTGTTTCCTGTATGTGTGTGTGAAAGAGTATGTCTTTGCTTTAGCGGGTGGTTTGTATTTGCAGTCCGTTTGTGTTCTGAGTAGTATTGACCAATCATGTTCTTTTTCTTGTCATTAGCAGTCATTAATTTCAGTGTTGAACAATTCTGACTTGTTATTAAAAAAGCAATTTTGCCACTAACTCTGATTGCAAAAGTCCTTTTGTAAAGACATTATGGAGACAGTGAATACATATTGAGCTACGTGGAGCCTTTAAATTACTGCAACCTTATTTTTATTGCTCAGCCCCACCACGCAGACATTGCTGTATTGAGCAGAGAATATGCCATGGTTGTAAATATGCAAACACACCTGGATGGGCTGTATGCTTATTGTCTCACCTCTTAAATAGCTTTATAACACGCTAACTGTCAAATGACCACACGCTTGGTTTTTTTTTTTGGTTTTTTTTGCTCCACTTTTAAGTTCTCTCTCAAGAGAGAGTGAGAGAAAGAAACCCAACGTCCTTATATGAACCTCTGCAGTATGAGACTGAAAGAGAAGGGGGGAAAAATAAATCAAAGATCTCTGTTCTGAATTTTTCTGTGAAAATGAATTCACTGAGGACATTATTCAACAGTGTGCAACTGTAAAAGATGCAAGAGAAATTTTGAGTGTAAAGAGTAACATTATGAAATGTAAAATATAAACCTTTCCTGGGGAAACACTTGGGAGGATAACATGACAAAATGTTAAGAGAATGACATTTAGCGGCGAGTTATTCTGAACAGGGCAAACCAGGAGGTTGTGAAATGCTCATAATGACATTTACAGTAACCTTTTCCTGTGACTTTTTAAGAAGGGTTAAAACCACAGAGACGGAAAGATGGGGCTGTGTAAGGTCCTTCCCATTAATCAAACCGCGATTGCACTGGGCCACAGCCCGAGGGCAATTTCATTTCTCACTCGTTAAAAAGTGAGGATGAGGACGGGGCCACACGCATGAAACAGGGCTGATGGGTACAATATTTGTCCTTTTAACTAGTCAACACAGGATCAAGCCATGTCACAGACCTGCTGGACGGACTGCTAGTTTCTGAACTCCATACTGGAGCTAAAGTGACTCAAAATCATTAATATAATGAATTCAAACTGCTTTCTCTTGTGAAGAATGTTTTCATCAAAGTTCAGCTTACATGAATGTTTTATCATCACCAAATTGATCATTATTATGTACAAATGTGTTTTGGGGTTTGTTAGCGCATTAATTATGGAGAGAAAAAGCAGTTAAATGAGCTGATTTCAAGGAAAGGAGGGTGCTTTGTAAAAGACTGATTAGGGAAGACCTTTACAAAACGCTTGTGAATGGGGAAATTACTTCTGCAGTGCAAATTTTTCATTTCATTCTTGTCCAAATTAGATTTCACCTTACAAATGTCATCCTCAAAATATCTTCACTTCAGGAATGCTGATTCTTTATTTCCCTCCAAAAAGCAAATGGAATAGCTTCATCTTTGCTGTTGAGAGAAACGTAATATTTTTTTTTAAAGCGAATGGATGAAAGGCGCTCCGGCACAACGTTTAGTCGTAGACTATATTCTGCTGACCTTTTGCAGTCACTGTGTCCTGACAGAGGTGGAGAGACTCTGAGGACAGAGCGGTGCAGCTGTGGCAGAGCACATATCCTGAGGCCATTCAGACCCTAAACTCAGTGGAGTAAAGTCAAATGTTAGAACACCTGCCCGTAGAATTTAAAATTCATGGACTGTGGGGTAATACTCCTGTTGTGTTTTATTAGATAAAAGTGAGGTTTTTGCTACCGCCTTTAAATAATTTACCAAATATAAATAAATAAACAAACGCTGCTATAGAAAGAGCTTAAAACTAATATGGACTTCATTAAAACAGTGGTTTGAAAGCAATGTCCCCTTAAGATCATTCAGTATAGTTCCCCAACCAAAAAATGGAGATATAAGTACATCCAAGTACATCCACAGCGGCCAGGTGCAGACAAAGGATCTTGTTTGAACAGAGGCGTTTATTTGCATGTCAGTTAATCCACCTGTTGTACCTACAACTGGGTGGGGCCCGACTAGTGTGTGTGTCCAGGTTGTTTCCAGTAGAAATACCTTTTTACATTTGTTTGAATAGAGGAATAAAAATACTAAACTATTACCGCATGTACCACGTTCTCTTGTGAAGTGTTAGAAAACCTGAGACATACACATACACAATCAGTTACATACAAAATACTTTTCCGCTCTTTAATAAAACCAGATTTAAAAGTTTATATTGATGTTAACTACTTTGTAGTTGTTTCAGACGTTTATGTGACGCAGACATGTTATTTCACTTATTGTCAGCCACTTGTACTCACCTGTTTCGGGGCAACATTTTGGCATGAAGTGTTGAAATGTAGACCTTCATATAATGAATCAGACCTTTATCTTAAACTGACAATACAAGTGACTGACAGTGTGCTGCATTTTTAATTAATTCCTACAGAATAAGGATGCTGATATTCTATATTTTTGTTATTGTCAACAAGTCACATGAAAAGATCAAATCCAATAATGTGTTAGTCTATCTCCCGATACTCTTTGACTTCCCTGCCTTGTGGCTCGTATCCCCAAAGCCCATTGGTTCTTAGTAAAGGTGTAATTCTTCAAAAAAAAAGGTCCCGTAATTTATAATTTCATTTGAAACTAAGGCTAACAAATTTTCTGAAACAGCTGGGAATTTTGATTTTAGCAAACACTACATAAACAGAAGTAAAAAGTGCACTTTTGGTAATTCACTTGTGTACAGTGCATTCACTGCCCGAGCACTGACACTACCAATCAGTTAAATGACTCTTCTTGTTCATATCAACCTATTACAGTTTTATTGAGTCTTGCACAAAAACTGATGCCTTAAGGGCACTCATATGTAATTCTAGTTGCCCGTGTAATTCAAATTACAAATGTGTTGTAGCATGTAATCAGTTTTAAATGTCAGTATGTAGGTGCGGGTTCAAACATAGAAATACTGCATGTGATGTATGCACACATTTTAACACCAGATGTTTAGACTGTAACAAACGGTTTAACAACATGTAACCCATTTACCACTGTCTCATTTACATCACCAGCTGGGTAATCATTGTTGTTGAAAACGCCGGCCATCGTAAAGTACGACCGAAGAGAAAACCGCGGTATTCAAGTCTACTGGGAGGCCAGGCCAGTGTCTAGATTAGAGGGATATCCTCTTAAAGGCCTTGTGCAGACAGGATATTCTGTCTTGTTCCCTCCTCCCAGAACACCTCCTCTGAGACCACTGATGTAGCTGGCAGCAGGCTAGCTGGGATCTGCTTTTGTCGTGATGCTCTCTCTCCTTTCTCTCTCTCTCTCACTCACACTCACACTCACACACACACACGGGAGGGAACAAACCCCTGTGTGAATTAAATACATCCACACCACTGCACAAAGGAACAATAGCTGGACCCCAGTGAGTTAGTGTTGGTGTATGTGAGAAAGAGAAAGAGAGAGGGATTTCATTGCTATGTGTTTGTCTTACATGAGTAGCTATTAAAGCTAACAACTAGCTTTGAGCTGTAGGGGGGGGGTGTGCTCACACGCAGTCACACTACACACACACATGCATGCAGACAAAAGATGTCGGTGGATATACAGTACGACAGTGGCTGGAGTTTCCCTAGTAACAGCATTCACTTTTACACTGTCGCTGATGGATGCAAAGATACAGACCCTCATGAATATACATGCACATAGCATATGGGTAGAATATATATTCATATACCGAGTTGTCTCTGCTTGCACAAACAACTTGATACTCACAGATTTGGTAGTAAGGTCTCACACTTGAACATACAATTTCATGTCAGGTGGCCTCTTCTCAAACTAACAACGCGGTATACATTATCTGCCTGGAACTGTTTCTTTCTCACACACACAAACACACTAGTAAATCATTCTCTGAGGCTTATTAGTCACAGGCCATAAAAACACATACAAACTCTTAACACCGGCTGCCCCAGTACCCTGATTTTTCAAACTCACAGGGGATGTCTGACGCAAACACACACACACACACACACACGCTCGCCCACCTGGGGCATCCTCAATTTAACATGGAGCCTGTTAAAAATATGCCAAACGGACCTAACAGTCATCAGCGGGTAAAACAGAAGAAAGCACAGAGATAAAACAACAGTAGAGGGATGTTTGTCTAATCCATCTTGAATAGAGGTTTTGTTGATTTGTTGGAAACAATTACAAGTCTGGATTACTGAAATGTGTTTAAATTAAGACCAAAGCAATACTTTAAATAAATATACAAACAACGCTTTTGCTGTGCAGGAAGCAAAGGAATGGAAAACTGTCATTTTTAGCTTTGGACCAACAGAAGTGATGAGAATAAGGCAATACTGAGCAAGAGCAGAGAAATACTGGCCAATAGAAGGTTTAGAGAATTAAAGGAAAAGGAGGAAACAAGAGAAGAAATGTGTCAATATATTCAGAGCAAAGCCAATAGAATAAAGGATTTGGGTCAATAGCTGAGGAGAAAATCTTCTCAAGGCCCATTTACAAGATTCAAAAGCTTATTAGTCTGTATTTTGACAACTGTCTGAGAGGGAGGGAAGGGGGGGCTGTAACATATGCACACTCAAAAACATACAATGGTCAAAGGACCTGTGTCTGATTGAACTAGTCATTGTAGCCTACAGAAGGCTCAGCACCAGCAGAGACAAACACACACATGGTAAATACCTGCTTGCTGTTTTTTTTCCCCACACATGTACTCTTCCCTCCAGTTGGATTTAGCCAAATCACCTGAGGCTTTGTTATTGATGATTGAGACACACAAGCCTGAAGTCTTTGCATAGCGAGAGCTTCAAACAGACAAGCTCTGTAGCTGTAATATAATATTTTAAAGAGTCTCTTCTGTTCCAACTAATATGCACATGATCATTCACTTATCGATACAAAAAAAAAAAAAAAATCACAAGTGTAGCAGCCTGAACAAAGGCACACATTTCATTGTTCTCTCTGGTCCTTTCAAATCTCGAAAACAAAAAGGAGACAAGCAAAGGTAGCCGGACATCTTTAGACTGATTGATCCCACCTTCAGTGATACTACAGAAGATCACAACCCTGAAACGAGGAAGGCACTGTCTAAACTCACAGCAGAGGAGTAATAACATCAATCCAGAGATAAAGCCACCACAGACTACAACAAGGCAGGTGTCACAACAGCACGTGTTTCTTTGTGATACGCGTTATATGGAGGACATCTTGTCTGCACTATAATGTCAACATAACTTTAGTAGTGCCGACTGATGTTATTATGAAGCAGGAGAAACATAATCAGAAGATCAACATGCCTGTGAATGTCTAAATTCCATCAGAATAAAAGCCACATGAGGAAATATAGCCTTTGGCTAAGTACTGTATGTTCCTATTGACTCCATACAGCTGCCTATATACTGTAGCTCCCACATCCCATATGGATTTTTCATAAAGCCTTTATGGGTTTGATGCAGATGACCATTTTACTGCCTCCAAATACTGTGGAGATATATGAAACCTATTTGGCTTGAGGCAGGTCAGAAGGCACTTATCAATAATTCATACATCCCTGTGTGTGCATGTGAGTAAGAGCGAGAGTGAGCAAGAGATAATGTGTTTGTGTGTGTAAGGTGTTGTGTGTGTGTGTGTGTGTGTGACCACATAACCTTTTATTATGGGCAAAACTCAAACAACACCTGCTAGACAAAGCAGTTATTTTCATATTTCAACCTCCATTTATTTGAACCAAAAAGAAAAAAAAGAGAGATCAGGGTTAAATCCACTAAACTTATATGCAAAAATAAGGGACTCAAATTGAAATCAATATATGAACACAATTTACACATACATCCAGTGCTGTGAAGCAGGATGACAGCATTGTGAAATGACAGTACTCTTAATATGGCCAAAGGGGAGCTTGTACAAGCCAAATGCTTTGTTTAGGCAACTGCGTAACCATCTGGGACTGTCTGAGGTCTATGAATTAGTGGCTTGGATCTGTGTTATGGTCTTAAAGCTAACAGTAAAAAAATAGAAGGGGGACTTTTCTAGAGCCCTCCCAGATCATATCTTTCATCACCCCCCCTCATCGCTCCCTCTCACCGTCTGGTCTGCCGCAGCAGGCGCCCTATGCAGAGAAGGGGCCAAATCCATTATCCCGAGAAATTAAACAGAAAACCAAACCGAGTCTGAGCGCTATGTGTGGGTATTAAAGGTGATTTCGCTGTTCGGGGGGCAATGGGTTTAGTAGAAATCGTGTGTCCCACTCAGCACGACTTCTATTCTTAAGGGGCGTTGTCTGTTTTTATGGCCGCTCTCTCTCAGTTTTCAACACTCGGCAATTTGATGAAAATCCCACAGTGCACTCGTGGTCCAGACTCAGGCTGGGGTCCATTCAGACATACACATCCAGTCCAAAACCAACAGGTCCTTGCATGTTGTACGACGTGTACGTCTGTGTGCTTATGTGCGTGTGTGCGAGTACGGTTTTTTTTGTTTTGTTTTTGTGTGTGTGTGTGTGTGTGTGCGCATCTGTGCGCAAAAAAATGTGCGTCCATGAGCGTTGGCTAGAGTGGTTGAGGGGAGGAGGGTGGTGGTGGTGGTGGAGTATGGGAGGGAGGAGGATATCAAACGGAATCCCTGATCACTCCTTGCCCCCGTTAACCAAAGACAGCTCTTTGAGAATTCCACTGGCGTCCACTCGCCTCCTCTCCCGGATCATGTCCTCCAGGCTGCGAAAGACCAGAGTGTGCACCCCGCTGCCGGTCAGATGCACTTTGAGGAAATACTGCTGCTCCGCTGAGTGCGCCTCTCCTCCGGCTTTGAACTCCCGTTTCCCAAAGCGGCACCAGGCTGCGAAACTTTCCGAGTTGGTCCAGCATATTTCCTCGCTGCTCAGGCCCAGGTGTCCCGCCGCGTTCTGCATCACCAGATCGGGGGGTAGCGGCCGGTACCGGTACCGATTATTGACTATTCTCACGTGGCGACCGTTGCTGATCTCAAGCAGGCTGTCCTTGCGGATCTCGCCCTTGTGCAGATGAATGACCCGGTCGTCCTGCTCGTAAATGACCCAGTGGGGGGCTTGCGCAGTGGCCACCAGCTCCAGCAAGTCCCCCGGTTTGCACATAGTCAGCAAAGTTTTGGCCGAGTACACGTTCAAGTCCTCGTTCTCCCGGAGCTTGGAGAAGATGCATTCCTGTGCGCAGAACGCCGAGTACTCCACCTCGCTGACCGAGAAGGGTCCTTCCTCGGCCGGGCTGTGGTCCTTGGTGAAGCCGCAGTCGGACGGAGAGCGGTCGTCCACCTCCTCCTCTTCGTCAGAGAAGAAGTAGGCGACGCCGACCCGAAGCTCGTCCTTCTCCAGCCCGGACGGATCCCCCGTGGGCAGCTCGCTGTAGTTGAGGTGGGTGATCCGATCCAGTTGATTTCCCATCAATGACCTGGCAAGGCAGAGGCATGGACTGCGGTGTCTGAGAGGGAAAGGAGGAGAGATGGACAGAAATGTCAAGTTTCATAAAATACACCGTTAAACAAACATATTCACCTTTTAGACAGGACAACACACACTATACACACACACGCGGTGCTGCATACATGGATAAGAGAGTAGGCTGAGAAAGCACTTAACACTTCTCAGCTGTCACCTATTTGGAGGAAGCAAAAATCTCTCGTGTTATTGAGCCGAAAGAGTACACTGACACAATCAATGATCCATCGCTCCCTTTAACCATCTATCAGTTAATCATTAATTCCACTGAATGGAAAATAGTCCGCATTTCCCACGAAGAAGAAACAAGGAAAGAGGAAAAAAATAGTCTGAGACTTGCAGCTGCAGCTTAGAGAGAGTGAAGGAACTACAGCAGATGAAGGATAGTCTAGTGTATTTACACACGGCGCAAAATATAAAAAGAACAGGAGAAAAGGAGATTACCTGTGCGCTCCCCGGGCAGATGGTTAAATATCCTTATGGTCCATTAGAAGAGCGGGTGGCACAGTCCACTGCTCTCCTTTTCTCTTTCTTCTTTCCTCTTTCTACTCACACTTGTTCTCACTCTTTGCAACGCGCACCGGGGTCTCCGGCTGTCGTGCGTGCCAGTACTTCACTTCTTTCAGCACCAGCTCGGTATAAGTACCAAGGAGAGCTCCGCCTCTGCCGGTGCGCTCCGCCTTCAGTGGGTTTGAGTGGACGACAGTCACGGGTCCATTACCGCCGAGCCAATGAGAGCCTGAGAGGAAAATGCCAGTTAATCAGATGATCCAATCAGGTGCGCGCAGTGCTGCTGGCGGTGATAGGCGGCTGTTACCGTGGCATGGTTTTTGTTGTCAGAGAGCTGTGGAATTCTCTACATGATCAGCGGAGTCCGTGCAGGCGAGTTCACCAGTGATAACAGCTCAAGACGAGCGTATGAATCTCTAATGTGCTATTAACATTTCTGTTGTCTTAAAATGCTCCAAAACTGCAGCCTATCATATACTGACACTACAAATATATCCCCACCATCCTGAATACATCCGTATATGCTCTGTACTCCAATTCCCATGTGTGTGTGCGTCTGTGTGTTCCGCTCATAGAGACTGAAGAGAGGAGCCCCTCTCAGGCAGGTGTTTGTTTTTGTGCAAGGAACAAAACAAAGGACTCCACCTGGAGATTAATACAAAGTCTATAATATTTTTGTTTGATTTGATGTTGTATCACAATCAAATGTCAGCCCGTGAGTTACTTTTGCATGCATAATATATTGTACACTTCCATATTGTGCATGCAAGATAAATGCCAGTGCACTTGTGTCATCTACACTCCACATGCACATCTGTCTTTTTATCACCACTGCCAAGAGCAGATAGCCATCTTGCTGTTTATATCAGACCCCTCTCTATATGGAGTGAATGTTTTCTCTGTCTTCCTGCACATTGGAGGAATTCTGGCAGCATTTGGAGAGCTCCTCAGAGTATCTCTCTTTTTCTCTCCCAGACAGATGGAGATAGCAGCTCTCCAGTTGCTGACATAGAACAGTCCCTGGTTTTTGTTTCCGCCGGTGACAGTCAGAGCAGGCTTTTTAGTAGGTGACTTGTGATTGTGCAGATTTATACCCCCCACCCCCCCACACACACACGCACACACACACACACACACACACACACACACACACACAACAAACATAAACAGTTTATAGTTAGACTTCAATGTGAGAGCAGGAGTTCATGTGTCTGATGGGATAGCATTTGTTTATCTTTGTCTATCTTTCATATACACACACACACACACAGACACACACACACACACAGACATTGTGTCATGGGACCGTCAGCATAACTTTGGCTGCAGCTCCTACAGGCATGTGGTTCTGCCACCAATAATCTACAATGAGCCAAAATGAGTTTCTCTTGTATATGCCGCCTTTTCTGGCCACACACACATACTGTACTCTCTCTCTCTCTTTCTCCGTCTTTCTCCCTCCTTCTTTTACACAGGCACACACCTAATCATATATGCAGCTAGTGTAATAATAAGGCACGGTGCAGACAGTACTGGAATAACTACTGAGACAGGGTGATATTTCACAACCCCAATAATTGGATACGTCTCTATTCCCTAATTACTAACTAAATCATATACGCTGCAGTGTCATATGATGCAGATAAAACAGAATGACACACACACACATACATACATATATGCACACACATTCAGCTGTCCACAAATGTATTCCAATGTAAATGTGTTTGTCTGTCTCACATGGTTGCAACACATGCAAATATGAACTAGACATGGTATGAAAGCACTCTCTTTCCCCACGTCTTCATACTACATACATTTCATACAACACCATAATGTGTGTTGTGCATGTGCACACGCTCACATTCAATTGCTGACCATAGAGTGTGAGGCTGAGAAGGCTTTATTATATATATATTATATACATGCAATACAAAATGTGTGTCTTTTGAGAAGAAACGGCACTACATTAAGTCATAAACCTTTGAGGTGCAAGGTGTGTTCATAGCAGTGCTACGCATATGTGTGTATAGCTGCAGGAGGGAGGTGTAGAGTGAAGAGAGATTGTCTGCTGTTTTTTTGTGGGTTAGATATTTGTAAATGCTTATCTCAGCACACAGACAAAGACAACCTGTCATGTCAACATATCGAAGACCAGTATCACCTGTGTTCTCTATATTACTCTGTTTTTTTTCATTATGTCCCCTATCACGAAATTATTAAAACACTCTTTTATTGTATTGTATATAAGAACCAAAGTAGTGGAAAACACATTGCAAGCTTTTTTTTTTGTAATACTCTATTGATCCCTGCAGGGAAAATAATCTTTGTGCTGTTGCCTTTCTAAGGGAGGTCAGAGTAGAGGGTCGGCTACAGAGTCTCCTCCGGTCAGGTAAAAACTGAGCGTTATTATTAATGGTGTACAGCCCAATCCTGAGTCAATAGCCTGTTGAAGGCATACAGACTGGGGTGACTGATGTTTGGCAAGACTCTGGTCAAAGGTGTGTGGCATAACTGTGGCACTGTGCTGGAGTAATGAGGTGGTGTACCTTCAGTCATAACCAATAAAAATCTCCTGCAATATATTGCGGTGCACTCTGTATTCCCACTCTGACTTTCTCATGATGGAGTGAAAAGCATGGAGAAGATCTACCACAACAAGCTTCTCGTGAGAGGACACTGAATATCATTTATGAGAGTGAATATGCTGCACCTTAAATTAAATTAGCTTGCTTGGCTACCCTGTTTTCATCGTTTTTGGAGAGCCGTTACCCCGTCTAAGAAACAATTTTGTGCAGCAGAACAGGCAGTAGAAAAGTCAGACCCTGTGTCTATAAAGGTTGCAGCTGCATCAACAATTACTCCACAATTACCTCCTCTGTCTGTGTGTCATGGTACATAATGACATTTATGTAAATGTTGGGTGACAATTATTCACACCAGTGCCATGTGTGTATATAGCTGAAATATGTTGTTGTTGTTTATTTTTCCTAGTGAATATATATGAAAATTGAATTGTTGTTTCTTATTTATGACTGTTTTAGTAATTCACTGCTAACCAAACATTTAATTGTTTTTTTGTTTTGGGCCATTCACATAAGAATCAGGTGCTACTTGTGTTCAAAAACAACATATAAATGCAATTATAAAAAAGGCAATTACAACCTCCAGCATGTCTTTTGTTGTGATTGTAGGTGCTCATTTGCTACAGATGGTAGCCATCAGCATTATCATCATATCTATAATCACAGAGCATACTTTCCTCTGGGGTGTTGTTTCTTGAACTGAGCATAGTCTTTATCTTAGCGGGATAGGGGAGCCATGAAGCTCAGAGTTTTTGCTTGGTTAAACTGTATAATAAGCAATCATAGTATAAAGCTGTATACTGGCACAGTTCTAGTGGTATTCATGAATGAAAATGATCTTTTAACCACAGTATTGTAGTTTTGCTGACAAATATTTTTTCCCTCCTCTTTTTCAGGGACGCATTTCTGTAACAAGCTTGTTCAGGGCACATTATGTGATATTAAGTTTTGTTGTGTTATGTTGTGCTATTCAATACTATGTTATTTTATTTAATATCCTGCTATGATGCGTTATGTTAATAAACTGCAATCTTGCTGTTGCAGCAATATGCTAAAGTCTATTTCTGTCTTATTTCTCCTCAATGTCAGCACTCATCATCTCGGTTTTCATATGGGAAATTCAACATGGGCTCAAATTACAGCATAAATAACCAGAAATGGCAAGAATCCTCCTATAAATCAGTTAGACTGTCCCAGCTATGTGCCATGGATAGTGTTTGCCATCATGTCAGAGCATCAGCTGTTTGTCTAAGCAAGAGGAGAGACATGTTTTTATAGATGGTGGATATTGCTAGTAAGTTATAAATGTCAGGGTTTAGTTTTTGATTTGAAAAAAGGTTTACAATTCAAGCATGCTTGCTTAAAGTTGTATTTCTGGAACTGTATAACTCTTATTGAGATGTTCAGTAATGTCTAAACAGTACTGGCTTAAAGACCCTGGTTCATATCCAGGCAGTCACATATGGTATCAAGCTGTCCCAAGACATCTTGCAATTCAACAGGGGAGGAAATTGGAATAGTTTTGTCATGAAACATTGCTTTTGCCAATATAAAGGATTAAATTGGCAAAGTGTTTCTGTGTAACACCAGTTCCAAAAGTCTTTCTCCGTGCTTCTCCAAGTACAGTCGGGCCTCCCATCGTGATACGTAACAACTTCATCTGTTGTGCTGTGTTTGTCCTCATGAAACAATGCACATTCGAAATAAGTTCTTGTCAATAAGTTTGAATTTGAAGTTTAGTCATCAGATTAGTTTTTGTTTTACAGTGTTTTTCTAGACTTGTGTTATTTAAAGCTGAGTATTTTTCTATTTATTATTGTTCTCTTCTGAATTAAGCATTAAGAGTAGAGTAATATTGTGTGTTAATGTTACAAACTCTAACAGATAATATCTTCCCAAAATTTCACCATAATATTTCCACTTTAATCCCACACTATTTTTCTATCTAAACTATGTGTGTGAGTGTGTGTATATGTGGTGGGGCCAGGTTTTTGTATGTGTGTGCATGTGTGTCGTATTTTTATTCCAACTCCATCTGTCTCCCATTGAAAGCAGGTCTTCTGTCAGGTCTTATCATCTCTCCTCAGACTGTGGACTGTGACTCATTCAGGAGACCCACGTCTGACACATCTGAAGCCCATCGATGTGGTCGTGAATTTTAACTTCTGTCGATTCAACTGCGCTCCATCTCCCACTTATTGCTGCTACAGTCGTTCTCCACTGAAAAAGGCCCTGTACCTTTCATAGACGTGTGTGTGTGTCTGTGTGCTGAATTCTGTCTTTCTGAACTGAACTGACAGAGCAGAATTATAGCTCAGTGTGATCCTATGTAACAAAATCATAGTGTGAAGGTCCAATATGCTGAGTTAACAGAAGGTCGTGGCTCAATGGGCAGTGCAGCAACATAAATCAGGTAAGACTCTGTTCACGAAACATGATTTATTAACTGCCCCAAGTGTATCTCCCCTTTATTTGTTAATGCCTTCACTACCTGATTCTAGGGCTGGGCAATAGAAATCATACATTTTAAGATGGACATAGTTACAAGTTACATAGTCTTAACTGGCGAAGAGACAGCCTCAGAAATACACAGAATGGTGGGTTAGACGTGTATGTATTTGTGTAAAGAAATAGATATAGAGGGGTTCCTGCAGAGAATGCAACAGTTCAATAGATACCATGACTTTAAATGTAAAGAAAGGACAGTACTTTGCTTAAAGTCCAACACTTGATGTGAGTGCTGCCTTAACCAGTTTATTGCTTATCTTTGCTGAAGATGTCTTTGATATATAGATGATCGATCCTCCAAACACTATAAGGTTACCAGTGGGGTACCCCAAGGATCGATTTTAGGACTGATACTCTTTAATCTGTATATGCTGCCCCTGGGCAGTGTCATCAGGAGGCATGGCATCTTTTGACACTCAGCTCTATGTGGTCGTGTCTTCTGATGACACCAGGATGATTGACTCACTTTTTCATGTCTTTTATATACAGTACAAAGGCCTGGATGTCACAATTTTATTTTTACAGCTTAACCAGGATATAAAACAATTATTGATCACTGGTTCAAAGGCTCAGAGAGAGAGAAACTGGCCTCCAAACTAAACACACTTGGACTCAACCCAAGCAAAGAAGCATGAAAGAGTGGAGTGATTTTTTTTACTTTTTGATTTTAATAAAAAAATAAAATATATATATATATTGTTTGAAGAACATCTCCAAAGTAAGGCCGTTTCTATTTCTGAGCAACACAGAGAGAATAATGCACACTTGTATAACTAGTAGCTCTCCTTTCTGGTCTACCGAAGAATACAATAAATCAGATACAATTAATCCAGAATACTGCTGACAAAAACCAGAAGGAGAGCACCTATTTTGTAATTACACCTATTTTAAAACTGTTACACTGGTTACCTGTGTAACCCTAACGCTGTTTTCATATTGATTTTTAAAATTATAAGGCACTACATGGCCTTGCAACTGACTACTTCTCAGAAATGGTTCTGATTTATAAACCAGGAAGGTTCTTCTTTTTTAGCTGTTTCACAAAGCAGAACAAAAAATCTTCGACTATGCTTTCAGTTATTATGCTCCAAACAGCTGGAATGGCCTTCCAGAGAAGCTGAAAATATTGATATTTTTAAATGTAAACTCAACTAAATTATGTATTTTATTCTATTCTATGTTATTGATATTTTGTTATTGTTGCATTAGTCAAATTCATATTTACCATCCCATACACTTTGTGACACTGGTGGGGAATGATGACCCAAATGCAAAAAGCTGGAAGCTCAGTAGTGTCTGCGGGGTGGATGTGGCTCAGGAGGTAGAGAAAGTCATCCACTAATCAGAAGGTTGGTGCTTTTGATCCCTGACTCCTCCTGTCCACATCTCAAAGTATCCGTGGGCAAGATACTGAACCCCAAATTGCTCCTGATGGTTGCACCAGCACCCTAAGTGTTAGCTTGCTGCCATTGGTGTGTGTGTGTGTGTGTATGAATGGGTGAGTAAGAGGCAGAAACACTGTAAAGCACTTTATAAGCAACCATTTAGTGAGTATTTACACTCACTAAAACAGCGGGTGCTCCAGTGAGGGCTCTACAGTATATACGTTCCCACAGACTAACAAGCTGATGGAGCTGGGCTAGTAATGGCTGATGGAGGGCAGCTGTGAGGAAGGCAGACAGAGAGACTTATAAAGCACTTTGAATTGCATTTGATTTATGTTAAAGGTGCTATATAAATAAGGTATGACTGACTGACTGATCATCATCTTTCTTTCCTTTCAATCATTTCCCTTTCGTCTTTCATTCCTATATTCATTTCTTTTTTCCTCTTTCCCTCTTTTTCCTTTATCTCTCTCCGGTTGGTGTAATCCATTGGTATGCAGGACAATGTTGGGTGGTGTTTGCAGGGGAAGGATAAAACGGTAATCAGTGCCAATGAAGCAGTTCTTGTCCCACAGTGCAAATGTGCCAACATCAGCAACAGCACCAGACCATGTTTGACAGTGTGTGTGTGCGCGCATTTGTGTGAGGATGAGAGAGAGGGGATCAGTGTCAAAGAGGTCAGAAAGAGGTCACTGTCTTGGACACAAATGTTATACGACTGCTTTTTTCTTCTCTTGTGCACAAAGCAGGCGGAGCAATACGATCACAGCCATCAAAACGCAACTTTCTCATTCTTTTGGGGTCTTGACTCTGACCTTACTGTATTGATTTGGGGGCCACATTGTTCTTTCCAGGGACATATGTTGTACTCACTTGACGTAAATGTTACACTTGTACAACCTGTGGACACACTTGGCCCAATATGCATGGTTCTGATGCAACTGTTGTGGAATTTAGAAAATATGGAACCAGATGCATTCATTATTTTTGTTGGAGAGACAAGAAATGTCATGAAGAGTACAATACAGATTGTTGTGCAGGTTTGAAAAAAAGACACATATCCAAACTTTGTCATACTAAATATCATTCATTCAAATATTAACATGTGTTCTAATATTTATATTATATATAAAAGACATGTGGAGGAAGGTGGGAAGGTGAGCATTGAAAATGTGCCAAAGTGCAGATGAGCATAGCACTGAACTTATCAAATGACTGAGTAGACTGTCTGACTGACACTACAGCTTCCAGCTGGCAGCTCCCACATGTCAATGTGTGTAAGCAAACGTCACCCAGATAAATAAAGGTTAAAATAATTAATGTGTGTAGATCAGTGACCTTAACTGTGATTATCTTCCTCCGCTGTTTGAACCTTTTACCTCAGCACATTAGCTATGGTTGTTTTTTTTTCTCCATCTCAGTTATCTCTGTCAATGAAGTTGTTTAATTGAAACTGTTGACCAAATTTCTAGCTGAGAAAAAAAACATTGATAGAGTGGATTGCAGTCAACTTGTTACAGCATTAAGGTGTTCTGTTAGTTGAGACTCATTATAACAGTAAATGCATATAATGTCAGTTATACTACAGGCAGGCCCAGATGTATTCCTGACCACTGCACATTTCACTGTGACATTCAATGTGCATTTGTTTGATCTCTCTCTGGAAGCTGACAGCTTCAATTCTCTTCTCTGTTATTCCTACATTCTTTCAGCAATGGTTATATCTGTTATATCTCACCCACTGCTCGGAAAATGAAATTTGCACAGCAGCAGAAAAAAACAATCACAGAACAGGGAAAATATGATAAAAAAAATAAAAAAATAAAAATGGAAACAGAGAGTGTGTCTGTTCTTCTGCAGATTCTAATAATAATTTTAATAACTAATGTAACAGGAGGATATTCTTCACATACAGTATGCGTCATTCAGGATATTATGGTTCATATGAAAAAGCTCTGAACAATTATCATCAATTAAAATTCTACAGAAAAATACATTTAAGTGTGTTAAGGGCTAAAGGGTCAAAGGTTAGCACGTCTTTTCAAGAGTAACAGAGGAAATATTCATTCGTGAATTTAAATTCCAAACAAGCAAAGGATGGATGGTACTAGGGTCTTTGTTTTTTTTGATGGCACACGGTCAGGATTTTAGTAAAGTTGTGTTTTAGCTGGAGGCACAAACAAGCTTTTCTCTGACCTCAACGTCAATGTTTTTATTGACGCCCTGATCTTCACTGTTTGGACACACACACTAAGGGTTGTGTAATTTATTATCAGGCACCACAGTGAAGTATTGATATCAAGCATTTGTGTACTTTGCACTGCTCACCTGCTCAGACCATGCTTTATGACATAAGCTCGTAGTTTATGTTATTAGAATACACGTATCAAGAAATGTGTACATGAACTGACGTTATTAAAACAGCATTCAATATGTGATATGATTAAAACAAAAGTTTTAGTTTTTATGGCCTGTGGTTGCCCCAATCTTACAGCTATGCCATTCTGTTGCTTTTCAGAGAATATTACTGAGAAAATTCCCGCCCAATGCCACAGTTCCCCTTAGACCACCGCAACAGGGTAAGTGAAAGTGTTATCGCCTCCTAAGTTAATTTAATTTAAGCTGTTTATTTGTGACGGTTCTGCACCACCCGCACAAGGACGTTGACATTGACTGAAAGCTTTTGTAGCTGCTGTGCTGAAGACTGTTCTCGTCAGGAAATGCAGAGTGGAAAGAAGTAAAAGTGGTGATGATAAGATTAGTCAAGACTGATGCAAGCCACTACCAAACCAACTCAAATCTCAACCCATTTTACACTGTGCTGTAGCTGTATGCCTTTGGCCTGAAACTAGTCAGTTGCTACAGTTTAATTCTCATAAAAACAGAGTTTTATCTGTTTGAAACTACACTTTGTTTTCTATTAATTACTATAATGCCACATTCAAGTATCCCACTTTCCACCGACTTGCAACAACAGGGTTGACCTTGGAAAGTCTATCATCAAAAACATTTGTGGGCACATGTTCACTTTCTTCCAGAGTGGGCTGAGGCATTCGCATAATGTTTCCAGATTTTGACTGTGACCTTAGAGGTGTGGGTTTATCTCGCTGTGTGTAGATTCAGCATGTGACTGCCTCCTGTGTGGCCCAGTCTCTTGTCTGACACGTCAGTCTAATCTGCTATCAAACAGCCTTGCAGACCTTTGCTTCTTACAATAGCTGCCTAGACCTGATTAGTGTGTGTGTGTGAGAGAGAGTGAAAGGAGGAGTGGAAGACAATAAAGCATGATGTACGGGGTTCAAATCGGGGCCAAGGTGGAACATTCATGTAATGGATTGTAGGGCCTTCAAACTACACAGGCATACTGTACATATGCATGTCCAGTGCACACATGTTAATACCCACACGTGTTTGCACACACAAGCAAACAATGATAAATTAAAGGCAAAGCTGTGTTGGTAAATTACCCATATTTCACTGTGGTACAGTTGCAACAGTTGCGATGCAATCTCATCACTAGAGCCCCCTAGTGGCTCAGTAATGTGTCAGGAGGTGCACGGAAGCGGTAAATTTAGGAGCCAATCCTGTACTGCCTCATGATCCCTTCAATCTTCATCATGTCTTTCTGCAGTTGTTCAGCTCATGCTCATATATGCAGTTTTTGTCATCCAGACACTAATTCACCTTGGTGTCTTGCTTTTTCACTTCTCAGCACACAGTTCATAACAAATTGAGCACAGTCAACCTCTTGCATTAGCTGCTCCTGGGATCGACTAGGCTTTTTTTCATAACGTTAACATGATTCAAAACTTCTACTTAACTTGGATACAGGGTAAAATGGAGTATTTCTTTAGTATTAGCATTAGCTGTTTGGTGACTTGTAAGATCGACTCATATTCACACAGGTGTAAAGTACTTTTTTCTATTACTCTGCTGGTACACTCATACAAACATTGTATGTTGCTGCATCTCCCTCCACCAGTGTCTACTTTTTGTGCTTAAGCTTTGGTATTAATTTTAGCTGGACGGCAACAGCAGAACCAGCCCTACACACAGCGTGTCTGACTGACTGAGTCACTGACTGACTGATGAAATTACATCATTGGTCGAGTGGCCTGCTGTTTCCCCATTGGCTGTTGCTCTTTCAAAATGAATTGGCACCAACAGTTTTCTATTGCGTCCTCAGGGGGCATTTGCCCTGGTTCCACTCATGGTGAGCCGAGGGCTGCTGCACTGCTTTGGGCCACTATATCTGAGCGAGGACAAACAGCATGAGCTCGCAGGAGATGAAAACAGCTCTCCATGCAGCACAGTTGCCACAGTCGTTTTCCTGGTGACAAAACCGGGCATTTTAACGCAAACCATGATCTTTTCCTAACCACTAACCAAGTGTTTTTGATGCCTAAACCTAATAGACCTTGATCACAGTGTGTCATCATATCAAAAAACATAATTATTCAACTGATAATGGCCATTTAATGCTGTGATAAATGACGTGGAACGTAGACACTGTCGGTGTCCGTGGTTTGCAGAAACTACATTGCTGCTCATTGACCACACACGGGCCAGCCATATAGATGGGTCAAAACCCAGTCTTGTTTACATGTCTGGGTTGTTAAAGGAGGAATAGATCTCCCTGGTTGCTGTTCTGTTCATTGAGGACTCCTCCACAGAGCAAAGCCATTTGTGCCAAATTTACATTATAAACAATACTCTGCAAAAGTTTTAGGCCCTAAAAGTTTAAAAAAAAGTGCCAAGAATATTTTTTATTTATCAATTAACTTCATACAAAATGCAATAAACAGAAGGAGTCAATATTTGGTGTGATCACGCCTTGCCTTTAAAACAACGCCGATTCTTCTTGTTAACCTTGCAGACAGTTTTCAAGGTCTTTGGCAGATAGCTTGTTCCAAGCACTTTGGAGAACTTGCCACAGTTCCTCTGTGGATTTAGGCAATTTCAGTTGCTTCTGTCTCTTCATGTTGAATGTCGATGTCATACTGCAGAATGAATGATTGATGATTCAGAATCTAAACATCTAATGCAAAATTGTATGTATAGCAACTCGCTCTAAAGTGTCACTGACTGAATTGTGATTAGTTGTCTAATCTTGGAATTTGATTTAGGTGAGAAGATCAATATCACTGTATACAGTAAATATGAAGCTGCTTGGAGGATTGGTTGCTGTGGACGGCCTGGTGTTGGTTCAAACACAAACTCAATACACTTTCACTTTGTTCATACTCTTCACAACCCCAACTGCTCCACTGGAGCCGCTCATGACCAGCAGACCAGGCTGTGTTTGTACTGGACAGATTCCAGGTGTGAACGTGTAACTGTGTGAATGTGAATTCCTGAAAAAGGTTGTTCTCAGTGAAACTCTCCGCTGTATAAATATTGATGAGGAAAAAAAAACAATCCCCGCACAAATAAGAGCACTGACCATAGCCTTCCCCGATGAGCCTCCTCAGTTATCCTCCAGAGACTCTGTTCTGTGATCCTTCTCATAAACCCTTACAACAGCACAATCTTTATAAATAAATAACTGTGACCGTTTTACTTGATCAGGTGACAGTGACATTTGCTAACCTTTTTATTTTTTTTGTTTAGGTGATTATGGGAATTTTTCTGTGGGTTAATTATTCTTTACCCTTTTTCTCACTGTCTCACTTTAAATGTATAATCTCCACACAGAGATTAATATAAACACCAAAATAAGAAACGTTGATACAAATAAAGTCTTCACCACATTGACGACAGGCAAAAATAATTAAATAACTACGTTTTTGTTTTCTGTTTTTACTAATTAGGAAGTCAAAGAGGGACAGAGAGTCTCCTAAAAGGATCCACTTTGTACAACCTTTTCTAAAACTCAAGGAACTGAACTGAATTGAATGCCTGATATACCGAAATATATACCCAAATAAAATGACACAGCAATTGGGCAGGCAAGCATCACATCTTGCCCCTCTCTATTATACATGTGGCTGTGTGCATCCTCTTAAAAACAATCCATACAATACAAAATAGAAATACAGTATGCCAAAAGTCTGGGTTGTTGTACAAGAATACAAACGAGATAATTGATAATACATTTTTGCAGAGAATTCACCCTGGTTTTTTTACAGTAAAATGCACTGTACATCGTATTACATTCGATTTACAATATGCCAGAAATGCTTCAGTGTCACTACGGCTCACAGTCACACTCATTTCTACCCCTCTGTGGCTCACACTGGGCCTCATAGTGAGTGGAAAAGGGTTGTGGAATGTAGGGCAGTGAGCCGACCCTCTCACACACAACTGAGGGTAAAACTGTCAGTTGAAGGTGAGACTACCTGAATAGATTTTTATTCCAGACACAGGTAATGCAGGAGAGTCCCGCTGCCACCCCCCCTTGCCCCCTCCCCTGGGCTTCACGTTAAAATGCTAAAGGCAGACACACATGAACACATGCATGGGCTCTTGTACGCACACACAAGCACTAACACACTTGCACACGGTGGCATCGCTCAGAGCCTCCTTTGATTTCCCCGGTTGTCCTCAAGCTTAGCAGGTATCTGTGCATGTGAGCATGTGATTGCAATATTCCTTTGGATGAAGTCTTGAATGATGTCCTCCCCTCTACAATTGTGCCCTTGGACACTCCTTATCTCTGATCTTGAAAAACAAATGTGTTCCTCTTTTCTTTTACCCTTTCCCTCTCTCTGGTTCTCATTTGGTCCCCTCTTCCAGCCTCTGAGTACAGCCCACTAAACTACTCCTGACCTCTCCGACCCTGAGCCTCTTTACTTTTCTATCCCTCTATTTCTATCCGCATTTTTACATACACTATTTCACATACTCACACCTTCTCTTTTCTTTCTCCTTCTGCCTGCTTCTTGCATGTGAATACTCTCCCCTTGCTGACATTTCTAGTCAATAATCTCGGGCTATACCATGTGCTTTGAATCTAAAACTATTTTCTGCCATTTTCTGCAGCTCTGAGTGCTTCACTCTGGGCTCTTGGAGTATCTTTCCTTTTTTTTCCTCCAGCGCCCTATGTCCACTTCCTATTCCCCCTTCCATTTCTGCTTTCTCTACATGCTTTTAAAAACTTGCTGGTAATGTCATGCACTATCCCACAATTTTTTCTATATTTTTCCTTTCCCTTCATTCCTTCTTTCTAGCTCCAACCAACTCTTCCTCTTTCTGTGTGAAGGAGCCTTTGTTAAATGTGTGAAAGGAGCAGTTGGCAGAATAAGAATTCAATCAGTAAATTCCACCAATAAATAAGCACAAAAGGTGACTGCCGGCTTACCCAGACAATAAAGCCATGAAGGCTGTGAAAGACAGCAGCATCTTTTTCAAACTATCTCTATAGTTTGTGATGATCGTGTTATGGACAAACATTGTGAAAACATAAGCCATCCTGGTATACAAACAGCAGGCATTTGCAGTTACCCTTTTCATGTGAGTTCTGAATTATCCAACCATATCTGCTAAGCCAAAGGTTAACCAAATATCTTTCTGCAGTAAACCCATTACAATACAAGATATAGTTCTCTTTCTTCATTTACACCAACAACTCCAGCTTGTTGTTATTACCTAGGATGTTTGGGTTAATAATTTAAAGAATTAATACAGATTCTCATCAAACAATTTAGTAGTAGAAAAAAGTATTTAAAAAAAGTATATATATTTTTTTTTGCTGAAGTCAAACTGGCAACTTTGCAATGATACCTGACCAAAAGACAACATCGTTGGTCTTGTACAAACTCACATTAGCATAGTTGTCAGCTGCTCTCTAATGTGAAACTAAGTGTTTCTTTCAAAAAGTTTTTTGTTGAGTTAGACTGTTCATTAAATATTATCAGTACATTCTCTGATTTTAAATCTTCAATATTGGATTTGTTTTATGTTGCCTTAGCTTTGAAGACCTTGATGAATAGTAAACCTTGTTCTCTGGACAAATACGGCCACAAAGACCTACTTTATTCAGCCTTAAATAATTAATAAAAAAAAGTCTGTAGGCCCCAATAACATTCAATCACATGGCAGGCTCTGCCAGTAGGCTCCACTTCACACACCAGCTGTCATGTGCAATGAAAGCTGGTGATGAATGCTATGGCACTGTTTTCTAGTCACCTGTCAAGATGGCTGGCTTATAGGAATTTTATCCAATATGGATCCCTGACAGTGTTTATGTGTGTGCCTTATGAATATGTTCACAGGATATGTTTACAGGTGCATGTGTGAATGTAGGAGATTGTATGAGCCTGTCTGCATCTGGCATGTTTAATACCTTGAATTGTGTCTGTTTAGTTTTTGCGTGTCCTGTTTGAGATTAAATACATCTGTTTGAATTTCTGTGTAGGGGACACTCCGGGATCCCACTCACTTTTTCCCTCCTTCCACTCATCCTACGTCTTTTTATTTTTATTTTATTATCCCTCCTTCCTCTCTCTTTCAGCATCTCATTTTATGCTCTCTGTGATGTCGCCTTGGCGTGTGGTGCCTGTCATGTGTTTTGTCTGTTGTGATGCAGTAAGTTCAGCCAGTCTGTATGGCCAATGCTACTGTATGCATATGCAATTTCATTACTGATGCCCCTCACTGACAGCAAATGCAGATCAGTATGGAGGAGATATTGTCTGGTGTGATGGTTGTGGTGCAGAACGTGTGAACGGGTGTGTTTATTTGTTGATGGCTTTTGTGTGTAAATCCCTGTGTTTTCAGGTGCATATTTTCTTGTCGTATTCATATGATGCTGTGATTGTATTTATACAAGTCAAAAATACATATATGTCAGACTGACTGACAATACATGGATACATGCATATATGTATATATGTATATGTATAACCTTTACAAGGATTTATTGAGGGAATTCTATTTTGTTTTGCTTTGAATGGTAAAGGTGCGCCTACCATATGATTTTAGCCATGCTAGTGGCATGACGCTATAGATTACAATGACGGTCTGTGTCAGTCATGGTGGCCAGACTATGAATCTTAATGATTCAGCTCAGACCCATTTCCTGTAGCGCCACCATGAGGTCGACATTGGATAGATTGCCATGAAATTCATGTCCCCTTCAGGATGAGTTGAAATAACTCGAACAAATTGAACACATGTCAGATTATTGAGTTGAAATGCTTAATTTGCAGTTTGAGATGAATTCATCAATGGCATCTGATCATATAAAATAAGAAATAAGTATATTTTCAGTCACTGAGATACATGCATCTAAGAAAGAACTGCGTGCGTCCATTTGAGCAGAAGATGACAGAGAGGCACTGAGATACAGAACAAGTACGTGGACAGCATGGAACTGAGGGACAGTCCTAATCTCTCCATACACGGACAGGTTGTCACTTGTCAGACAGTCAAGGCAAAAGGCAAAATTAAATGTGAAAGTTATACTTGTTGACAATGGTGTCCATTTGCATTTAAATGTGTTTGACCTCCCCAGCAGCAAGGCCCTACTTCGTCAGTCGCGCTGGCAGTAATTACGCACAATTACATGTATCTGTTTCGCCTTTGCTTTTAATTCCTAGGTCACGCATGCATAAGGAAGTGCCCTCGTTTTAAGAGGCTGCCATTCAAAACAGGCAAATTACAGACTACTGCTGGCGCACATAACACAAACTGAACACTATGGGTTTCAGATGGACAAACCCCATCTGCCCAAGGAAGACCTTGAGTTGAGTGGGATTCCTGGTTAATAATTCTACTGGCAGTGTTTATGTGCCCAGAGTTCAATAACTGAAAAATACCCTCTCCAGTTTTTCTTCTACCCTCTCATGAGTCTCAAACCACCAACTTCATTTCACCTATCTATAAAATAAAAAGTGCAATATCTCTGTCCAAAGCACTGTGCAGTAACTGAGCAGCGTTACCTCATGCAAACCCTTAAAGTAACATAAAAATCATGCAAGATGCATATTCAGTATCGTTCTTAAATCATCACACCCAGATTTATAGTTTATAACAGATGCATATAAACATTGTTTACCCACATCTCACTATATACCGCATACATAGCAATCAGACTCATCCCCCAGCATGTTTATCTGTGGTTCACGTGGTTCAGTATGTTGTACTTTATGTCTTGGAAAGTTTATGCTCATTTGTGACCCCCCCCCAACTCGATCATGGTATTTTCATGTAAGCACAGGGCAGCCATTAACGCACCACCCACTCTTACTAGTAGGGTGATGAAGACAAATGAACCTTTCTCTGCAGGAGTCAGCAAAAGCACCAAATGGTGCCGATGCTGTGGGGCAAACAGGAGACATGTAGGTAAACAGGCAGAATAGATGTCTGACAGTGTTTGAAATGTGCTGCAATAACAATCAAAGTGTTACATTTTACAGTATACATTTATTTTTTATTTTTGCCATTTTTTATTTTTACTATTCTTTGTTAATTACTTAATCACATGCATGTTGAAACATGTTACAGTTTTTTTTGTTTGTGGTAAATACCAAATGTTGAATGTGTGAATTCTCTAAGTGCACACAGCAGCAGAGAAGCAAAGACCGTCTTGCCTGCACTAAGAAGAGTGTTCATGTACCCAGAACATAATCTAACATTAAACTAATTTTGTTTTTGTATCAATTATATTGACACTAGTATCAAGGCTCAAAACAAGACGGTAGAATTGATACTCCGGGTATCGATCTGTTGTTTCTAGTCCTAGGTTGTTTGGGATCTTTTCATATCTCACATAGGAAAACAAGATACTGTTAATGCTTAATTAATAATAATCAATCAATTTTAGCCTCAGTGATCTAGTAATGTTTTATCTGATTTGTGTCAGCTAAAGACCAACACATCTGTTTCAGATCTCAGATGGAAGTATTTAATTATTATGAGCCCTACTGTATTCAGAACTGTTTTACCACTGCCCATGTGCCAGCTTAGTTCATTTTAGTCCTCAATAAATACTGTTTTCACATTAGTCATACATCAGCTTATAATACAGGCAATTTTGGCCTTGTATTAATAGTGGTTTTCATTAGCCTTGATGCAGCTAATGTCTCAGCTCATTTCATCCTTGCCTTCCAATGCTTTGTTGTCATTAGCACAATACCGGCTAATGACTCAATCACTTTTGGCCACATTTTCGTATTCAGCTCCCATTTTAACCTGTCAAAAGCGCCATCTTTTCTTGTAGGGGCGACTATGAATTTTAACTGACAGTATAATTTCCGTAGCACCTTACTCTACTATTTCTACATTCTTACATTTCCAGGTTACTCACTTTTGTATCTTTTGTTTCTGCGGTTGTGAGCTCTCCATGCCACAAACTTGATCTTTTTTTTAACCTGTGACCCATTTTGTTTAGGTTAGAGGGGTTTCAATCAAAAATACAATTATAGTCACACTCACATTCAAATTCATATTCATATTCATATTCACACACATACACACACACAATGAAAATCCTCTGGCCTGATTATTGGATTCTTTGCCCTCAACTATATAGAATATCATCTGCTGTATAAATATTTTTCATTATATCAAATAATTGACTAGAATCTGTGGAGCTGCCTGTACATCGCTCCTCACCTGGGGATTGTCACTTCATTTGGTGACTTTTTTTCTGTGGGGGCGTTTGTGTGTGTTTGTTTGTGCGTTTGTTGATGTGTGTGCTCACAGACAGCGAAAGCAGCAGAGATAGTGGATCTTCCCATTTCCTCATGTAAATAGAATCTTGGTTTCATTTATGAAGGTTTTCTGAAAGCTTAGGGATCAAGGCCAGATATCCGTCAGAGTTTGTACACCCACACACACAGTTAATGTGCACAGGCAGACATACACACATAAGCACAGGTAACTACTGATAATCAGTGCATGGTACATCCTTAGACTTGGGCTCTTTGGGAAAGGCTTTTATTTACATGCTACAGTAGGTCACAAACAGGACCTGTGCCACTCACACAAGCTTCTGCACACATACAGGACACATAGTGTTTTACAGGGCAGTAAATGCTACAGCTATTAGCTGTAATTATGAGTGAGTGAGCATTTGTTATTTACACACCAAGGAACACAAACAGCAGAGCACAGAGGGAGGTAGGGAGGGAGGATTAGATGAGAAAGAAGAGGCATCTCTGTTTGTCTGAGTGACCCACAGAGACATTTTTCATGTACTGTAACAGCTGAAGTGCACTTAGATTTGTCCTTCTCACCTCCTCAGTTGTCCCCACCAATGATCAATAGGAAACTCTGTGAAAGAGAGAGAGAAAGTGGAAAAAATGATTGGCAGTTCAGTAAAGAAGAATACAAAGATATATAACAAAAAGTGTAACAGAAAACATAGCTCTCAATGGTAATATACACTAACAGCAGGGTTGAAAACTTTTACATTTATTTCCACAGTGCGACAAAGAAAATCCATTGTGATAAAATATGATAAGAACGGGAGCAAGAGATCAATAATCTGCGCATGCGATACAAAAAATAAGGGGATGTTGGAGACCTTGAGAGGCCGATGAAAACATCTCTCTCTAAAAACAAGACAAGCCAAATTCAAGATGACAAGCAAAGACAAAACTGCACTAGATAACTGAATTTAATTGACAGCACAAAACAACACGGTGGAAAATAACAAGATCCACACAATGACAAGGGAAATAAACAATAATTAAAGTAGCCACGATGTAGGAAAATAAATCCTGGGGGAGGATCGTGTTGTAATTAGTGGTTTATGGTGTATATGTGCAGGAAGAAATGTTTTCAATGTATATCATGTCAAACTATGACAACACTTCCTCATCAAAATAAATCATTGTCAAAATATCTTGAAAATATAGTATATTTGGACAACATTCAGTGGTGGGGTTAAAATTAAAACCAGTATAATGTTATTTTTATCGGCATATCATAACCAAAGATTCAAAATTTTGTCTCCGTCTCAGTTTCAATTAGTTTTCTTCTGCATGCTGTGTTATCATCACCTGATTGTAAGGCAGAGAAATACACTGAATTTTAAATTGAAGGATCATAACAGGTTCACACAGACGGATGAGATTCTGCAGTCCACCAGCATTGTATGTTTGAAACACGTCATTGATAGATTATTGATAATGTAAATAATTGTTAGTTAGCAGGAAATAAGAGAAGAACCAGGCATCGCATTTATTTTTCTTTTGAGACCACGTTGTTGCCAATTTTGAATGTTTACTCTCTTGTGACATTCACAAAACCTCTTTCCCATTACCTTGAAAGTACAGACAGTACTCAGCAACGGTTTACACAGGCATCCTCTGATTGGTCAGTTTCCTTGTAGAAACATTGACCCTCTATGGCAAAAGCTTTTCATAATAAAACACAAATGAATGCTACTACTGCACCTTTACTGTGTGGAAGCACTGGTTAAGTACCCAGTCTTTTATTTTTTGGGGTAAATAAACTAGTTCAACAACAGCTAGCTCCCGTGGTTGCACAAAACAGTATTTGAACAGTATTTAATAGATATCTGATCTACATAAGTGGTCTGCAAATAAGTGCTTTCAGCAGCAGTGGTACAAAACATTGTGGGAATCAATGAAAGCCACACGCAGAACCCAAAATGCTACAGGGAATAAACTCAAGATTATTTGTTTCATGCTAATTTTGAAAATATGAATAATGTTGCAAGAGCCACGTTGATTGTGTACTATTTAAATGCATGAACCAATCCCTCCATGCTACATTTTCTCCATAATCCATCCGTGTCCTATAGCGGCGGGTAAGCTACCGATGCTGTTCTTATGCTGTTTTTATTTACTAACCTACAGTTGTGAGGAGTAGAAGCTGCATTTTCTTCAACATTATCTTCAAATACCAATTTCATAATCAATACAGTATATCATTGAAAATATAAAACTATATTTTCCCAAAGTATGTTTTCCAGTTGTCAAAAAAACACTGGACTTTATGACTTAAAAAACTCCTACACTCATGCACTAACATGTGCATAAAGTGTCTTTTATGTATTGCATCTACTCTATTTTTATTTGCCCATCATATAGAACAAAGTGCTTCATACCACACTATGTATCCTATTAATGAATGGAGTGGTGGTGTACTTGTTTGTGAGCTCTTGAGCATGTTTGCACATATATCAAAATAATAGCTCTAAAAACTCACTTTTCTTCAACATTGCTTCCCATGCATGACTATGTGTGTTTACACCAACCACCTGATGCAAGGGTTCCTGTATTGATTAGTATAGTAGTGAAGTGCTCGAACAAGAATGCTTTGTACTCTTCTTCAGTTTCTCCTTCTCCTTCTCCTTTACACACACACACACACACACACACACACACACACACTGCTGTAATTGAGGTAGAGGCAGTGCTGAGATGATCACATATTCACAAGCAGCTCCTCATTGAACCTGCTCTGTGTAAAGTCCTTCTCACAACCTCAAACACAGCAGGCCAGAGAGACAACAATAATGGCGGCTGTTGATGAGGGGCTAGAGGGCCAGTATGGAAAAGGAGATGATGAAGATAAGACAGAGACATGTGGAGATTGGAAGGGCGGGGGGTGGAGGAAAACAGAAGGAAGAGGAGTGAGAAAGAGGTTATAGAGGTGGCTGCAACATCCAGGATGATGAAAATTAAAATGAGGATTAAAAAGTCAGGCAGAGCAGAGACACACACACAGAGAGAGGAGGAATGCTGTCACAATAATACCCGCACCTTCCTTCTCTCTATGTCAAGTAATATTTCTTTCTCTTTCTTCCACTTCTCCTCTGCAGCAAAAGAAAACCTGCAGCCTGTTTGTTGGTCATGCCCTTAGCACCTGATGTTCATCCTACTGAAGCATTACATTAACTGAGGACTGTGTGTGCATGTGTGTGCACGTGAGAGACAGCACTGCAGGGGTTTAAGTCAGATGGAGGATTTCTTCCTTCATGGACACAGATCTGGGAACAGCTTTACCTTAAACCAAATCCTTATTCTAACCAGCCAAGTGGAAACGGAACTACGGACTTACAGTCAGCGTGTACAAGCAGCTTTGCCCTCAGCCTGTGGGAAGCAGCTGACACACACACACACACACACACACAGATACACACACACATCGTCTAGACACATGTGACTGTGTTCCCGTTTCCCTTTTCTATATCAGCGGTTTCCATCTTTGATGTTATTTTTCTCATGGTTGGCCACACAGATTGCTCACTGTGCCGGGCAAGTTCTCTTTTATGTCGTTGTGTGTGTGTGTGTGTGTGTGTCATAGTGGGTGATCGTGCAGTGTGCCATCACTGTGCTCTATGCATATGGCAAAGCAACTTGAGTATAGGGCGAGATCAGCATTTTGCCATCACGATTAGCATTTTTCGCCCACATGAACCAGTTAATGTTCACATTCAGCAAACAGTTGGTCAGTGTGAACATTCAACAGATGCCCATATACACCATAAAACACAGAAATGTGTTATAGCTGGCTTGTGTGCGGTCAGTCAGGCAATGTGGGTGCCGCCAGCCTTTCTCTCTATCTGTCTCATCTCTTTTATCAGCACACAGTGTGCCCAGAACATCTTTCACTGTCATCATTAATATAGATAACACTCTCCTCCATTTAATATTTGACTTCAGCACCATTAAGGGGGCTTGTGTGCAAACACGGAGAGATGTGAAGCATTCACATTTGAATGTGTGTGTGTGTGTGTGCGTGCATTTGATCTTGTCATTTACATGAAAATTCCTGAAGGGAACGTGGGTTTCACACAGATGTCCTTATCTGCGCTCATACTTATGTCTTAATGTGTGTGAGTGTGTATTAGTTTTAGTGTGTTTGTGTGTATAGTGGTGTTATTTATGAGTAGGCTTACCTTTGGGTGCGTTGATACTAGAAGAATAGTTCATTAGGGTGCTGAGGCATCAGCTAACGGTCACATTCTCAAACAGCGGACAGGCCCTCTGAAGAGACCAATTAGGATTGATCATCAGGTCCTATTAACGTTGTTATACCACGACATGGAACGATTGCTTAATGAGAAGAGTCACAGGAGAGATGAGAGGATAAATGAAGGAGAGAAACAGAGTGTCAGCCTCCTTTGGGACGAGTTTCCCCCAAAGCTTTCTGGATATAATATATCATTTGGTCATATAGGCGGTGATGGGAAAAGAGCGGATGAATTTGATTAGGGATTCTTGTACTACACTGTGCATGTTTTGTGTTTGCAGGAGAGTTTTAGATGACAGGAGTGGGAAGAGCTCCTAGTTACTTATTTTTTTTTAAATTCCTAAATTCATTTATGAATTCGCATTTGAAGGTTTTTCTTCAATGATATAATCAATATTCCTCAATATACAGTACAAAGTGTTTCTGTGGCGAAGAAGCCACTCAGAGGCACCAAACACAAAAACAATGTAATGTAATAACAATGTCATAATGATCCAAAATGATTTCATTTAAACTGCTGAATGTATCATCAGTGTTCTACAAAGTATAATCCTAGTTTACCATTAGCGGCACACACAACTGAATTTCAAACTTGGTGATTAGTTTTTTTCTTTCCTTAAAGGAAAACAGATAGATTTGGAAGTCATTTACTAGTTTTCTTTTCTCTTCCAATTAAATTTAACTAAGAAAGGTGTTTGTTAAACCCTATCAGATTATCTGACTGCTTTTTTTTGCCATCTTCAACCTATTTTAACAATGTCTGTGTTCTGAGATGCAATTATATAGTAAGTGTAGTACAGTGTACAGTGTTATCAACAGAACCAATGGTCCAAGGACCAAAAATAAAACTGAAATTGTCTAAAAATATAGTTTTCCTTTAAGTCTTTATGTCCTGCCCATCTACACCTTGGAATCTGACCACTGTCTATGCTGAAAATGAAAGAAACTTCGATTATGGACCTGGAAATACAGTAACTCCCACTTTATCTCTGTACCCTGAAAAGGCCAGTACAACCTACCTACTCACCTACAGCAGCACATGGAAGAGTAAAGGTTCAGTGGCACAATGAAATGTCCTCTAAATCCCAGTCTAGCCCATTTTGAAGATGTAAAAGATCCCATATATGTGACAGTGGATCCTATAACATTTTATTTTCGAGTTTAATATTACATTTCACCAAGCAGTTTTTTTTTAACCAAATTTTAAAACACCAAAGCATGATTTAGATAAAATGCCAGTGGTATAAAGGGAGAGGGAAAAAAGAGAAAAAAAAAGGGAAACACTAATGTAGATGTGTGAGGTTTTCCATTTTCATACCATCCCAAATAACACCCTGAACACCTACTGGGAGTAAATCATCAACAAGTTATCAGTGTGCACAATGGTGTGTGTGTGTGTGTGTGTGTGTGTGTGTGTGTGTGTGACACTTTCTGGTCAGGCACAGTGTGATTTTTTGATGAGTGTTAGACCTGTCTTTATTGCTCTATCTCCCATTTGGCCTCTTGCTGCTGCTCTGATTCCCACTCCCCCCTCTTTCTGTATACTCTCCTATGTTAGTCTTAGCGACAGATCCGAGTGGCACAGCTTATCCCAGCATACCGGAGCAGCTTTTTGGATCATCAGCCTCTGTGGTGCTAAAACCCAGAGATGAGAGAGGGAGCAGAAAGACTTCTTTTTTTATTTTTTATTTTATTTTCCCCTCTTTCCAACACAATAGAAAGCTATTATTCATTCCTATGCTTTGTTCTTTTGTTCCCCTAATAGCGTGCACTCACGGATGCCACGTCTCCCCTTTCCACTTTGAGAGTTGATTTTGACACCTATTGACTCACAAGCCTTTGTGTATGTGTATTTAACAAAAAAGTGGAAAGAAATATTTTTTCCAGCATTATGACTTATATATGAATGTTTTCCCTTAGCTTAGATACCCTCAAATCCTGAAAGGGTTTTATATTCATATACTGTATACTGAGTATTGAGAAAATTGAAAAGTAGGTAAAAAAAAATAGGTGATCTTTCAAAGATATGATTGTCTTTTCATTTCCAGCTTTTTTACAATCAATAAATTATGAACTGCTCAAGTGTTGAATAGCTGAACATATTCTGTCCGATTTGACATTCACTTAATCACTTCTGTGTTTCTTCACAGTCAACCTAGAGACGAATAATAATCCTGATTCTGTTTTGATTTTTACATTTTAGTGATTCTTTCATCCCAAGCAGAGCTCAAGGGAATTTCAACTTTAGGCAACCTTCTCTATCAAAGGCTGTTGGTACTCTATTTTTTTTATTTTTTTATTATTATTTTTATTCTCAACAAATCCCATGAAAATACCAAAACTAACAATATTTTAGTCAGTCTCTTAGTACTGTAAGCCAATTATTTCCTTTTCCTATTATTTAACAACAGGTCACAAATATTTAGATAAATTTAAAAAAATGGCAAAATAATTTCCCAAAAACATCTGGACACTGAGATTTTTACTGAGCAAACTCAAACAAGATTAAATGCATTTGTTGGGGGGCTATTTTTAGCAACTGAATGATGAACATCAGGTTGCTGTTGAGGATTTATGTGGGATTGATTCAAAATAAGCTACAGTGGCTGTGTTCATATTAATGAAGGAGCATGTTACTCAGTTTTCCAAACTTTTCAGTGTGCTACTACAAAATTTCAGATGGCTTAGGCCTCTCTTTGTCTCCATGCAGCTGTAATAGTATAAACACATTAGAAAACTAACTGAAAACCGTGTTCACATTATTTATCTATGTCTTCCTCTGTCTTATGTGCCTCTGAAGTCTGTATGTCTGTTTAGACAGGTGACGGGTATTGAATTTAGTAATAAAGCTAGTCCATTATATATGGGTGCACTTAGCTTGTCAGCTGGATCACCTGGAGGTTTGCTTCTGGTTTCCTTTTTCAAGAAGACAGAGATATCCCCCTAACGATGCAAGAGCCTTAATTAACTTTTCATATTAGTTACTTTTTAAATCTAACTCTAGCCAATAGGCCCAGGGCGGTGCTTCGAATATGCGCACTAATGTTTTTATGCTCTCTCTCCCCACTGGCTATGATTTAATAACATCTTCCTCAGTGCTATGTCCAGGGCTTTTCTTTTTTGCTTTTTTTTTTTATTAGAAAGCCTTAATTAGCTACAACTTGGAGCCTCCCGTCCCCATATCACCGCTCCACTCTCCCTCCCTCTCTCCATTTCTTAAGGCCAGAAGACAACTGCTGCCTGTCACTCCTCTTCTCTTCTCTTCTCTTCTCTTCTCTTCTCTTCTCTTCTCTTCTCTTCTCTTCTCTTCTCTTCTCTTCTCTTCTCTTCTCTTCTCTTCTCTTCTCTTCTCTTCTCTTCTCTTCTCTTCTCTTCTCTTCTCTTCTCTTCTCTTCTCTTGTCACTCACACATATAAGAAATGACATGTCACTGCCTCAGGCCATCAAAGTCTGAGCTATAATTGTGTGTCTGTGTTTGTCTGCGGCTGTGTTTGCATGAGTGAGCGTCTGTGTGTGTTGCTTTGTGCAACTAATCTGATATTCACAGGTGCTTTTTCTAACCTGTACATGTCAAATACCAACCAAAAAAAATAGAGAGCAGTTTTATGTGGGTTTATATGTGTGTGGGAGAGTGAGATCGTAAGACACATGAGTGTGTATCACTGTAGCTTGCATACACATATAAGCCATGTGTCATGTGGCAAATAATCCTTTATATCCCACTGATACACACTCAAAGTAATCAGGGTGTGACAAAGCAACCAAGGTCCCAGGCCACTTTACTATGACTTGATTAGGATGATTGTAAATGATAAATGAACAGGCACACACACACACACATTCACACATGCACACATGCACACACACAAGCTGATTGCATCTACTGAAAAACAATCACTCCCTATAGCCGAGCCACTTTCCGCCTCTGGAAGAATAGGAGAAAATTACCAGCCTGCAATCTCACATTGAGCAAAAGGCTTTGGGTCTAATTTGAAATAATTCTAATTTAGAAAGAGTCTCGTGGACAGTGTGTATTATCCCACCATGCTATTGTGACTGAAGAACACTTCACTAATCAGGATTTGAAGTGTGTTTCTGCTCACACAGACCCAGAGAGTAAAGGAGCAGGACTATCTCAGCCCACACAAATGGCCCCTGAGCCCCTGCTATAATGGTTTACTCCATGAGGTGGTCTGAGTCACAGTCTAGGAGGGTGGGCACCAGACTATGGAGTTTGCACGAACGGTATGTTTTTGTGACACATACACTATAACTGGGTTTTTAGGAAAGGTTGATATTGATACAGAATGAATTTACTGCATCAAAGTTATGCTTTTTTTTTATCTTGCAGCTGTACTGCTTGTTCTGAACTTGAAAGAGATTTTTTTTTTCTTTTTTGTGTTGTTGAAAATGTAAGACTGCTGCTCCCAGCCCATTTGCACTGTCCCTACATGCCCCTCCCCTCCTACACACACACACACACACACACACACACACACAGAGCTGCATGTATTCTGTATACATTGAAATGCAACACACATGACAAAGGCACTGAGACAGTCCAGAAGTATTATTATTCAAAAGATTCTGTCTTGGCTCTTATCTCCATCCACAGCAGCAGGATTGCTTTAGAAAGAAAAAGTATGGACTTAGTTTGAGGGACCTCTGTCGGCGTCAACACTTTCTCTGATGAGACAGAAAACACAAAACAGAAGGGAAACAGCTTATATCAGCTGAGGATTTTGATGAATTGAAAATGAGAAGTGGGAAATGTATTGAAATACATCTAAACCTTTCACCAGTCATCTATTTCCTGGCTCTCTTGTGTGTTGACTGACTTGCTTATTTTATTTCTCTTTATTTATTTCTATTATCTCATCAGCGGCCACAGGTGTGCCATTACTCTTAACATCTTTTGTCATTTGTCTCATGACTCATTTCCCTCTCTCCAAATCAACTCAAACCCTTAAATTCAGTCCACTCCATTGTCCATCCCTCTCTACTCCTCATCTCCAGCCAAAACAGTTGCAGCTACGGCCATTTTGACCTACTTCTAGACAATACCTCTTCCATTCTTCCTCCTCTTATACTTGCTCTCTCTCTCTCTCTCACAGACTCTAGTCTTGCAGATGCAGTTAAGTTGTGAGGAGGAAAGACTCATGGTGAAGTCAGTGCTCCCCTGTGTGTGAATGCCTGAGAGGTAACCTATTTAGGAGCAGTAAGAAAAGAAAAGATGGTGGTGTTGAATATCAATTCAGTTTCAGTTTATTAGGTCAAAACCATTTATGTGTTTGCGACAACATATCAGATGAAAAATATGTGTGAGGTATGCTCACTGCTAATGTCTCTCTCTTTTTCCTAGTTTTAGATTTATAGCAAAATCAATACAAGTACATGAATCATATAGACACAGATAGATGCTTCCCCAACAGTCTACCTTTACATGAAGGTTACTCTGCATTTTTCTCTACAGCACCAAGACAAGCTCACTCCTTCTGTTACCACTGTATTTAAATCGCTTTAGAATACAACCTGCTCAATGTGCTGTACAATATATATTTTAATAAGTAATCAAATGAACTGTTGGATAGTACTCAGATTTTATATTTTATAAGAAATATCTGCCTGTAGGTTAAGTATATTTCCATCGAGCAGATGTCATATCTTTCTGCTTTGTTTTATGATACTTCTTGAGAGTTCAGCTGAAAACACGAGGAATTACGGTATATCAATCCCGTGGAAGAGCAGAGCCCTTCAAGTTTTGAGAGAGAAAAAAAAACAAAAAAAAAAACGGTTGAATATGGGAGTTAATGACTTGTAAAGCTCTGTAACCGTTGCAGTAAAATTGAGTTTTATTGCGCTGTGAAACTAATTCCAGTCTGTAGCAGGAAAGATAAGATTCTGTAGCTTATATCAGCCCAGGAAGAGTCCCTGAGAAGAATTTTATCCCTTGCATCATCTCTTGACACACAGTCTGCATAGCTTGTTACTATAACAGTGGATCTCTTTCTCATACTACATACTGATGGTCTTCTGCTTGGTCTTCCAGATGGTGCAGTTGGCAGATAACACATTTGACAGTAGAGGCACAGCATTTTCTTCTCCGAAACCCTATCAAAATGCAACTTTCATCAAAAACACAGAAGGCATTTTGATATATTTACAGTATGGCGTCATGCTGAGAGAGCTACTTTTGTAAGATCAGTGAATATGGATGTTTTTTTAGATTTATAGTAAAATGTCAGAGGAATTATTTGCAGTGGGTGTAAAATGCATACAGTATATATGTGTGTGTGTGTGTGTGTGTGTGTGTGTTTATGCAGCTAATCAGAAAGCTAGCGTTTGTACTCATGTGACTCAATGTCTAAGGATGGTTGTCTGTGACAGGGAGCAACAGTGGCATCCAACAGTATTGATCACACAGCAGGCTAACAAGCAACATAATGGTGCAAGGTCAACTCTGACAAAGAAAAAGAAAAAGACAAGATATGCTTTGCTTTCCAGCTCACACAAATGTTGCCCTTCTCAGAAACAGTGTTGAGACCTGATGCCCCGATATGTTATGCCTTTATGTTCTGTACTACTGTACATTAGTCATGAGATAGTGGTTAAGAACAAATGTGTTTTCCATTCTTATTCCTTCATATTGATTCACTCAGCCTGGCCCAGCATGGCCAAGTGTGTTCAGCAAAAGGGAAAATTAATAAGGTACGGTAAACATTAAACATTCAATTCCTTCAGGGCATCTGCTACATTCCATAATTCATCTAAGAGCATGCTATATGTAAATGAACATATTCTGCTTGACTGTGACATGCACTTGTATCCCTCTCTGCCGTGTATATCCATTAAATGAAGGATCTAAGAATGAGGCGTCGGGCATATTCATCTGTTTAAGCCCTTTTTTTTTACCTCCCCACCATCAGTAGGTAAAGCAAAGGGTGTTTATTTTTCTTGATGTTCACATGCGTGCATGGCTAAAAACATTATATAATGGCTGTTGTCATATCGTAACGTGTTTGCATGTGGAAACGTGATTGAAATATATCACTTATTTCACGTGTGTTAGCCACTCATTAGAACTAAGGAGTAAGAAAAGTGCCTTGCTCAAGATCATCTACTATTGGAGCACCATTTGTGTTTTCCTGGACAGTGTTTTGGTGCAGCAGTGGGGGGATTGTGACAAAAACGAGGAATTTTGAACTAAAAATAAGCTAATTTTAAAAGATATCCACTTGATTTGTCTAACATGAAGCCCCATATTTGCTTAAAACAAACATTTGAATACATATGTAAAATAAGGGCTATGGGGTTTGTCCCACATCACTTACATTGAAAGCACATTAGGAAGCAATCTTTTTAATGGTCAGTATGGACAGCAAGAATCATGAAAGCAAGTAAAATGTGTTTTAATGTTCATATACACTGTAGAGATGTGACTTAAAGGCAGAGCAAGTAACTATATGTTGATAAGTTAATGCAGAAATTTTAGTTGGTTAGTGATTTCCTAAGGTCTTATTGTAACTGTGTGGTCGACAGGCAACTAATTGAGAGGCCAATAATGCACATAACTACCAAATTGTAATTTTTAAGTTTTTGTGCAGATAAAACAATCAAGATATAATATTTTCATTAGTGATCTTCAGAGGCACTGTAAGGCAGATTCTCTATGATACCCCTTTATACAGTTTTTGTGCTTTTTGTGCTAAGCTAAGTTAACCAACTACTGGTTCCAGCTCCACATTTAACCGGCAAATACAATATTAAGCGGTATCTCTTTTATCTCCCAGCAGATTTCTATGCTTCCAAACCTTGTGGTAGCACGTTGCATTCTCCTGTCCACCTAACACAGATTAGATAGTTTAGACCCTATATGTTAGATGATTCAATCCCTCCAGTAATGCAGGTGTGGATGTTTCAATCCCCCAGCTCATACTGAGCTGAAGCTCAAGGCACATGTATAACTGAAAACACATCCAGCAGCTTGAGAAAGGCTGACACCAAATCTGACTGCTATCTTCAGACTTTATTCCAGGCGAGCAGTGACCGACCCCATGCAGGATGTAATGCATGAAAAAAAGCCACTTTGCCTTTGGCTGTATATAATGCTCCTTTTATCTAAAGCTGCCTGTGTCTTTACCAGCTGCAAATGTTCCTCTGCGTGTACAGAGACCCACTTAAGTGGCTCATCGTACACAGTAACACCAGGCACACATCCCCCGCCATGCGCTCTGTCAATGTACCTGGCATCGCATCCACTCACACCATTTACATTTCAAAGTCAGACACATTTTCACAAACACAAACACACACACGTACACAAACACACATAGTTGCCATCTGGTATTTCTGGTTGCTCTCACACCCACCCAACAGTTTCCAGACCGTATGAGTGAAGCTTACCTAATATTTGTAGTGAGATAAGGGTATAAATGCTTGTGTTGATGCATGTTGGAACACAGCAGTAGGAGTGAGTGTTTCTGCATGTATTCGTTTAAATTAAGGTTGTGTTTGTGTAGGTCACAACCCATGGCTATGTGTATGTGTGTGTTTCAGCACCTGTTTATAGAGTCTACAGTTTATACACATCCAGCTGTGCATGTCACCAGCTCTATCCTATGTATTCTGAAAATGCATGTGGGTGTTATGCAGGCCTGTGTGTGTGTGTGTGTGTTTGTTTGCTGGCTTATGTTAGAGACTGTGGCATTGAGGAGGCCTTATCTGCAGTGTTCAGAGAGGTAGCTCTCACAGGAGATAGAGCATTCAGCCAGAAGCATGGGTGCCACTGAAAAGACTTCTGACACACACCTACGGCTCTTGCTCAGACAGAAAAAGAATGAACTGAAGGGAGATGTGGTGGAAATATCGAAAAAACAAATTTCACAGTCAGAGGTGCGAGGGTGGATGATTGAGGGGTGTTCGTGCATATGTCAAAATGTATGTAACCTCTGAAATATATGAATCTAATGTAAATAGTTTCCATTCTATATAATCAGCATGTGCATAAATATTTCTACATGCGGGATCTTGCTTGTTTCAGTTTTATGTGTTTCATGCACTCCCATCAGTGTGCCCCCAGAGGTGGTGTGTGCATATTTACCCTGCAACATGTGGCCATGTATGCGTTTATGTGTGTTTATATGCAAACGACGGGGTGTCCGTGAGGTTGAATGTGATCAGGGTTAATGTGCTCACCACTGGGCAGACGAAGCAGCTCTCACTCTCTATTAAACTGTCCTTCATGAGGAAGAAGATGAGCCTCATTATAATAGAGTCCCCAGCTAATGACCTCTAATCCCCTCCCTACTGAGGAAAAAGAGAGAGAGAGAGAAAAAAAAGAGGTTGGGTTCAGAAAGCTAAGCTCTGAAATGTAAAGAAAGATGAATAGAGAGGTGGAGAAGGAGGAAAAAGGAGAAAGAATGTGACTAGAAGCAGACATTAATATTTTAATGTTTGCTGTTATTGACCTCTTGCTGCACTTCTTCCTCTCTCTGTTTTCAATTGCAGACACTCACATAGACACACACACCCCTCCCATACCCGTCGTTGCTCCTTCGTTCCGCCATGCAGAGATCAGTGCGAGGGAAACGGACTGTGAATGCATTAATGTCATCATCATCATCATCAGGGGACACGGGTCTTCATCTGTCATCATCCTGCGACAGCGAGGGCAGTTCTCCACAGGGCGGGCTATTACTCTCCATTACCCACCACACATGTACAAACACACACACACACACTGGGATGGGTAATGACGGGGTGCATCAGTAAGCGTCCTCGCCCCTCCAAAATCTGATACATAATGTTTTTTCATCACTGTCTGGTTAAAAATGTATACATCAATTTCCCTCCCAAAATACTGCACCATCGACCAGGGACCTTAAAAAGTGTTTTTTTTTTTTTTTTTTTTTTTTAACCAGACTCTTGCCTCATCTGATCCAGAATGAAATGAAATTGTCTTCTCCCAGCCTACATGGTTACTGTTATCAGTTGGAGATGGAAAAATCTACACACAGACACACACAAATACACATGCACACACACACAGTGATGATGAAGAGAGATTGGGGAAAAAGGTGTAGGGGGAGAGATGAGACTGTGAGGTGTGTGTGCGTGTAGGAGGTGAGGATGGCAGAGTAAGAAAAGATTTTTCAGCAACTGGTATGATCAATATTTCTCTATTCTTCATTCTATTAGAGCGGCTCAGAAACAATTTTCCATTAGCCCTCACTCAGGCTGGAATAAAATCATCATTCTCTCCCCGACAGTCTCACTCTGGCTTAATTTTCACTTTTGCACAGTGATGACAGTTGTAAAACAGTTACGATTTGTTACAGTGATAGTTTGACAGTTGTGTTTAACGTTATTAATATTAGCAACAGAGACAGACTTAAGACTCCGTCGATGGGAAAACATCTTCATTTGGTGTCGGTTCGTGTGAAGATCATTTAACGAACAGAATCCAGCGTCTGCTCAAGGACTGATGTGTGTGTTTGAAAGCACACATATCAGAGCTATTTCAAGTCCAAGTCATTTAGGGAAAAGTCCAAATCAAACCCAAGGCTTAAAGTTCAAATCTCAACTCATTTAGGGCAAGTTCAAGTCGTCTCAAGTCTTAAATCTCTAAAATCAACTCTCACGCTGTTTAGGAAAGTCCAAGTTCAAGTTTTCTGGTATAATCTCAAGTCTTTTGGGTCACGTCTCAAGTTGTTTGGGGAAAATACCAGTTTCGGCTCTGGCTTTTTCAAGTCGAGTCTCAAGTCCTTTTGGTTAAGGCCAAGTCAAGTCTCTAGTCCCCAAGGTGAAGGTTCAAGTAATTTATGGCATGCCTACGTCAATTTTTAAGTCTTTCAGATATAGCAAAGTTCAATATGTCAAGTTCAAGTCAAGACTCAAGTCTGAGAACCTGCTCTACATTTAACCTACAACTGCTGAAAACTCCACCTGCTTCATTGCACCTAAAAACATTGACTTATAGCTATCATGCAGCAGACAGGCTCTGTAAGGTACTGACATTCACACAGCAACAATAATCCAAGTATCTATTTCATATTTTAGTTATTTTCATGTTCATCTCTACTATCAACAAAACGAGAGGAGTAAGATTAATTTTCTTTTTTCTGCATGACATGTGGTTGCATAGCTGCTGGGGTTGCTGCATTCTGCATTTATCCCACTTTCTCGCGTGTGCGGTTGACTTTCAACTGATTATTATTCGTCAGTTGTCACGGCCCTGAGGGGGCCAACCTTCTCTGTCAGCCATGACACTCAAATATCACAATAACTCAACAGTCCGAGGGGAAGATTACATGGCACATCACGCCATGACAACTCCGAAAGGCAGCTCTTGTTAGCTACAGGCACAGCGGGCTCACCAGTACACTACATACTTGTAGAGATTCGATTTACTCCCTTACTCAGGGACTTAAAGTGGGTGCTGTGGTCTTAATCTGGCTTGGCTGACACCGGTGGGATACAGGGTTATATAAGGAACCAGACAAATTTTATGTTAAGTAGAAGTAATTGTATGTGTACAATTTAAACATCATTTGAGCCAAATTACACACAATGTACATTCAGGGACAAAAGAATGAACATCCAAACATGAATCTTATAATAGAACAATAACAAGATCCAAAACTCAAAAATCTTTACTTCAGAGTCAATCTCACAGCATACAAACACAGTTTAATAATAGTTATTTAAACTTGGATATATAACTTACGAAGAAGTAAGTTATATTTCTAATAAAGTTTTTGAAGGCATTTCAAGGATGTCATTAAATATGTAGAAGCACCATCTTTATTTCAAGATATTGCCACTTTAAAGTCAGTCATAGGAGAAGTCTCCAAGTAAGTGCATTGAAATGAGTCACATCATCTCATCTCATTGGGAGATTATCCACTTGCTTCAGAAGTATAATTTAAATACCGCAAAGAAGTTAAAATACTGTGTTAAAATTGACGTGTTTTTTTTTAACACTAACCACTTGCACTCGTGTCTAAAGCAACTTATTCAAAGGCACGACAGTTCTTGATTCGTCAAAAAAAAGCACAGCAATTTTCAGTAACGATTACCCGAAGCCAATCACACAAGCACTGATTAGCACTTGAGTGTATGCTTTAGTTGGTCGCGCTCATTTCCAGGAAAGAGGGGCCGTCTCTCGAAAAAAAAAAAAAAACAACAAAAACAACATGGGAAATACACTCAACGAACAGATAATTATGTTGTCATATAAACAAACGAAAAGCCAGAGTGAGTCGAGACGACTTTAGCAGGAGCAACAAAGCAGAACACAGCTATCAGATGCCATTTGTGTGCGTGAAGAGGACAAGAGGGTCAAAGAGAAAAGGGACAAAATGAAAGATCAATTACTCATTTGAAACCGTGCCTTCCCTTCTGTTATTTGTGCGCCATTAAGCAAATGTTTATTTTCGGACCGATGAAGCTGACTGAATTGATGCTGAGTGAATGTGAGAAAGGAACAATAAAGTTTGTTTGTGGAAAAGAGGTGAATAAAGAGAGAGTCGGTGTTTGTGTGTGTTTATGAGAGAGAGAGAGAGGGAGAATGTGAGTGACAGAGTGTTTGCAAGAAGGATTTGCACATTATTGATCTGTTGACCCTATGATCACTTTGATTTAGTGTCACTCTATTCTAGCAAGATTGTGTGATTTAGTTAGGAGTGTTGAAGTGATAGTATGTGACGTTGTGGATCCGAGTATCCCTCTCCTTTCAGATTGCTCTTTTTTTTTTTTTTTTTTTTTTTTGCAGAGTAGTCAGACAGCCTAGCCACGTTCCACTGAATTTAGTTCAACAACCCTTTTCAAAACAACAAAGCCATCAATAAATCTGCAAGGCGCATCCAGGGCAAAGTTAGAGTATTAGAGTTAGAGTCACATGCTTGGCGGATTGACTCTTTTGATCTTGTGAAATGAAAGCAAATCTGGGAATGTGATACTTTTGTCTTTCGTACGATGTGAACTTTTTAGAATACCGGTTTAACATTTCTTCTTTTCACTTTTGTTCTATTTCCCATGAAGAGAAAGTTTTAATAGACTCAGAAGACAGTCTGGCACCTTTTAACAACTGCCATCACATTACAGGGGCTATTTCTGTCTGTTATTGTCATCAAATGTCCTAATTCTCTATGGACTATGCATTGACCTGTGGAGGAAATCTAGCTGTCTGGGATTCAGTAGTGGATGGATAGATGGATGTGCACAAGGATGCATGAAAGAAGGTGCCCTGAAAATTGGATTTCTCTCGCCTCGGAGTTAGGCTAAAAACAACAGGAAAATGAAGGGCAGGCTTAATGGATAGAGAGAGAGAGGCGACGGAGGGTTATCACCGGGGGCCCTGTCAGAGAAAGTGCTGAATCGTGGAGTGGCTCTTTTTCTCCTGCCCAAATTCCATAGCTACACAAGGTGGAGGGGTTTCACATACACACACACCCCCAAACACACCTTCCCCTCAAGACAAGCTGTAACAGCAAGGCTGGTGCGTCAGGATGAGGTCCCGGTCCGCCAGATGTAGGACGCAGACGGAGCTACTCAAGTGAGCCAGAGAGAGAAAGAAGGATTGAGGGAGGGAAGAACTGGAATGGGATACACAACTCATGATAAACACATCCATCCTCATTATTGTAATAACCCGCCTGCCACGCACCAGTGAAGCCTCTCTCTCAACCCTATCGCTGTCTCTCACCATTGGATGCCTCTTCTCTTTCATGCGCGCACACTCACACACACACACACACACACACATAGCAGCCAATACATTTTAAACACACGTATCAGTGCACAAGAAATCCTGAATTCCAGTTTCATACACAGCCCCTCCTCCTCTGCTATCCACACAGACAAACTATCTAATCTCAAAACTGCAGAACAAAATCACTTTTCGGTGCAATTTTTTTCAGTCAGGAGAGGTTCCACACCAATACTTTTGTTAGATTACGAATGAATGTTTCCTGTGGCTTCAGCATTGTAAGCCCATCACCTATTCCTGCTCTGTCCGTGGTCCATGAGAAAAGCTGAGGGAAGCACTAGTAGGATTAATGCCCTAGCCATTGGGTTTAGGCACTAAAACACACACACACATCCACGGGTGGATATACAACTTCCTGTAAATTCGACATCCTCTTTACTCCACTCCTAGTGATTTAAGAGGTGCCACCATATGGCCCCGAGGCTTCATGTAATTGAATTGTAGATTCAATCAATTTTTGCTAGAAATCAGTATAAATTCTAAATCAAATAAGTATTTGATTTGCATACTTATTTGGTCCAATTAGCAAAAAACAAAAACAAAGTTTTATTGATTTTTTTCCCCTCTATGGTAGTGTTCTCTAGGGGTCAATAGTGTATGGTTCCAACTGACAATGTTGATACTGTAATTTGATTGGTGCAATATATACTAAAAATAATAATAATTACTATTATCACTTTAATTCCTAAATAAAGATGACAGTCAACTCTTAGAGACTCTTAGAGACTTTTCCAGTTGTCTTGAGTTGAGAAAAATGTGTTCACCTCTGAATGTTTGTTTGTATTTCTCCCAAAATGTTTTGGTTCTGTTGCATTTCTGTTGGTTCATCAGAGAGGTGAGAGGGAGAGAATCAATTTCACTTTATAGCACATCTTCATTAGTTGTGTTATCAAAAACTAGATTGATATGAGAGTGTAGGGGCCTCAGGCAGGACCTGGCCTATCGACCCCATCAATTAACAGAGAAAAATAAAAATGGCGGGTGAGAGTCAGTAGAGTATAAGGGGAAAGCAAGTTTAGGGTAAAGGGAGGTATATAAAATCAGGGAAGCAAATACACAAGTATAAAAAAAACCATAAAAATATTATAGGCAAATACATAGCAGAGATAGACAGTTAAAAAGCACTGAGTACAGGGAAAAAGGAGAAAGGAAGAGGGCACTGTGACACAGAAAGCTGCCGCTGGTGCGCCTCAGGGACAATGTTGGGCATCATGCAATGATGCAATGTCAGTCTGTCAGAGGGTCCATCATTTTGTTCCAGAGTTAAATATCTCAACAACCATTCGATTGCCCAAGATTGCCATTAAATTTAATGTATACATTCACGCCCCCTTCAGGACAAAAAGCCACTTTTAACACATGTGGTAGAAAAAAGCGATTTATCTTTTATCTTATATATTTGTTGGTATATATATATATATATATAGTTATTCCTTTAGATCACATTGGTGTCTGTAGAGGAGAAACTAGGAGTAAAGTGAGAAAAGTTTTGAGCAGCATGTGATGCAGAGAAGGATAGAGAGTGCAGAAGCAGAAAGCACTCTTGTGAGAGTTGTTGGTGATCCCTCTGTTGGGGGTAACTGACAGTCCGACAGCTGGTATAGATCCAATCTAATCTCACTTCGTCTCGCAGCTTTAGTAATTGTTCATATACAACCGGCACTGTCCAGCTAAAACAGTGTGTGTGTGTGTGTGTGTGTGTGTGTGCGTGCGCGCTGGTGGTCAGGGTCTTTGGATGATTGTGCAGAGCACATGGAGAGCCAGCGGGGCGGCTGCCCTCTGGCATCTAATGGTGCCAGGTGTTAGAACTCACCTGCTGCTTTGTGCACAGGTTTCAAGAAAATGCTGACACACACACACACACACACATTCACAAATACACAAAAAACACACTCACACAGTTGTGTTTCCATCATTTCAGAGGACATTACATTGACTTATATTTATTTCCTGGAGACTTATCCTAACCCTGACCCCTAACCACCATATGCCTAACCCTAACCCTTAATATGACCCTAAATGTACCTTAACGTTAAATCAAGTTTTCACTTTAAATTGAATGATTTACATTAAGGGGACTTGGTTTTTGCCCCTATAAGGGAAGCGAGTCGCCATAACATGTCTGTGTAAACAGATTTATGTCCCCACAACATGATGAATACCTGGTCTACACACACACACACACACAACAGATGCTCACCAAAGAGAGGATGATATTTTCAGGACAGTAATGTTTGCTTGTATAAAACTTTAGGGACATCCTTCTCAGACTGAGTTGCAGTCCCATTTGTACAAAGTTTCAAATCACTTTTGAGTTTTTGCATCTCTTTTTACATCTCCTTTGTAATTGATGAAATTTGTTTACTTGGAGTCACATTTCTCTAAGGTTTTATACCTCCAGGTTGTATGTGTGTGTATTTGTTGGAGCCACTATATTGTAGAACATGCAGTCATTAAAACACCAGTAGCCAGAGGTAGAGAGAGAGAGCGTCTTCAAATACCAAATTGCTGAAGTAATTTACAGTTTCTAGACACTCAGACATTACACTCAGTGTAATATAAATGTAACAGTTGCACTCTTTTACTCTAAAGAAAAAAAAACTCTAATCATCTATCTATCTATCAATGATGTAATGTTAAATGTAACACTACCCGGGTATTAATAGAAACTGAACGGAGGATAAGGGATGAATTTATTCTGCCTATTTTTACAAAGTAGTATTTGTGTTTTACTTATCAGCTTCTTTACAAAGACTAGACTTAAAATATTACTATTTCATTGGCTTTTAATCTATTTCACTATAACAAGTAGTCACATTAGCATGAAAGAATCTGCTTATTAGTCAAACCCTGGAACAGAGAAGAATGTGTTTTCCTCACCAAACTAAAATTATTTTTAGTACTCCACATGCTGTCAGCAGGTAAGTTAATTGACTCAAAAAGCTACTGTTTCAGGTTTTTCTTTGGCCAGAGTGGTATAATTATGAATAAAATTCAGTCAGTCCAGCAGAAGAAAAGTATGTTTTGGACAATGCTAATAGATTCAGTGCAATTTAGAATTTCAAGTTTCAAACACAATAAAAAATGTGGTCTATGGGTATATTTAGCATAATTAAATGTGCTTCACAACAACAGAGTTTACTACAGAGCGTAGTGGGCATCATAGCAGGGTGCACCACATCCCATCATGTATTTTCTATGGTACTCGAAGCAATCATCAGGTCATCAAACTGATTTGATGGTAGTGTAGGTTGAGAAAGGCTGCAGGCACAGCTGTGCCTCCAACCAGTGAGTGCACATGCAGATAATGTGACTACAGTTGCATCCTGTATTCACAGCTTACTGAAGAAGCTAGATTATTTGACTACCTATTTTGGGCTATAATTATTGTCTGTGTTGAAAAAAAAAGGCTTAGAAAGGTGGAATGCAATTTTACAACACAAGCTGACACAATAGGACTGATCAAAGTGTAAAGGGAAAAAAAGGCTAAGAGCTTAAGGCTGATAGAGTCAGAAAAATCTGTTGATGACAAGAAAGATGGTCATGAAAAGAAAATAGATCAACAGGTAGAAACAGCAGGATGTGCCAAGCTCTCAGGCAAAGCACAGAAAGTTGAAGTTGTGTGGTGTGTAATGAAACCAGTGTGTATTAATTACCCCATACATTTATGCATATTTTATTTATTTTTATATCTCTGTATTTTGATAATGATTTAAATGGAGATTTGTGATACGGGTAGTGCATGCACATGTATGGTCGCACAATGTAAATTGTAGATCATAAAATTATTCTTCTTATATGCAGAAATGTATGAAAAATGTAATATAAGAATGTGGTTTGAATTCAGTAAAACTTCCCTTCACAGGATATCTCTGATGACCACTGATGACTTGTTGTAAAAAACTAGTGACTGCAATGCTGCCATCATTTGAGATATGTCAGAAATCTGTTATTATTCCAGATATGGAAAGCAACATAATGCCAAGCAGTGACACTGAGATCACCAATAATGCACTCGAAAGAACAGATGTCATGGTGGTGACCAGTGCACAGTGCCGTTTCCTCTGCAGAACACATTTATCTCAGTCCATATCGTTGGGGAATTTTTCACATTTTATTTCTTTAAAAACTACCCAAAAGAAAATTTATCAGCTATTAATTTAATATTTGGGTTGCTGGGGGTCAGTTTGGTGTTTCTATAGTCGAGAAACGTGTTACTTTTGTAGTAATAGTTTCATCTAGGGTGGGCTGAGGGCAGACAGAGGTGGATTTTGGGAAAAAGCTGGTAATCCCACAAAAGTAAGGATCACCTTAAAGTCAGACTTGTCATGCAGCAGAAGCCCACAGTACCATGAAAGCCAAAAAGACAAGCTATATGAAATATGAAGAAAATTCCTGCTGGACAAGAACATCAATATTGGCTCATTCTGCAAAACCACAGAAACTACTTTTTTAATGTTTCTGTTTTTTTATTGGTGCGTAAACACAAGACATAAAGTGGGAAAACATTACAAGAACTAGACAAAACCTTGAAATAATAATAATAATAATACAAAAATCATCAGCTATACTGATAGCTACTAAATATTAACTTAACTGCATGGATGCTGTGATGCCTGATGCAAAAGACTATAAAACAGTATCCCTGCAGCACAGAGGTGAACCAGAAACTCAGCACAGCTAAAACATAATACAGTGAATCCATTGAAAAGGATTCTGTGCCAATAATGCAATGAAGATGCAATACTATATTCTACCATAATACACTTTATTTTGCAACACCTTGAAACCCCCCGAGGCCTATGGTAGACTGCTGTTTGTAGCCTGTCCATGTGTATTCTCTATGCACTAGGATCTAGCTCGACTTTTTGCACAGATTCAAGGTGTTTGGGGTTGAACAGAAGGTGATGTTATTTTGTCATGCTGTAATAGAAAATATATTACATGGAATCTCAACTTAGTTTGGTAACATATCAGTTAAGTTAAAATCACCAATAAACAGACAGGTCTACACAACAATGAAAGTAATGGTTGAGACTACAGGGCTCCAATTAAATACAGGACAAGATGCTGAATAAGTGTAAGACAGCGAATATACTTTGTCTGCATTTGTCTGTTACTGCATGGGAGAATGAAGCAACTTTAATAGTTGCGCAGTTGCGCTGTCACCTTTCCCTCCCGCACACTGTCAAATCGCTGTCAGACCGCGATTTGGTTTCAGTACGCAGGAGGAAGAAAAATAAAGTAACTTATTTTAGTGCACAGGAGGAAGGAATGAGTAAAACCATCAATGACTTTTCTCTTTTGTTTATCAGCACTTTTATTGAAGCGTTTATTGCTACTTTTACTTTTATTATATTTATATATCCGCGGCTTATAGTCCGGTGCGTCTTATATGTGACAAAATATATATTTCATTCAAATTTTAGTGGGTGCGTCTTATATTTAGGTGCGCTCTACAGTCCGGAAAATACGGTATTCTTAATCACATGGTGTCTTCCTAGCCATGAGATCTATATACATCTATAAGATGTGAAGCAGTGGTTGTTAAAATATGAGTATTATTAGAAAGTGCTGTTTTGGTAATCTATGGCAAGGATCACTGGACCTGTTCTGTAGATAAATGACAGCTCTTATTTAAGCTTTGTGTTTGCTTAAATAAGGTAATTTGGTTTTCAAACTGCTGAGTAGGCCGTTTCAATCGGTAGCATCTAATTAGCTTCTTGTCAAGACCAATAGTGACTTAAGAAATTATTGGATTTTGTGTGAACAAGCTATAAGTCAAATGTGTAGGGCAGTATATGTGATTACTGAGAATGAGGTTGTTTCTGGGCCCCACAACGTATTACAGAGCCTGCTGTTGGTGTCAGGGGAGTATCTCAATGAAATATTAGTGAAGGAACATGTGCCTACTTGATAAAGCCACTGACAAATGTACACTTCCTGCTGGCATTTTTTAGATTATGTAGTAATTGAATGTTGCTGTTCACCACATGGTCTTGTAGATCCGTATCAACATAGCGTGATGTCTTCCACCATATCCATGTTACGTGGGATAGTACATCATTCTGAATTGGGTTCTGTGTAGCTGCTATGAGTATTATGGTACAATGGGTTGTTCCACGATACTAAAATAAAATAGATATAATTACAAAATAGTGTAAAAAGTAAAGGAGGAATCATTTCTGTCATCTTTGCGCTCTCCCTCCTTCCCAATCCTAACAGCATACATCATTCATATGATTAACGACAATAAACATGTATATAGCTCTCTGAGTCTCCTGCAATCACGTCGATTAGAGATAGAGAAGCATGCCCATAGGCTAGCAGTGCTTCACGTCAGTGAGTGGAGTCCACAACGAACAGATGTGCCCAGTTTCCCCGCTCACACTGCAGAACAGATAGCATGAATCATAAAGGTAATAAACAAATATGTCAAGTGTATATCTTCACTGTGACTCAATGTTATACTTTAGACATGTTCTCCCTAAAGCCCATTGCATCCACAACAACATATATTACTTAGTTTGAGCGGCAGCATTATTCACTTGCACAAGATAGTCGTACACAAGTGTGAAAATTAGATTCACGTTTAATGGAACATGAAAAGGAGGCAATAGGGAGAAATGGCACAAGGCCAAGCACTGATATTGGATACATATCATTGACTTGAGACATGCTACGTTGCATCATAGGCACACAAGTGGCAGAGATACACACTTTTTATATGGAGCTCCACAGCTAGAGTACAGTTTCTACCCTGTGCTCTAAAATACAAAATGCTTTAATGCTTTTGTTGGCATTAAAAATGTAGAAAAGGAAGCCCAAGGATGAGATAGCAGGAACACAATAAAAGTCAACCAGAATTTACCGGTCACAGTTATAAGTATTCATTTCCTGTGATTTAACATGGCAGATGCTCCAAAGGGGCGAAAATCATTTGGAAGAAATACAGCTATCTTCTATATGAAACACTTTCCAGCACAACGTTTCTTGATCTATGTCCATAAATAATATATTACAACTATTACGACTTTTCCTCTTAAGGCTGTTTCTTCTCTGCTAATGAATCAGTGAGATTTGTTTATGTGACCTGAACAAGGTTAAATACCCTCAGAGTGTTTAGACAACCAACAGAACAACAGCTGTAATGGTGTTCGCTGTGAAGCGTTTTGATTAGAGCTTTGATGTACTGATCGCAGTTTGAGTACCGTATGATTCTATGCAGGTTGATTTAAAGTGTGATAATGTGTAAATTTTTTTTATATACTATTCACTACACTGCGTGATTAAATGTGTTCTCTCCAAAGCTTTCTAGGAGATTTAATAGTAATTATTCTTGGCTCTCTTAATGTGCACAGGGTGGCCTAACATAAGCCAGGCTTTTTCAGTAAAAAAAAACAAAAAAACACATCCCAACATTGTAAATATCACACCATAAAGGTGAAAGGTCAGAAACTTGAACATAATTCTGCTGTTCTCATGAGGTTATATCCTGTATGTTATTTCATTTTTTGCTCACATGTAATTTGTAATATTAGGTTGATATTATTTGGTAACTGTTGCTGTCCACGTAGAGTGACCTAGATTAGTTATAAAACTTATTTATTAACATTAACAAGCCTGACAACAAGCCAATAAAGCAATATTTTATTGATTGATTGGTGTAGCAGTGAATTTGGATGTCCATCAACTTCCCCTGGTCATCAGCTTGACTTGCAGTAGCATTGAATAGAAAGACTTTCCGTTAATATCGTCCTCTCCCCTGGAGGTAGACCTGGATCTTAATGTGACAACCATCAATCTGCATCGGTCCACTTCTCACAATCAGATAGCCCAGTGATGAATGAGGAAGCAGGTAGACAGGTTAGATCAAGAACCTCCATGATGATGAAGGAGTTTTTGTTGGTCAGATACCAGAGGAACATGATTATTTTCTTAACCATAGGTATATTCTCAGGTCCTTCACAGGGATGCAGATCACCTTTCCCTTCTAGTTTCTGTGCAAATAAATCAAATTGGGCTTTAGTTATACACAGATGTCACTGGAATGTGTTTTCATCCATCTCTATTATCAATTACCATTTATTGCTGCTCTTAATTATGACTTGAGCTGGGATATATTAATATTAATATTTCACAGCTCACCTGGTCTGTTTACTTTGCTTTTTCATTGACACACAAATACTGGAAACACTACTGAATGTGTTGTTTAAACACTAAGCAATAAAATACAACGCATTTTCTCTGTAGCGTCCATGTTGACCACTAGCTGAAATCAGAAGAACAACTTCCCATCTTGGGAAATGGGACAATCCAAGGAGCACATGAATGCAGCATGACACTATTTATTAAGTAGATGTACAGTTTATGTCATATAAAACACAGTCTTATTTTTTTTAAACCCCTTGGCAACCTCATTAATTGAGTCAATGTCTCTTTGCATTTGTAGGAGTGTATCTGTGAGGACACGGGCACAGAGGTTGGGCACACTCAGCTATGTGCTCAGCTACAGCACCACTGACCCCGCTTGGACACAGAGCAGCTATAAACAATAAAAAAATGTCTCATTTGTGAACATTAATGCATTTGGTTTACTCTCTTTTCAAACAAGGGAATACAAATTGCTAAACCTGGGTCATCCGGTGCATATTGCATATCTGTGTCATCCTCCACCTCTGTCATTACTCCACTCAGGAGGGATTCTCTAATTATTCCTGCAGGTTAATCATCAAAAGGGTTGAGCTCTGGTGTCTGTAACACTCTGTCTGTGTAAGGCTATGTGCATTATAGCTTCTACCTTTATCCACATCCACATGCTGAGTAGCAGCAGCATGTGGATGTGAAAATCTGAATTTGCCATCTTTGTCTTGATGCAGTCAGTATGCACTAATATTAATTAGGTTTTTTTTCACTGACTATTTAAAGGCAACAATGCGTGTTTAAATGGTGGAACAAGAAGCTTGCTCAACTTTGAAGCTGATTGCGATTTATAAAGGGAAATCCGCAGACCAAAAACATGCAGTTTAGGTTAACCTGTTGGTGTGAATGTGAGTGTGAATGGTTGTCTGTCTCTATATGTCAGCCCTGTGATTGACTGGCAACCTATCCAGGGATTTCAGCTGTCCTTGGGTGGACAGCTGGAGAGAATAAGCGGTATAGAAAATGGATGGATGTATACTTTTAGACCAAGCAATAGTAAATAAATAATGAACCCAGTCAATTCACCAGAATTGTATTATTCTATCTAAGGTTAGCTTAATACAAATCAGATAGTGTCGGGTAGTATATGCATACGTATATTATGGGAGTTATCATAGACATATAATCATAGACAAAAAGTTTTACTGCACAGTAACAGAACAAGTGTACAGTTACAGATTGTACAGTGCAGTTGCCATCGTTTTAACTGTGCATTTACACGCCATTGCTGCACTGGGTAGCAACTCACAGTTAGGAAGTTGGGAATCAGTCACAGAGGCAGGAGCAACACAGTAGCCAGACAAACATGCTTGTTCTCTAACCTTAGCAAACCTCTCTTGACTCCCCTGTTTTGTTTTGTTGTTTTGTTTTGTTGTTTTTTTCTCATCTTTGCTCTACTCTGCTGTCTTTTAACTACAGACTTCAGTGAATGAGGTGTTTCTGGTGATTCTGGCCCCATTAGAGAGCAACGACGAGCACAGAGAATTGGGACTGATTGCATTTCAAACACAGCAAAGTCACAGCTAAGCACTGACCAAGTCTGACTCACACTCAGACAGAGACAGAAAAAAGGACGGGTAGAGTGTAAGAGGCTACTGAGGAAAAAAAAAACAGCAGCGAAATCTGATTATTATCTTTCCCTGTTTTGCTTTAATTATTCAGCTGGCTGCTCCTAAAGAAATACATGTGTTTGTGTAAAAGAAGGATGATTACAAAGACAGAGGAAAAACAATGTGTTTACTTAAAAAAAGTGTAGTCTGTGATTTCATATGAGCATGCACCTGCTTTAAAATAAGACATTTCAGCTTCTATGGGTGTGTTCAAAAAAAAGAACAAAACATTATGAGTGTTTCCCATCACTTAAATTGGTTGAGACAGATTCAGCGGGCTCGCATCAAAATATTGAATCTCACCATCAGCGTCCTTCTCTCTCTCTCTCGCTCCTCTCCTCTTCCTCCATTCACCCCATCCAGTGTGCTGTCAGTACCCAAGCACAAACTCAATCTGCTTCTAATGATTGGTTTATTGACGAGGCGAGGGTCTATTCACTCACGCAGGGCTGCAACAACTACAGGCCAAATCAGTTGAAGAGAGAGAAGAAAAGACATGAGAAAGCCAGAGATGGCAGGCCAATGGGGGTAGATCTGAGTCATATTTACTCCAGACTAAATAATACACTCAACTAAATAATGGTGAACTTCCCAACTGCTTCCCAGTCAAGATGCAGAAATGTGTTTTATTTAAACACAGTGGATTTGATCTACAATGAACAATCAGTGTAATGAAACTGATGCAAGATAAAGCAATATTTAAGAAAGTGTCTTTTCTTTATTTTTAACCAAAGCATTGCCTTAGGAATGACAATGCCTGTTGTTCAGTGGTCAACACTGTACCAACAGACATCACTGCACCAAAATCTGATACTGATACTACTTAGCTTCACAATGACAAACTGGTCTCATATCAAGATCAGACAAAAAATACATTTACTCGGTGAAACGTCAACATGCAAATGCATGCAGCTACCAGGTTACAAAAACACAGTGTGAGTCGTAAACATATTGATTTACTGCTAGTGCCATTAGCATTAAGGTCATGGGTTTGTAGCATTACATTGGGAGTTGTATGGGATGGTATTATGGCAGTGTGGATACCGTATCTGTCATTGTTTCTTAGACTTCACTGAGATGTTACCCTGCAAGCAGCATTCATTACATTTTATTTCTATGACTTTTTTCTTTTCTTTTTTCTTTGTGAAGGAATCCCCTAAGATAATCTTCTTTTTCTTTCCATTTAAACTTTCAGTGTGAGCCTTCAGTGATATCCAAAAATAATTCTTGACAGCTGGCCTCAGCCACCATAACAAGATTAAATCTCCATGAGATGCTGGTTAAATTGAGCTAAAACAAATGCCTACCCACTTGGATTACACTCGTGCAGTGTATCTCCTAACAGGCATTACAGTATCTTGTAAGATCTACGCGTATACGTTGTCAGAGAACTTATTGCTTTTTGTCTCTCGAAGGCAAACACGCTGGAAATACAACATGACAGTCACGAACAAAGCACTTCGTTATTCATCACGACACTGTTTTAACCTGCATGATTTAGTGATAACTTTGTGTTTTAAGATTAGTGCTTTGTGTTGACCACTCCCTTTGCAAATATATTCAATGCCTCTGCTAAATATTGCAGTTTGAATTACAAATTACAGTTGTCTGACTTTTATTTGACACCAGGAGCGTGCTACATAAATATTGCATAACAATGATGCTACTATAAGTATTCATTTATTCATGAATATCTCCTGAAACTTGTCTCGAACCTTTTTAAGAAAGTGCTATGCAAACTCATTTCAAAGAAAGTGATTGAATCTTTCATTTCAAAAGGGACTGGTAATCCCAACACCGAAAACTGAAGTGAAGCTTCGACACACACACACACACACACACACACAAAACAAACATTTCAAACCATCTGATTTCTGTGTTTCTGAGAGCCACAAAGATCAGATAGGAACACACAGTTTGCATAGATATGAAAGATGGTAAGGAAGAAATAAAAGCAATTTTTATGTATCTGTTATACGATAAATGAACACTAGAACAGAATAATAATAATAATAATAGACATTGTTATTGTCCACACACATGGAAACGGTGAATACATTGTCTTAAACATAAAAGCAGCAGTCACTAATATCTCATAAAAAGCATTTTGTTTAATAAGATAACAGAGGATGGAGTAAAAGATCTCCTAAAGATGTTTTTTCGTGCTGTGGAGACGAAACATCCGAGGATTTCTTTGCTCACTAAACAATAAACAATCCAGGTGTTGCTTGAATCTCCGGGTCAACTGCTGAGCGGCGCCCCAAAAGTATTTGACTTTCCTGTGGAGAGAATCTCTTTGTGTCACACAGAGAGCAGAGAGTTAATGAAACATGACTGAGACGTTCTTTATTAACATCTGTTCATTGCAGCTGGGGGACAATCTGCAATGCAGTGAATTAAAAATACATTTTTTTTTTGTTGTTTTGTGCTGTGAGTGAAGTTGTAAAGGTCAACATGCAGATAAAATCGACAAACTAGTTTGTCACGGATCAAGAGATGTAATTGTAGCTGTAGATGTTTTAACCAAGCTGTGCCCATAATGTGTACTCACCCTCAGCTTTCACATTTGAATAATGACTAAGCATCAGAAAAAGGCTTTGAATGAAATCTCTTGGAGTCATTTCTCTGCACCATTCTCCTGCAGACATCTCTTGAAAACGTCTTCACCATATCATATTCAGGCTGGTAAAAGTCCCTTCCAAGAGAATTATGGAGCCAAGCTGCTGCAGATTGTTTCTTTATATCTGAGAAAAAGACATCAGTGTGTGTATGTGTGTGATAGACAGAGAGAGAGAGAGAGAGAGTGTGTGTGTGTGTGTGTCACTGCTGTAGAGCATCACTGAGGATGGAGAGAATGAAGTTGCTGACTGGTGCTGGAACAGGCCATGTAAATCTGCTTTTATTCCTTCCTCCGCCTCCTCTTCCTCTTTGTCTCATTTCAGATGCACGAGCCATTCCAAGAGGATCAATGATTAGGGGTGTGTGCGTATCAGTACTCCGTATACATGTGTATACATGTGTTTATGTGTGTGAGACAGACAGAGTGAAAGAGGCTGGCAGATAGGTGTGTTTTGCCTGTGAATATACATGTGTGTGTGTATGTGTGGCATTCAGCCTGAGCAAATAAAGCCTCCGTACATGCTGTTGTCTGTCTGTGTTTGCGTGGGTATTTGTGGTGTTTTGTAAGAGCAAGAGGATCACAAATTCCTCTCAAAAGCTTCCCTTCCTCTCTTCCTTTGCAGTCTCATTTTGATGCCGAGTGCCAACGCTGCCAAAAGATCGTCTTTGTACTGTATGCCTTTGTGTAGAAACCCATACCCTGTGTTTGCCCATTATACTGCAACTTCAATGCACTGCATGTAACACAACATTTGTCCAAATTCAATAAATCAGGAAACTGTGTTTTGCTGGGGGCTTGCAGTGATCATATTATGGCTGATAGGAACTATACATGTAGGATTAATAGAAATAGCTTTTGATACAAATGGCTGACAAGTAAAAAAGAAAAAAACAACATGTGTGACTATGACAAGTGTCATATTAGAACAATATTACAAGAATAGCATTAAAGCGGACATATAATGCTTTTTGTGATTTTCTGTTATTTTTACACTTACACGTTATAATGTCGGATATCTATGGTGGTCAAGGTCATGGTCAAAGTTCCAAAACATGAAGCAGATGTATGTAAAAAATGCTCCATGAAAATCTCCATTGGTAGCTTTTGTTGCTAAAGTAGTTGCTAAGGTTGTTCCATGGGTTGTTCGCGTTGTCCACTTGCATGAGAAAGAAGTGAGAAAAAGAAGTGAAAAGAATACATTCTGCACATCTCTAAACTTTACTGGAGGGATGAAACCCATCTGGCAAAAAAAGATGTTGCGTTAATATCTTGTAATTGCAAAGGCCACAGCATATGATTTATATGATTTCAAAAACTCATTATTCAGTGACCCAGTGTCTCTCGATGTTTTTCTTTCCCTCCCTAATTTGTCACTTGTCTGTACAGAAGTTAACTCCTAGTCCTGAAGGCTGTTCCATAGGACAGAGGCAGCGAGAAGCTTAGTCTCTTGTTGTCTACAGGCACATAAAGATTTGGCAGTAATAGGCAGAACTGTGAGGATAAACTGCAGTATGGGGCTGAGGTCTGCAACTGAGCCTCTGAGAGACTCAGAGACATCTCACAATTCATAATCCAAAAAACAAACAACAACATTGATTTCAATCCTTTCTGATATTTTTCTTCTTGCCTTAAATACGCATTTAAATTCAGATTGGATGTTCTTAAACTCGACCAATTATCGTCATTTCACCTTACAGTTCACTTTTTACTGACATCAATATGTTTACCTGAAAAGAGTAAATGTTCCATGTTTGGTGTGTTTTTCCATCACAGGTTTAGTCTTTATTTTATCAAAAAGCTCCTAAATGTAACTAACCATCGTACTGAATGTGCCACCATGCAGCAGAAGTCTTCCACCACTCTCCCTTGACTCGTTGATTGTGTTAGATGGTCGTTCATGGATAATATTAAGAGTGATATTCATAAAAAGGGTGAACCTAAAAGATTTATTCTGGATTTATCAGCGGGTGGTGAAGATTGTCAGACTTTTCAAAGTGGTCGGTCACTTTTGATGTATTAAGAAGTTGTTCATTTTATTACTATTGTGATTGTTTAAGGGTGTGTTGTATCAGTGCGGAGAGATTTAAAGATCTTGTCTGTGTGTATGTGCTAGTGTGTTGGTTAACTAATGCTTGATGAGAGCTTCATGTCTTCATATTTATAGTTTGACGAGACAGTGTCTTTATTTCACTGTTACACTTAATGCATTTTTAGATTGAGACAAGTCAACCCCTCAGCCTTCTTGTAATATGTGTGTGTGTGTGTGTGTGTGTGCATTACTGAGAAGGAAGGAAGGAGGGAGGGAAATAGAGAGAAAGGAAGAGATTGAATTTATGTGCCAAAATGTTCTCTTTGGGCTTTGGTTCAGGTTCTCGGCTGAGCTGTTTGAATTGCGCCAGTTTGGCCAAGAGCCGAAATTTCAGGGCTGAGAGGGACTCTCATGTGGGCACATGAAGACTAATGAGGTGTCAGAGGTATCTTGGTTGTGTGTAAGCTGTTAAAAGATTGTGTGAGTGGGAATGTAGTGTTTGTGTTGTGTTGTTTGCAGCTGGGTTGAAAGATAGGTCTATGTACTTTCGGTATATTACGTGTAGCCTATAAGTACCACATAAACAATCCCACTCCCTCCTATTTGTTTGATGTTGCTTATCGGATCGGCCTTGCTGCTGCACTGCTGAGAGACTGACTTTGTTCAGAGGGAATGACAGCATGCATTTATCACAAGTCTCCGCAAATTAGCATGCTAGCGCGTGCAGAGCAGCTAGCACTTGCTCCTGGGGCACCTGAGTTGTTATTGTGCATTGAGTGAAGGCATTATCACTGGCCTGACTTGGCGCTCTGACACAGGTTAGGGCTAATCATCCCCTGCGGGAGAATCAATAGCCAACACTGAAAGGGGGGATGGAGGGAGAGAAGAAAGCAAACAGAGGAGAGAGGGATAAATAGGATTCAACACCAAGGTGTTATTCAAGCAACATGTGATGGTTTTGATGTTTTTCACCCATTCATTTTTGATATTTTATATTACTGTCAGTCATAATTCAGAGTGATTTCAAGGCTTCTGGGCAGCCATGAGTTTCTATTTTAATACCATTAAAAATATCTACTTGTTTTGTTGTTGACATTATTACATTAGTTTTAGTAACATTAGTTTTAGTTTGACACAAAAAGATCAGAGTAGTTAAGATGTAATTTAATCAGAGTGATGCCTTTTTACCTGTTTCTTTACAGGCTGAGGGAACAGAGGGGCAAAGCTGATCACAGCGACTTGATGAATGGGTATGACTGTAAAGACTGCTTCAAATAAACTGGGTAATTAAAGCGAATACATTGAAAAAATTAATATGTACCAATAAAAACATCTTCTGGCATTTTAAGACAGCCAGTTAAATAGCCTCATACCTATCAAATACATTTTCAAAATAATTTACACATGCCGTTACATTAAACGATAAAAAAAAAACTGTTTCTCACAGCAGACATTTTGCCTTGTCTTAGTTAGAAAAGCACATTAACTGTTCTGTACGAGTGTCCCAGTAGTTAGACAGCGAGGCAGCATGCACAATACCAGGACCCTGAAACCAAGGCAGATAAGTGGAATTCAAACGTCGCCCTCCTGCCCAGGTGTGTTGCATCAGTGGCTAATTAGCAATCAGAAATCTTTCTCAACGTGTGATCCCACTTTACTCTCCTGCTGCAGACACTCTAATCACTCAGTGTCAGCTCAGCTTGGTGCTGGTTCAGGGCCGAGTGCTCAACATTATACTCCTCCCTGAGAGTGCTGCTGTTTAATGATTTGTTCAGGTATTGAAAACCAGTAAACACGATGCTCAACTGGAGTTACTGTACTTCAGCAGGTTGCATTATGTGCAAATTGGTGTAGTCGTCATTTATTTATTTCTTTACTTTTTTTTTTTTTTTTTTTTTTTTATAAAAACACTATAATACCATACATAAGTTGTCCATTAAAGTATGATAATACATTTTAAAATCTTAATTAAAAAATTACTTTTTTCTCATAATATTATCAGTACCACTCGATTCAGTTACAAAGTGACTCACAAAAGAAGGAAGCCTGGATTTTGTTTTTCTTTTTTCTTTAAGAAGATATTGGATCCTGAACGTGTTTCAATCAAACAGAAATAATCACCACCTTCTCACAAAGAATAAAAAAACAGTCTAAATCCAGAAGGAGCACGCACTGAAGTGTAGCCTTTTTTATTAAATAAAACTAATTAAAGCTTGAACCAAAGTCTGAAATGATTTATCAATGAATCCATGTATTTTCATTGTCAGTAAATTATTGGACCAGAAAGAAAACTAAGTGGCATGTATCTAACTACATTTGGGCAAAAGCAAATTAATTAGGCAAACAAAGTGCATATTGGGGGAAAAATTAGCCCTTCATTTCTGAACTGCATTTATTGGTTTTACTTTTGTCTTTTTGTGGAGGATGCATGTGCCAGTGTTTGATGTTGCAGGCAGCGCCCGCCCACCTCCGGGGGGAAGGAATAGTCCGATGTGTGTTGGTGAATATTTTGTTCTGCCTCATCAGTACAGTTTGTTTGTGGAAAGTTTTAAAATGGATATTTCAGGAATAAAACGACCCAAATATCCAAACAGTAAACTATTGTTTGTGTCTGTCTGAAATGATGACTGGCCAGTAAATGAAAACCATTTAAATTAAACTAATTTAAACCATTGGGACTGTTAAAAGAACATTCAGGTTCAGGAGGTTTGGCCTGTGTAGTTTCTGTATTGCGTGTATACATTTTCTGACATTACAAAAATCTGGGTAAGAAAAATATGTCCTTTATCCCATGTTATGAATGTTCCACACACACACACACACACACACACACACACACATCAGTGGCAGTGGTGTGATAGAGCAAACAGTCTGAATGTTACAGCTAATACAAGGATCACATATTAGATTGAAGACATCCTGCTAATCAAGGTTTGGCAGACACAGAGCAAACCAGTCTGGCTCAAGCAGGGCAAGCCTATATGCTCATGTCAATATTGAAACAGAAATATAAAAGTGAACATATGATAAGGGGTATACTGAGCCGTGTAATTACCATGCATAACTCACAGTAAAATCCTGGTGGGCATTAGTATTTGATGTGCTCACATATCAGCTGTGTGTGCGCGTGTCTGTGTGCGTGATATCTATATGTCTACAGTTCATCTTCATACTTGCTCAGTGAGAGATGCTATAATATTTTCTGTCATCCACCACCTCAAAAGCCAAATCTATATTAATAAAACACCACAATAAAAGTATGTATAAAAAATACATTTTGTTTTTTGTATGGATTAAATAAATAGGATTTAATGTTATTCAGTAACATTGACAGACAGATTTTGGCATGTTCTGTCAAACCTGTGTAAAATTTAAAATCTGTATTATTTTGCCTTAGATTACTTACAGGTTGCACACACATAAATAACTTTAGAACTTTTAATTAAGCGCCGCCGTGGATGAAAATTTAGCTCTGTACATTTTCAATAAAACTTTTATAGAGGGCCTTAAAACTCAAAAATCAGTCAACTAGCTCTCATATTGATTACATCACATAAATTAATGTGCATGGCTAAGGTATGTGTAGATGAAGGAGATGAGATTAGGAGTGTGTGAATTAGAGGCTCTCAAATTTGTCCTATTAAAGTTATAGCACACTTACTATAATTAAAGGCATACAAGAGACTTTCAATCATGGGAATATCCAATGACTCCATACTAGGCTTTACTTCTTTTATCATGATCATTTTGAAATCATTTTAAAACAGGACTTTTTGGAAGAAATGTTTTCCTCCCCAAGAAACACGTGTAACACTTTGGTTGAATCATCTGCGCATTTCCTATTCCCCATTAAAAACAAGGTTAACTGAACAGAAAAACACATAACACATAAGTGCAGTGTCTATGCATCTATATATTAACCATGTGAATATAAATTATGAAAGACCTGTCAGAATCTAATGGGCTCGTGCTGCCATTCGTCATAATGAAAGTCCTATCAGTTTCTAATTTCATATAAAATATATAGCCACCAAATAAGTTAGATAGTGTGTTGAGGAGAGAACGGCAGCAGATTACTGATGTTCAACATGAAGAGACATGATGCGATATTCCTCGTATTAAAAAAAAAAGCTCCACTTATCTCACGCTAACACCTTTAAGCCTCTTGAGTGACGAGACAAACAAAATGTCTGTTTCTGAAGTGACAGTATTGATAAGCCTATATGCCTAAGCTCACTTACTCTCGCCTGCAATATTAAGCGCAGTGATATAGCCTTAACTTTCTAGTTTTCACGAGAAACACTGATTACAGGAGTTTGGCGTATCATCTGTTTTCATTTGATTATCCTGACAGCCAGAAAGTCACTCATATTGTCAGGACATGAAGGACTGAGGCTTGCAGACTTTCTGGCACTATAGCAGCAGGATGTGTTGTTCAGCAAAGTAATGCTGTGCCATATCAAAGCTGAAACATCAGGAAGCTAATGCAATTCAAGTAACAAGCGGCCTTTGATGCCACGTTTGATGGCAAGCAGATGTTCTGCAGATGATATAGACGTTGTGTGTACAGTGCTCGTGTATGTGCTTCTCTGTGTCTGTGTGTGTGTCTACAGTTTTGCACTAAAAGCCTAACGCTTTCTTTCGCCCGTCTTTGTCTACATGTGTAAGTGCTGCAGCCGAACAGGATTGAGAAGTCAGAAATGTAAGATCAAAAGGTACATGGAAAGAGGGACAGAACATGAAAGAGGGCAATAAGGCTGGCTACAGTTGAAATGAGAGGGTTTCAGCTTGCTTTCTGTCACTGCAGGGAAGCATTATCAACTTTTGACCTCAGTTTCTGTCATCCATCCCATGATGGAAAATTAAGTTAAGAGTTCTGCTTATTGCATCTAAAAGCCAGTGTGTATCTACAGTAATGCCTGAGTGTGATTACACTTTTGATTAATCTAGAACACAATTGTCAAAAATTGAGGACACGTGTGTGGGAGTGATTACGATTAACCTTTTATCTCAAAACTGGTTGCCCTCAAAGTCCAAGGTTGAGATTGTTGCTTCACAAACTGCCTCAATTAAAGATGTGTGTTTGATTGGCATTCCCCTGTGAAAGCCAGAATGGAGAGCAAGGTAACCACACAAAGGATACAAAACTTGTTTGTAAGGACTTCATTAGGTTGGCCTTATTCCCCACTCTCTCAAATGCATCCTTGCTAAAAAGTCCCTGAAATGTCCCTCTTAAGCAGAACAAAGAGTACTTCATTGTATTATGATCAGGAACTTCAGAAGGCTTACCAGTGAGGCAATTTGTGTAGAAAAAAAATTGATTAAATCATAAAATGATTAAACTGTAAGCAAGAAAAAGAGAGAGCTGAATGCCAAAATCTATTTGTTTACCCACAGTCATTAATTCTATTTTCCCCTTCTATATGCACCGCTGACCCAACTAAACAGTGGCAAATACAAATGGCAAGACAAAAGAAAACAATGACATATGGAGGACAAGTATAAGAGCTGAATGAAAAGGAGCAGAAATACTGTTGAAGTTTTTATTACCACCTGTTAATTAGTTTATTGTTTATGTGCTCCCACAATAGCCAATGCCTAATACTAATATTTGAGAAAAGCATTAGCATCACCACAGTGGCTGTAATTTAAGGAGAGGACATTTGATAAATTATTAATACTAATATCTTAAATTTGATGACTTAACACCAGCGCATGAAAAGTCTGGTCTGTTCTTCTCTGCTGAAGTTTAGCTTTAAATTAAATGTGAAAAAATGCCTTGCTGATTTCTTTCTCAACGTGATGAAATAACTTTTTGATCCATCACTGCTTACAAAACATAGATCTTACCAAAAATGGCTGTGTGATCTAATAGAGTTTGGAAAAAGCGTGATAGAGGTGCCCGATTCGGTCGCGCTGTGGACAGCAATCCCAAAGGTGTACAATAAATGGTTCAAAACACAATACATCTCATCTAAACATTTTCTATGTGGGAGGCGGCCCTCTGTGGATGAACATGGGAGGCATCTGTTTGTTCGGATCATAACTGATGATCGCTAGTTCACAGTGGAACAGTTAACGTGGCAATTTAATCATTGGGTGCAATGGCCAATTTCAGAACAGACAATGTATTGCACCCAAGTCTGTATAGAGTATAAGAACGGCTGATTTCATGGGCTACATGTAGTATCTCACCATTTGAAGTGTTTGCAATGGGATATAAAATATCTGGTCTGGACTCATCACGACTGGTCACGGTGGTGGGCTTTGGTAAATAGAGTGGTAAATACAGTGTGAGGTATGTGTAACGTACTTGGTAGGTTTTCTTCATATACTGAGATGTACTTGGATGCACTGAAAAGCGATTAAAGGGACATATTTATGTACAGTACATTCACCTCAAGCTTTGGAAATTTTGACCATGTTCAATATCCAACATCGTAACAGTATACAAACAACAGAAAAATCACAAAAAAGCATATGTCTCCTTTAAGAGCACAATTGGCATGTGTATGCTGTCCATATTTCCTCTATATATTTGTTCAGGATATTTATAGCTTTCTGAGCAATGCTATTCAATTAAGATACAAGAAACCCAGAATTTTTAAAGAGATAGTCAAAACCTTATTGCCCCTATGTGTAGCAATATTTACTACCTGACTGAGTTCCTAGTTGCATATTGTGTAGTACAAATGGCTCCTGAAGTATAATGATCTTTTGGGTTTATCCAGTGGCTCAAGCATTGACAAACTCTCTCCATTCATAGTGGTATATGTATTTCTTCAGGTGAAGTTAATGTACGCTGCATTGATTCATTGTTGATCTTAGATGTTATATGTGGCTAATGTATCTGTAAGGCTAATCACATATTGACAGGGACATTTTTTTCGAGGTCTTCTTCCCTCTTCCCAAATGGAAATAAAAAGGCACCAGAAGGGTCCCTTAAGTAATAATAATCACAACACAATACTTTATTGATCCATGCTGGGACTCTTTTAGCTAAGCCCTTTTGCACAAGGCTATCCCACAACCTCAAGTGAAAGACGTCAGAGACAGGAAAAAAAATCCTATTCTTCCCTTATAAGGCCTTAGATGACACTGAGATACTCAGTATTTGTAACTGTCAAGAACGTCACAGTTCTGAAGAAGAGAAGGGAAAGTTCTGCTCTTTGATTAGCTGTTTGGGTGCTTGTGCAAAATAAAAGCGAGAGTGACGTAGGTTATTTTCTGCAGCAAATGGAGCAAAATTAAGGCACTCTCTGAAGTGGCATTATGAAAAATGCTGGCAAGAAATGCTATTTGTTCTTAGTGTAATTGCTGAGCTTTAATGTGATTGCAGCCGTTTGGGTTCAGGTTGCATACTAACATAGTGGCTCTTTTTGCGTCTGTGTGTGAGTCTACAGTACCAGTCAAAGAATTTCAACTTTTACTGTACATGCAGACACATTTTTACTGACTGCTACTGTAGATAAATTCACATGTGTGTTAGATAGATAGATAGTTTTGTCACATACAGTAATTAAGATGCACTTTGGATTCACACATTGCTGCAAGGTGAGAGTTGTGGGTCGCTTCAGCAAGTTAGACATGTAAAACCATCCCATCTCTCAAGTCATTTCACTTTCACAAAGAGAATGGTGCAGAACTCAATAATGACAATATGCAAAAAGCTCCAGAATCTAATTTCTACTCTATCCATCTGAATTATAATGCCATCATTATTATTCCAATGTTGGAATTATACACTCCATCAACTGGAATAAGCAGTTTCTACCAACTCTGTCTCTCTCTCTCTGTGTGTCTGTGTGTGTGTGTGTACAATATAAATTACAAACAAAAATACAAACACGGGCTTTTGCACATACATGCACATTTTCTTACATTAAAAGGTTATTTTTTTCCAAACCTACAGTAATTATACCAGGGTTATTGCCAGTGTCAAAATACAACTTTTTCAAAAAGTAATAATTGCTAAATGCGCAAAAATGTGTAACATTACATACACACACACACACACACATGAATATTGAGTACACTAAACGTGATGGATTTTCCTTTGGGAATGAATGTGTGCTCATCACTGTAGAGCCCACCACATTCATTTGAATTAAACGGGAGTTGGATACAACAGTAAGATTGTTTCTGTCTCCAGCCAGCTGTGCTCAAATATGGACAGCAACTGCTATTGTCAGCCTGTCTGACAATTAGATTTGCATGAACAATTGCAAAAGGGACATCATTTTGAAGACTATTCTAAAAATCAGTGAAAGACGGGATGGCCTGGAAATATTTAAACAGGGAGCATTTCAGTTGTTTCTTGCATTAGTCACGCCAAAACCTTATTTGAACTAAAGTTTGTGTAGTTCCCTAACACCAACCATATCCTTAACTTATAACCAATACAACGTTCAGTGCAGTGCTGGCATATCAGGGCTACAGCTTTCATAGTGTATATATTTGTGTAAGAACAAGATTTTTTAGCCATATGAGCCATATAGCTTTTGCAGACAGTGGCAAAGGTCAGTAACACAACTCTAGTTCCACCAACAGGCCAAAAGGGTTCAGCATGCTTGAAATTAACTAGTTGATACATGTTATCTGACTACATCTAAAGGCTATACCTGTCATGAATGGCCACACTCAAATGCAGGGCAAATAGCCTGCCATGATACACCTCGCTTGTGCATGTCTTTGTGGTTGCAAATCACACAAATGGACAAAAGGAGAAGCATACTGACCTATTTAGTGTTTCTAACTTAGAAGTCATGTTATTCTTAAAGGTTGAAGCTTTTACTTACCAGCTACACTGATTTGGTCATATAATTTTGGCCCTTGGCCCATGGCCCTTCTGAATTGAACAGAAATCTGTGTCCTTCAAGTGGATTTTCAGTCTTTAAAAATTATTCATAGTTGTTCGATTTATTTTTGCTTTCCACTCTGCATTTTAAGAATGCAGTGCTTAATGGCTTTCATAGATTAAAATGTTTGAGTTTAGAGTGAAATATAGCTGAGGTCCAAACTATTAAATCTAAAAATACAAAGCTTGGGCTCAATGTTGAGTATAGGTTTCCTTAATTTCCCCTCGGGGATAAATAAAGTTATCTATCTATATTTGGGTTGAAAATGCCTCCAGTAATTTAGATATAAAAAAAACAATAGCAGCAGCTTGCAGGTTTAAGAACAGTAAGTATGATACAATATATAAAGCTCCTACTGCATAACTGAAGAGTGTAAACAACAAACACTCCCGGGAGTGTGTCTAGATTGTTCAAGTGTACTCAGAACTGAAAACAGAGACATGAGAGGATGCAAAGGGGTCAGACAGCCTCTTCCAATAATGCATCTGTCATTCATCTGGTGCTTTTATTCATAGCATCTTGAGTGCATCCATATATTATGGGCACTTCCAGTGGGAATGAAGCTCTCATCCTGCAGACCTATCAGTACCACACTCTGCCCATTATACCCCCGAACACAGTCTCAAAACAGCAGCTTGACAGAAAAGCTAAAGTTGGAGCTCCTTTGAGCAAAATAGGTTTGCTGTGAATCCTTGAAGGCAGCAAAATTAGCTTAATCACGTATTCATCAGAGTAATCCAACAGTTTCATGAACACTTTGTATTATTTACTACTATATTACTATTGATAAAGTCAGTTATGACTTATAAAGCCTTTATATGTAGCAAGTGGTTCTGGGACAAGCTTCAACAAACATGAAATGAAAGAAAACTTGGTGCTCTACTTTTGAAGAATTATATTAGCGATTGATTAGTTTGTATTGTTAGGACACATGGTTAAATGTTTCTATTGGAGGTGGAGGTGTTGCCGCTCATTGTCCAATTATATAAAAGCCTTCTAGAAAGGATGTTACAAAGTAAACCATGACCAAATGAAGCAAGACATATTCACATCACCTTTTAAATGGAAAACTATGAAGCATATTGCTCCAATCCAGTCTCAGTACTTATCTCTGACATGGTCCCAGTCATCCATAAACATGCTGTAAACACTCAATTGTGTGTGAAGTGTATTGGATAGAAGCTCTGGGAAGCTCAGGCGTATATGTGTGTGTGTGTGTGTGTGTGTGTGTATCTGTCCATTTTTGTTGGTACTCATACAATATTTATGTTTGTATGAGTATGGAAAACTTTAGAAAAAGGTATAGGTTTTTCTGCTCTATTACACATAAATGCACACTCAGCTCTCTCCTGCATTTTGCTGTGTGTTGCTTAGTGCTATAGTGCTTTGCATCAAAAGGTTGATATTCTCTACACTCTATAAATCTAGTGTTATTTTCACTCCTCTCTCTTCCTTTTTCTTTTGCAGTCTCCCAATAGCCAAAGGACACAAACACACAACCAGAAAGCCAATCAGGAAGCTTAATAAACATGGCACTTACTGAGAACACTCAGGCGAAGGACATAGGCTCAGAGGTCTACATGCCAATTAGGAAAATCAGATCAATCATAGCAGTCAATGTGAACTTTCACTCACTCTTTCTGCCTTTCCTTCCTTCCTTCTCTCTCTCTCTCTCTGTATTGCACATTATCATTTCTCTAGTCGCTATCCTGCTCGTCTCCTTTGAAATACTTCTGCAGCTGTTGCACACCACAGCTTGTTACAAAATAAACATGGAAGAGATCTACACATGCACACATGCACACATGCACACCCACCACACTCCAGCAAGCTATTCATCACAATTTAGCCACAGCATTAGACACTGAGGGACAAATACCCCCTCTCTAGAATACCAGCCAAAACACTTCTCCTCCCATGACACTCATTTTCCTCTCCATTTGTCAACACAATCTCTCTCACACTTTTTTAATTCCTGCTAAGCTGTCTGTCAATCCCCCTTTTCTCTCCTTAAAAATAGGCTAAGCCATTCAAGTGAGTTTAAAGAGAAAGTTAATGAAACTGGAAAAAAGCCCAAGGACGTGTTTTTGTAACTATAAGTCATGTATTGTGTGACTAGATTACAAAATATAGCTGCAATCCGTTGAAGTTTGATGTGTGTGTGTGTGTGTGTGTGTTATGCTCTTTGGTCCACCAAGATTCATAAATGTGAAGTGAAAGTTTTTCTATATTCAGGACTTATACACATCAAAAAGTAGGCTGTATGCATCTGTGTATGCAATACATGAGCAGTGCTGCTGTTTTCTTCTGAGAAATGCAAAACTTGAAATACCTTTCCATTAACTTATTAAAATATGGTTTAAACTGCACTTTACAGCTACTAGCGTACAATGATTTGAAAATAGATTTCAATTTAGTGCACATAAAATAAAAAGGACCCATCTAGAAGTTCCCTTTTTTTTTTTTTTTTGAAAAAGAAAATATATTATCAACATCTGAGCGCTGACAGAGGCATGTCTGCATTGCATGTCACAGGCATTAATATATTCAGACTTGCAAATTTTATATTCCTGGAAGCAAGATGGAGCTCAGTAAAGACGTTTTCTGTATTTATCTGTCACCTTAACTTCTCTTGATACTCCTGCAGTACCACCTCCACCCTCTTTCTCATCAACCTGCTGATGGAGTGCTACAGGAAAAGCAGACTTCTTAAGGTCTCGTCAAACGCTTGTTGAGAGGCAGTAATAGGTCTTTTAGGGTGGTGATGATGAAAAGGAGAACTCTCCTCACAAGATCTAATTTCAGAGCCAGTGACAAAAAGCTGGCGGCAAAAAACCTGTTTTGTGTGCTTTAAGTAAAGTGCACTTGCACCACCTATAGACAAGCTGTGTAGCTACATGTACAGCTATAGACCATTAAAAACATGGGAATAAACTTCTACAGTATATTATAAACAGCAAAACAAATAAACAGTGACCAAATACTACTAAACCATATATAAGGTTCAATTAACACTTCATTTATAATTGTGATGAAGCAAGTTATGAGGAACTCTACTATTACTACCCACCAGATTATTGTTTATGTTGCTGACTTGTGTATTTTTATTTATTTTTTTTTTTTATTGTGGTGCTGCCAGGAATTGGAATAAAATACATTTACCCATTACAAAAATAAACACAGATAGAGGCCAGTTGAATATTTACAGGAATCTTAACATCCTAGTTTTGCATAGATTTGCATGTATTTTTAAAAAAATATATAATTTGTTTGGATGTTTGACTTGAATTGATGATACTGCATATGTATTTAATGTGTTGGCCTGTTGGTAGTATGATATAAATAACCTACATGAAAATCCTCAGTCATTACTGTGTAATCCTTTACATTCTTTTGTATTTCTGTGATAAAAAAAAAAAAAAAAAAAAAGTTAAATGATACAGTTTAGTATTAGAGCCATGTCTTAATAATAATAATAATACTACACCACTGATTTTAGTCTAAAAACATCCAATTTTGAAATTTGATTTTAAAATTCATCCAGCAGATGGCACCACCAGTCAAGATAAAACTTCTAATATCAATATACAAACAAAGCCTCAGTCAACCTGCATTAACCAATGGTATATAAATACACAAATCAGTTTGAAGAGACAAACTTAAATATCTAAATTTAAACTCCTCTGTGAATCTCCCTGTTTAAATGAGTTAAGTGGGCACCACCTGCATGTGTACCAGTGTAGCACCAGATGATAGAACGTGTGAAAGCTGCAAGCTCAAGGTGGACTATTGGCTTTCCCAAAATGAACAAAATCCACATTGAAAAAAGAAACATGAAAAACACCATAATTTATTTGACCACATATGAAACTGAGAGGCGGAGACATGCTGCAAGGGCTGAAAAACCACTGAAGCCAGAGCCCCAACGACCTCCGTGTGAGTGTCTCAAATGTCCGAGTCCACAGAGTTTAGTAAATATCACGTCATCTTGATTTTAAAGGCGTGTTGGGAAAATGTAGAGAGCGCAGGACGATATTGGGTAATCTTGAGGTTCCCTCTCTTACAGTCACAGACACAGATGTGCAGAACATCCAGGATCCAGCACCAAAGTAGACCAGCATTCATCCAAACCAGGCAGCCCCGAACCTGTAAGGAATCAACAGTGGTGGAAAATTACTATTTTATCTATTCTATTTTATGATACTTTATACTTAATAGAGAAATATTGTACTTTCTACTTTAGTTATTTTTCAGATGCAGATTTGACATAATGGATAATAAAACAAGCTTTTGAAATACAACACATTGTTAAAGATTAGCCTTTAACTTTTGACAGTTTGGCCTAGAGGGTGTCTTATACAAACACACATACATCTACCGTAAATAAATAAATAAGTTAAGGTTAACCTGCAGGCAGGTGCATTGGCCAAAAACTATATCCAACTTGAGGATTTACTAACCAACATTTAAGGTTTTCTTCTCACTAATTCAGTCACAGACACTCAATGGACCACAGGCCTAAGTTACAATCATTTCTCACTGTAGATCGTTACCATTCAAGCCAGATCTATCTTCTTCTGTGTTTCTGATAGTTTATCTTGTAGCCGTTTCTTCCTCCAGTCCAGAAACTTTCTCCTCATTCTGTTTGCCTGCCAACCCGCCAGGAAGCCGGCTGCGAAAGAAACCACCACGGCGACTTGTAGTGTCCTCTCCGAGACGTCTGCCATGTTCACCTCTGGCTAACAGACGAACACATTCGTGTATGACAAGCCGCATGAAACTGGGATACGGGAAGTGAAATGTGAAACGTTTGTATTCTCGCGATATTACGGCGACGGTAATCTCGCATTTTTCAAAATAAAAGTCTGGAAAGTTTTTAAAATACAGTTTTTGTCTTTTGATGTCTTACAAACAACAGTGTGCAGTCGACGTCACATTTAGGATGTCTGAGTTGTTGTCATTTTCCAACAAATCCCTGTACTTGGTATTTTTATATTATCCTTTACCTTACTTAAGTAAAGGATTTGAATCTGCGACTTACTTCTGTCACCTCTTCTACTATGACAACAATTACTACTACCACTACTAATTGTTAGATTGCACATGTCATCTTTCATTACACGTTGGGGGCAGGGTGAAGAAACAGCCATAAAACCACTAGTGTTATTAAATAAACAAACCTTAAAAACTCTAGATTAAAAAAACCCAAAACAATGCCTTACCATCACTGTAAAATACTGAAGAAATACAATTTCAGTGAAATCTATAAAATCTGTAAGAGATTATACTGTATGATTTTGTCACATTGTATTTCTCTTTGAAAGCCACAACTCACTGGAACGCCCTTCCTGAAGTCTGCTGAAAGCTACTCATCTCTGAAACCATTGACTCTAGATTTTATTGGTCTTCTCATATACACAAATAATGTGTCAAGCACAGATTTGTCATTTCTTTATTGTAGGTGTGTGATGTGCTGCTGGGTGTAATTTGCATCATGTGTCCTGCATGTTTTGGTTTTTTTTGTTTGTTTTTTTTGCTTTGTACTGTTTTTTTGAGCTGTTATATTTTTCAACTGTGATGTGCCAAGGGGCCACAGGTGAAGATTAGCTGTAAGCTTACTCTGATACAGCACAACATATGGTAATATTTATGTTTAATACTGTACATGGTCCCTTACAAATAAAATAAATACATTAAAAGAGGCTATAGGTTAAATCTTCACCCTTTGACAGAAGATACAAAATCTGATGTAGGCTACTCAGAGTTCATTAAACAAGCAAGTTTATTTTGTCTGGAGTGTGCTTTAACAAAAAATACAAAAAAAAGAAAAAAGAAAAAAGTCAAAATGAATCAAACCTGTTTTCATATGGGTCACAGGACTGATCAAATCTGCAGCAAAAAATAATGTAAAAAAATATCTATAGTTTAGTTACACTGCTTCCCATCGCTGAAATCAAGTTATATTAGAAATGGTGAACTGGAAAATAAAATGCAAGGGTTTAATAAAGCCACCAACTCAGTAGACAGTCATGAGTTGCAGAATTCATACATAGACATACACACTATACTTCACAATCTGTGGCACACAGACTTAACAAATAAGCAAAGGACACAGAACACAAAAATACAATATCAGTAAAAGTTAAAATGAGTAACAATGAATGTAGTCAAAAAAAGCATTGTTTTGAACCATCTGATTGAATAGTTTCTGGATTAAGTTTGCCATACACAGCATATGATTGATCATTATTGTCTAAGTTATTTGTACTGTACAATATGAACAGCATTTAGTGGCAGCATTGCCTTAATGCTGAGAGCAGGCACTGCATTAATTAAAAAAAAACTGTTAATATATAATGCTTAAAGACAAAGTTTGTCACTTTTTACAGTTACGTTTTATCATTTGGCAGAACAGAAATGAACCACTGATGACTGTAAACTACAGCATCTTATGAAAGTGTATGATGAGTGATTAAAGTGTTGAGATTGTAGTGGCTGTTGAGCACCAAGTCTTATGATTTTGCTACAAGTTGCTTTCACTCACATTATTTTGCAAGCCCAAGTGAATAAAAATCTGGCCTTTCATTCAGTGCTGTCATTTCAAACAACATGAAATACAATTCATGGGTTAAAAAAAAAAAAAAAAAAGCCCAAGTGTCTATGTCTAATTTCCATCCTGTATGAGTGCTGGCTGTATCAACTCACATTTATAGCTGTGCTGTGGTCTGTGGTAAAATTGTTCAGGTTATCGAGTCACGTTGCTTCACATTTCCCGGACGTGACAACATCTGTGTCTGACACAGTTTCAGATGTTTTTCAGTATTGGGTTTTAACATAGAAATGAAAGCATATGGATTAGAACAAAGTGAAATTCTCAACTATGGGTCAGGATTTTCAACTTATTCTAAGAAAAAATCATTTTCAAGTGCATCCAGTTTGATCCTTAATGGATGGATCAAAACATTAAAAAAAAAACTAAAAAAAATACTAATTTTCCAATTATTGCTTTTTTTTGGCTTGCAGAGACTGAATGCTGTTTTCTACAATGACACATAAGCAGCAGTTTTTGGTTTTGGTTGGAAATGGTTGTGACATACCAGAAAATTTCAAAAGACTTCAAAAGCCAGGCCGTGCCGAAGAGTTTGAGAAATCAGTTATTATGATACCAGGATCAACTTTATCATCAGTTTACAACAAAATTAATTATTGTCAAACAAGGATACTGAGATACTAAATAGGATACTGAGGTATAGCACCGTCTCTGTAGCTCTTCTGACGTGTTGATATTGTGTCCTTGGTTAAGATCTGCACAAATTCAGACTGCTGGGTGTCTCTTTTGGTAGCTGAAAGTGAGCTATAGCAAGCTGTGTATAGGCCCGACGTCATTACAGGTCACATTTGATTACACAATAGCTGCCATCTTTGTGGAGCTGAACTATTTACAATCTAAAACCTTTCAGAAACCCAGTAAACAAAGATGGAAATTAAATACTTGCTTGTGGCTGTAAATAGCCTTAATATTTACAGTCAAATATGTCCAATTGGTCCACAAAATGTGGTGCAGATGCAGTAAAAGCTGTCACGTATGCAAAATATGGATCCCAAGGCGTTCATGATCTATTGCTGACGGCTGAGAATCAAACAGTTTGAGCGAATGAGCACCAGTTTTAGTGAAAGTTAACCAGGTGATGAGGAGTTCGGCCTCCCCATGCTTGAGGCAAATCACAACCGATTCTGTTTCAGCCTGTCGATATGGTAACAGAGTTTGAGCGCAGGTCCCAGCTTCAGTCCCAGATACTTCATCATCATCTCACTTTTCAGTAAGAGCAGAGCGTCCCCATCTATCTCCTGAAACACACCACAGAGCTGTGTTACCAACAAAACCAACACTTGTGTCACCTGTATGCATTTGTAACTTTATCTATACGATAATAAAATCTTTACAACAAGGCTTTCAACTCTGCACCTGCATCATAATAAACACCAATATTACAATAAAGCAGAAACAAAAAGTTGAAAACAATAGAAATAACAGAAAAGCTTTTAAAATGATGAATACAACTCATTTAATTTTCATATCTGATTTGTATTCAGGACCATAGATGATGGATAAATAGAGCTACAGTTGTCTCATTAATTATATCCTAATGCCCCAATGAATACTGGAATATAAAGCTCTGTTCCAGCACATCTAGTATTTCACTATAACTCAACATCTGTGAAGTACAATATTATGTTGTCTGGACTCACATGTTTCCTGAAGGCTTCAGCATGAGGTCCCAGAGCTTGAGGGTCAGCATCTTTGATGAACCACACAACCTCCTCCACACCCCAGCTGGACGGGTCCTTAAAAGCAGGACGTTTGCACTCTCCAGCATCTGGCATTGGGCTGTAAGCTATATAACACGAGGGGGGACAAGCAGAGCAAATATTTAATGCAAAAATGAAAACAAAAAAGCCTGAATTAATACTCAAAACACTGAAAGTCTCCTAACGTCACCTGACATGACCTCAGTTCCACTTTTGCCACTTTTGTTTAGGAGTTATGTAAATCAGTAAAGCCACAGCTGTTCCAGAGACTGTTAGCTAATTTTATAACTATCAGATATGTCTGAAGTTCACTTTAAGTTGAAACAATTCTAATATTCTTGGTAGGAGCCACTAAAGCACATCTTGACTATAAAACACAGCCTCACCATTCCTGTTTCCCTCCTGGAAGCTTGCTGGACTTGATGCTTGCCTGCACAAGCCCATCGGCGTAGTACAACTGCTGCTTCTGCGGTAGCCATGCATGTGTTTTGGTGGGTACTGTGATGTCATGACATTGAATGCAGAGTCACTGGGGTCTACAGCATAACGCTTGGAGTCCACCGGCGGGTCACATAAAAAGTCATCAGGCATTGACGTTTCTGCTGCAGGAGGAATGACAGGAGGTGACATTGTTAGAGCCAATGCCATCTTGAATATATTATGTATAAACACAGTATTTACACTGAGTTTAAACCATAGTATGAGCTGTGTTAAAGCATCTTCAGCCTGCAACTATGTGAATGTGAATCGCCTGAGCGGTAGCCAGTAAATCCTCTGAATCTGCTCCCTTAGTGCCAACCGTTTTTCAGCTTTTCAATAATGTAGATGCCTGCTGGTTATGCTTGAGCTGAGCACTTATGGATTCACCTGATGACAGATTTATTAGATGGAAATATTCTACTGAGATGATTCTGAATTACCTCTGCATTGTGCTCACGCAAAGGTCAAACACATTTTTATTGTATTTTGAAGAAGAAAAAAAAATCAATTATGTGATAAGATCTGCATACGTGAGTTTGGAAGCTTTGCACGAGTGGAACCTTCATATTTTACAATAAATTACTACTTTACAGTAATACTTAACATACAGAATAGCTCTGTGTCTATTTTAAAACAAACACTATGTCTATGTCATTCTAAACCCATCTCAGTTTCAACAGCTCAATGTTCTTACATTTGAACGTAAAAAGAAAACCAACCTTAAATGAACCATGACAATAATAAGTTATGACAAATGAATACATTTGTATTTGATGAATTATCAAAAAAAACCAAAAAACATAATAATAAGATTATCAGTATCTGAAAGGGGGATGCAGATAGTATCCCAAATAATATTCCTGAAATACCGGGACTATTTTTAAAATACTTCTGTATTTCACCAGAAAAATGGTTTACATATCTGTTTGGGTGGCACCACAGGGAGAAAAGTGATGTGTGTGTGAGAGTCTTTGTGTATGTGTGTTGCCACTATACTATACTATATGTCTAAAGAGTGACATCAAACACTTTTCATGATTTCCAAGAACATACACCAAACCACTGATCCTTGACACATGCGATTGCCATTCCCACCTCAAATACACTAAGGCCAACCTTTAAATATTTTATTTATTTATTTTATTATTCAGAGCAAGACTGGCTGAGATGAAGGGGAAAGTGAAATGAGTGTTTATGTACTGCATGAAATGTATTTTCTTCTGTGACAGAATCAAAAATGTCTGATTCTCTCCAGAGTCTCACCAGGAAAGGAAAGCAAAAAGACTGAAAGGGAATATGAAAGATGATGTTTTTGGTTTATTTGTATTCCCCTTTTTAATCCCTGTAAACATACATGCCTTATAGACACTTGTTCTGTTTGTAATTCAACATGCATAAATGCACGAGTCTAATATTTGATACCCTAAAGCGTATCTCTTCTCAGAGAAGAAGTCATCTGTGTATTTAGAGAACAAAGACAAGTTGCACCACGGACGCTTGTGAAGACATACGCTTGTATTTTAAAACTGAATTGATGTCACAGTCAGAGCAGGGTAGCAGAGGGTTAAAAAAAAGGGAATGTACAAGAACAAAAGAGAGGAAGGGAGGGTACCTTTCATACCACAAAGTCACACCACCAAATGAGTGTCTAATAGGTGTAAAAATATTAGAACCACCTTCCTCACGAGAAAGGCTTCAGCACTCAATGCCTAAAAATCATTAAATATTGAAACTTCTCTTATCATTAAATATCCAGACAAGGATTTCACTCTGTCCCATTCATGATGCTACCAGACAGGCCTGTAAGGGTTAAGTTGTCTTTGTGGGGTGTGTGTGTGTGTGTGTGTGTGTACTGTTGTGTTACCTGTAAGGACCTGTGGTGTAGCAGAGTGGGGAACGATAGCAGCATCCTGTGGGATGGAGCCCATTTCAGGCTCTGGGGTGCTGCTGGGTGGAGAGTTAGCCAATGGGGACATCACCATCCTGGGCTTCAGCTACACACACACACACACATCTTTTATCATCATCCTGACTAAACACCAAAAAAGATTATTTTTGGAATGGATCATACATTTTGAAATACTTATCATTAATGGGACAAAATGTGAAAAGTTTGATCAGTTAGAGCATGCTATGTTAGCGTCTATAGCAGAGACCAATACCAATAATACAAGTAATACCAATAGATAAACATGTTTACTAGTACCAGAATAATAACAACACAGTAACAGAAATAGTAATCATCCTAATTATGCTACTATAAATAGAAATAATTAAAGGTGCCCCAGAAATATGCAAAATAAATGTTATCTTCTGAGGATATCAACATCATCATTTTATTTTTGTTTGTTTTTTTTGCAACTGGTACTCTTCAACCTGATCAGCAGGCACATGTCACATGTATGCTTTGATAACTCAATATTGACAAATTTGATTGCCTTACAATAAAAAGTGTAACAAATTTTGTAACAAGCAGCTTCATTGGAAAATTGGAAAATCAAAATTGCAGCTGGGCTTATATGGATGTTTACCCTAAGTTTTAAAATATGAATAAAGTGGCGTTGCAAACATTTTGTGAGAATAGTAACACTTTTAACATGTTTGGTCAGGCACAAGGGTACATATGTATTATGTATATGTGTTTTGTTGAGAAACAATGAGTGTAAACATAATATTTGTTCAAGGGGACATATCATGTGTTTTGTGACTTGATGTCATTTATATACTGTTATAATGTTGAAAGCCCATATTAAGCATAGTCCGAGTTCCAAAATTTGAGTTTAACTTATGTAAAAATTCAGCATTTGGATCAAAAGCGCAGGCTATGAATGCTCCATTTGCACAGTTATTTCTTCTTCCTCCTCATGATGACAACAGATCGTTTGTGCATTCCCACAAACAACCATCTGTTGGTAGCCTTTGCTGCTCTGGTTATTGCTAAGTTTGTTCCACTGACTGTTCTTGCATATTTCGTATTCAGGCTCAAACATATATGGATGTATTTGAAAAGTTCATATTTCAAGTAATAAGAATGGTAGAAAGAAGCAAATCCAACTACTATTGTTTGTTTACATAGTCTCTGGAGCTGGTTTGCCGAGGATCAGCTCCTTTGAGCTAACCAATCAGAATAGAGCGGGCTCATCAGGAGGGTGGCCTGAAAGGAACAGGAGCTGAAACAACCTGAGATGCATAAAAGGACCACTATACTATAAATAAGTATATTTTATTCAAACTGTAAATCATGTTTAGTCTATTCCAGTAGAGCCCCAGAATAAAAATATAGATCAGGAAATGTGCATGATATGTCTTCTTTGTATGAAATGTTCACAGGGTACCTTAAAATATAGCACTTTGTAGTTCAACGACAAATCAAAATGCACTAGTTCATATTAGGTATCAATCTTACTATAAAATGATGACTGACTGACCTTGAAGCCGGGTTTCCTGCCTCTCTTCTTGGGGACCTTGAGAGGAGACAGAGGCTCAATGTAGTGGCTCTGGAACTCCAACTTACGGATAGGAGGCCGTCCTCTCTTCCTGCCAGGTACCTTACCCTGGGGCCCCGCTATAAACTGGGGGCCAAGAGCGGGAGTCTGCATCTCTGAACCGACAGACAGGGTACTCATCAGACCTGAGAGTGAGACCGCCGAGATATTATTAAATGCAATTTCAAAGTCACAGGAAGTGGAGGCTTAAAATGCACCGATGTCTCAGCTCCACTCTGGAACGGAAACTCTGAGACTACCTTCACACACACACACACACCCACATACACTCACATACACACACAGACAAACACACAGAAACTATAGGACATAGTAGAAACAATGCTACATAATGCTTTGTACTTCACTATACCCCTCCCCCTCTACAGCTGCAAAGATTGCAATAAATATCATTACTGCACAGAGAGAGAGAGACAAAGCCACACACACACACACACACACACAGACAGAGGAAGTGAGAGCAAAGCACACATGCTCACAACACCCACACAGTCACACAATCAATCAAGTGAGCATTCACACACACACAGACACACACATACTGTGCCAGTCAAAGGTTTGGACACACCTTCCCAGTCACTTGAATGGAAAAGTGTTTCCAAACTTTTGACTGGTACTGTACATACAGCAGTGGTTTCAAGTGTTTTCTGTTCTTGGTACCGTTCATTCACAACACTATGACTCTCTCACCCCTTTCTAAACATTTCTTAACATGACCTTTGAATGTGAAGTGAAGTCACTCTGTGATGATAGACTGTATAATTTACCTTATTATTCTTTTACACCTGGTGGCTAAATAACACACCAACCTTGACTTCAGTACAGACAGACTTGCAACTGGTAAAGAATAATGTGTTACTTCTGTGATGACAAAACGCTGCCATTGCAAGAAGATTAAAGAGAAACAGGAACAGAAACAGAAACAGACACAGCATGTAAATATGATGCCTTCCACCCTATTCCTCTCAGACGACAGAAAAACCTTCAAAATGAGCACAAAATGATCCTTCTGAGCACTGCCTACCATGCGCTCAGCTGTCTCTCTGCGTGATGCTTCACCCCAGCAGCAGGTTTGTGAATATTCCCCTGATCGGTCTGTTTGCCGAGTCTCCAACAGTCTGCTTCACTGTCAAGACACCGGCAACTGTGCGTGCGTCTCTCTCTCTAGCTCTCTCTCTCTCTCTCTTTCTCAATCTCTGACCACCTTCCTCTAAAAAAACCCCCTTCCCTCCTCCTCTCTTTCCCTTCCCTTCTACCCTAACCCCCTTCCTCTGTCCCCTTTCAGTTGTCATAGCAACACGCCTCTAACATCCCACGGCAGCCGACAGACGTGCTGTGCTCAAAGCAATGTGTGTGTGTGTGTGTGTGTGTGTGCGTGTGGGTTTGTAATGTAATTACAGTTGCGGCAGCTCAGGGTTTTTCTTTTCTGTCTTCAAAAAAAGCTTAGAGCGGGTGACAAGGGATTCAAGATGGGTATTGTCTTGTGCTACAAGCATTTGGGTTACAAACTGTAATCTGTACTCCAATTATTTATGAAAAAAATGGCAGAAAATACAAATTAAGAAATCAAAATTTCAATTTCCAGCCCCGAAATTTTACCAAAATAGCTACATATAATCTTTTTTTTAAATTACTATTAAATATGTTACCTTTTGATATACAGACTCCTTTTTCTTGTAAATATTAAAAGGTTTTGGGAGAAGCCCTTCAGGATTACTCTGGTGCTTTTGTTTATGATAAAAGATCATATTGTTGTTATTCCTTTATTAATGGGATTCCTCTGCTTTTGTCTCATCAGGTATTCAGCATTTATCTATAATAAAAAAAAAAAAAACACACACAGAAAGAAAAAAAGACCAGCTAAAAGCAGCTAAAGGCTGTGTGTGTGTTTACCTGCTGACGAGCAGGTATTAAAAGAAAAAAAAAACAGGCTCAAGAGTGCTTATTTGCTCTCATAGGCTACAAGCGTAGAGTACAACTCAGGCTTTAACCTCTCACCACCACATATCGATTAGTTACACTCAGGGTGCTGTGCCGATTCCTTATTGCGTTCAAAGAAGCCATATTGGTAGGATTTAACACTCAATCAAAATCAGGTTATCCATTTAAAGGGAGGATCAAACGCAGGTGTTCCCTCGCTCACACGCACGGCTGCTGCCAGCGTGTAGAGGGATTTGTCAGGAGTGGGATGTAAAGTGGTCGTTCACAAGCTGTTTTAACACTGAATGTGACAGGCCAGAGAAATGTCAGTTTCATTACTCAGAGTTCACACACAATGATAAAATAAAAGGGACCATAGACAGTAAGGTCAAGACAATAAGGCTATGATAGTGAGCACTGGCGCACATTCACACACTTAATCTCCACTGATCACGGTGGTAGCGGGCCCATCTGTGGGCACGTGTGTAGAAGAAACTGACTCATAAATCATAAAAGTAATTACACAGTGAGATTAATCCTGATGTCCCTCCTCAATCAGTCCTGTCCCATTATGGCGCATCACATTACAGATAGAGACAGACTGGCAGAGAACAGATAATCATCTTTTACTTTGAAAAAATATCGAATATGAGGGGGGCAAGTCCATTAACACTGACTGACTTATGAGACATTTTTTTGCAGGCGTGGGGAAGATTTGCACCATTGCACCGTACACTAACGTAATACATTTGGGACTATAGCCTAATTTGTTTATGACAAATTAAGTAATTAGGCGATCAGTGAACCCCTGCGCCCCGTTTTATTTTCCAACTTGGGAAAATTGTTTCCGTTTGGAAGCCGAATGTTAGAGGAAAGGCATCTGAAAGCTGTTGGAGCCCACTGTTATGGCCACAGAGATGCAGCAATGATTAGCATAACTTAATCACTAGCTTCAGGGGATGGAGATTTGTATCTGTTTTCACTTATGCAGAAGGAAACTGCAATGAAGTGAGTAATGCTAATGACTCACTAAACTGCACACCTAGTCGCACACCGAAATTCACACGCGTCTACACACACACACAAGCACACAGAATCTCAGAATCTGCTTTTGCCAGAGAAAATAATTGCATTTTCACTAGAAACTATACGCCCTCGCCCGGTTGCAGAATAGATTAGTGTGTGTGTGTGTGTGTGTGTGTGTGTGTGTGTGTGTTCTCTAATCAATGTAACAATGTAACAAACCCCCTGAATTTATTTACAGCTCAGGCAGGGCGTTACCATGGTAACAGACAGTGAAATCGGATCCTGCGCCAGAGTCATGTGATAAGGTGGGAATAAATAAAATGCATAAACAACAATGTGTGTATTAAATAGGCACTCGTACACTCCATCAGACGTGCACGCACGCGCGCACACACACACACACACACACACAGACACGCAAGCACACACACATACTGCCCCACCTTATCCCCACTGAGCCCCTTCATAACACAACACACTCTAGAAGTCAGGGGCAAAATGAGAAAATTTGATAAATCATAGCCAGAAATACATAAATGCCCTCATCTACAGAGACTGTCTCACACACACACACACACAAGCATCTGCATGTCTAAATAGCCTGCACACGCTTGAAACCAGGCTTATTAAGTGGCTCTATTTCTCATAAGGATGTTCAGTGGTGGAAAGCAGCAACATACATTTACTAAAGAACTGTACTTAAGTTTAGTTTTATTTGCATTTTGTGCTACTTTATACATCAACTCATTTCAGGCTGGAAATATTGTACTTTTTAGTTTACTACATTTATCTGAAAACTGAACACTGTTACTGTACACATTGTGATTTGTATATTAAAAAAATATAATAAAATCTTACAAATAATTTGTTGCTTTAAATTAATAAACTACTTTTTAAATTGAATACATCGAATACATCAGTAATAATGAGCCAACAATATAAGACATATATAATAAGCAATGAGACACACCATCCTGCTCCTAAAATGTGTACTTTAAAGACTCCCTCCAGACATTTTTAAGATATATAAAAGTTCAGTGTCTAATATTGCTTTTATATTTTACTTTTACTTGAATAAAAAAAGTGGAATCATACCAGTTATATTCCAGCAGATATTTGCAGTCTGGCAATATTATAATATAAACGAACTGTTTCTTAGGATTGAGTCTTACTCTGTGCACAGGTCCGATTTCTCAGTCTCCGCCCAACTGACTCTGGCTCCGCCTTCAAGTCCACCAGGTGCCAGAAGCCCCGCCCTCGGCTGTCACAACGATCTAAGCGTAATCGCAGGCGTACGCTTTTGCTGAGAATGCCAGGTAACCAGGCAACAGGGAGAGCAGGGGCCACTTCCAGGTGGGCTTCAGGTTTGAAATCTCGCTGTTCTTGCAGTTTCATGCCCGCAAGGTTTAAGGCAAGATACACCACACTAGAGACAGCAAAAAAAAAAAAAAAAAAAAAAAAAGATACATACATCAAAATATATATGTGAAACCCTGCTGTACAGGTGATCCAAAAGCCTGAATATTTATTACATTTTTCAACATTAATCACGTCTTCTACAAATTAATTACAGACCCTGAGACAGAAATTAATATGGAAATGGCAAAAAGCAGACAAAGTGAGGGAAGGGGGGAGAGAGAGACAGCGAGCGTAGAGGGAGCATTAAAAGAAAGAAAGAAATTAAGGGAGGTGGTTTTGTTCCAGTATGTGTTCAGAGGTCAAAGAAAAAATAAATGGGAGGCTAATGGGAGAATATGGCCTTGCTAATGATAAAAGTATTTGGTTCAATGTGTCTATTGTGCTGTGAAGTGAACGCAATTTGGCCTCGAGGGTTGCTGGATTTAGTGATTAACATTAACTATTTCAGCTTTCCGTCCTCCCCTGTTTAGGAAGAACAAAGGCGGGTAAAGAGAGAGAGAGGCTGTAAAACTTGTTAAAGCTGATAGAAATGTTCACATTATCACCGTATTACCCTGTTCTGCAAACAGATCTTATTTTCTGTTTGATGACTGTTCACCCTGCAGTAATTACTGTTGAGAGTTGGGATTTATTTACCACTATTAAGCTTAGGGCAAATAATGCAATTTCATGCCTTCTTTTAGCTACTTGGAGATTAGAGTTTGGGTCATTGGGCAACACAAGTTCCAAGTTTGTTTGCTTCATTGCAAAACTTTTATTTCACAAGTTAAGAGTGGATCAACAGTCCTCCAACATGTTGCTGCCTAGACTGTATTTTATCATAGGACAGTGAAGGTCAACATAACATGAATATCATGTTATTTTATGTATCTTAAAATATCATACAGACAAAATACATTTATTAAAAATGTCATCATGCTAACATTCAATGCTAATGTTGATGCAAGCGTGTTAATGACATTCATGACACCACCTTAGCTAATACGCGTTAGTATGCAAACATTTGCAAATTATCCATTAAAAACAATACAGTTATGACAGATAGGAATGTTATTAGCTCTGCAGTTATTTGGTCATAAAGTGTTGGAAACTTAATCTGATGGCACTAGGTAAAGGGATCACCAGAATTATTAAATGAGTTCATGAATGGCAATAAAAGAGCAGCTGAAAACATTTCAAGACTTAAAGTGTCAGCTTCGATCACAGATGAAAAAAAGCTGCCCTTAAGACCAATATTTCAAATTTACCAAAATAAATCATCAAGCTCATGATCTTGAAAAAAAACATGAAAGAAAATGGTTCTTTATACACACACACACACACACACACACACATGAAAGATTTGATGAAACAGAGTGCAACCTGATCAACACACACACACACACACAGAGAAATGTTTTTTTCATCTATCTAAAGGTTCTTGGGACCCATGAGAGCAGCAAAATACTTTATCTTGTCGCTCAACCAAAACACTTGTGACTTGGAACCCTGCCAAGTCAGAAATTTCTTTAACGCTCACACACACACACACACACAAACACACAGGCTCTACGTGAGCAGTCAGCCAAGGTAGAGGTATTCAAGAATTTACTTAAGGATTATTACAGTTCTATTTTATCTTAGATTAAGACCGACCAAAGCAAATAAAATCTCAATTCACATCACAGATTTATACTGTTGCCTTTGCATTTACTGCTGCATTAGTTGGATATAATGAATGAATGAAAAGGAGAAATGCAGAGGAGGAAAATGACTATTAGTGTCTGTTCCCACAGTAAATCTGTAGAGTTTTGATGGTTATTTATTTCTGCTTTAGAACCACCATGAAACAATCAGAAATAATGTTTTATTTCTCTCATTGATAGACTTTCTTCTCGCTACTGCCGCTCCTTCTCACTCCACCACTCCTGCACTCTCTCTTTCTCTCTCTCTCTCTCTCTCTCTCTCTCTCTCTCTCTCTCTCTCTCTGGGGGGTAAAACAATCTCCCTGGAATTTAATTTTCACCCTGGACCCTCTCAGGGGAAATAGAGGTAGAGATACTGAGTTCCTCAAAAGGTGAGAGCAGGACTCTCTTACGTGACTGAACCAGAGTCTTCAAGTCTCAAGGAATCAGCTTAGGCTTACCACAAACCATTCAATACCTTAGCATCTCTGCTGGTACTGTCCTGATAGGAAGATTGGAGTGACAACATCATCAACATCACATGTGACAGCTGTAGAAAACAGCAAGGACCCTGACAGACATCAGCTGTCTGAAGAAACTCCATCCACTGATGAAGGCCAAAAGATGTGGGTGAAAGCTCTAAAAGTGTTCCCAATAAGAAGACCTTTTTTTTACGTATTTATTTTCTTTTTGTATTTTCCTACATAGAACTCTGTAACATTTTTGTTATTCACAAAGTTTTGTTTGACTAGTTTATTACTGACCATGCCACCTGCTGCCACAAATAAATTCTCAACCTGTGGGAAACACTGCACACACACACAGCTGCTCTCCATTCTCACAAGCTGTGAAAGACACGTAGTGATAAAGTGATGACGAAAGCACCTGAGAGGACTGAAAGAAACTCTCATGGTCTCATTGTTCTTGTTTTTTCATTGATGGTGTGACTTCACTCACCTAATTGTTCCACATTCTGTGCATTTTATAGGTTATAACTATTGTACTGGCTCTCATATGTAAATATAGGTCACACCAGGGTTAAGTAACCTGCAGAATTAATCTTCAGTATTTCTCAGGTAGATGTGAGATCTTTTGTTGAAGTAAAATTAGTTGAAAAATGGACTTACTGGGCCAACAAACACCACATTAAATTAGTAAATAATCTTGATTTAGCAGCGAAATGAATAATGTGCTGAATTAAGACTTGTGTGTCCTGATATCAAACACACAGCTTAATCATTCACCTACGGGTTTAATTCACTGAGAGCAGCGATTCATTCATTGCTGCTTTTTCACTGTGAACAATGACTTTTCTCTGCACAATGCTGCCACTCAGATCATCACTGTTAAAAGACCAATAATGACACTTTGTACACGTTGGCCTCTGTAATCCAGTGGTCACCATCTTTTCCTTCAGAAAGCTTTCTCAGAGATTGCCTTACAAGGGAAAAGAGGCTGAAAACAAATTGAGGAATGTCCTTGTGGTTGTGCAATAAAAGCAACAACTGTAAAGCAAAAGAAACAAGTCATTTAATAGACTTAGTTCACTGGAAATCTGCAGGTTTAGCAGACTACTTTCAAAGGGTTATTTTAACCAATGTGGTCCTCTGTAACACCATCTGGGTACATCAATTGCCACCCAGCATTTTTGATCCCTAGTATATAAAAGTATATAAAGATATAAGAGATAAAGAAATCCCTTTTGTTTTTCAGGAAGAGCCAGCACAATGTGTGTTATATTTTGTGTGGAAAATGATGTTATTTTGGGAAGTGAAACCATTTTTTCATTTTTCATTTCATTAGTGATACCAGCACACGCACACAGAGACAGAGGCACACCACCTGGTTTGAGGAGGGTTAACGGTTAATAAATTATATTCAAATTGAATGCATGGAGTCAGGCCCATGGAAAAGAGAAGAGATATCTGAGCTGTGTTGTGCTCCCTGTACACTAAAATTAGACCCACTACTTGTCTAATAATTAATGATATAATAAATCACTCCTTATGCATGTGGAAATCAAACATGAGGTTAAAATGACCTTGTAGTTTCTGATGGAAATTGAATTGAATATTTAGTACTCATACAGGGATATCCAGTACATTAAAATACATTTTTGTCTACATTATGCCTGTAACACTATGGGAAGTTGAGTGAGTTAGTGACCTTGTGGTAGGTTAGATAAATTATGCAATTAATAATTTCCATTCATAGGCTGCTATATAGATTATATCCTATAAAAAAATATATAACATGCCCACAGCCATGGTTCGTTTCATTGATAGACACGTATCTTTTACCTTTCTCAATGGCTGAAACCATTTGTCCACAGCAGGTGAACGGAGCAGCAGCAGCCGCGGGGACTCAGTCCGGGTTCCAGCGCTGAAAATGCGGCAGAGGAGCGAGCGATTCCACGCGGGTCTGCTGGATCTCACGCGCTTCAGAGAAACGTCACAGAAGTTGGAACGTCCTCGAGGGCGCGAGTTGAGGAAATGAGTCGTTACCGGGAGGGGGGGGGCACCTCATTTACCTGCAGCGGTTCAGACAGAGAGGAAGAGGAGCACTCAAACTGAAGAGCCTCCTTTTGATAAGACAAAAACACAGACTACATACAGAGCGGGTTTCTGAAAGAGAGAGAGAGAGCGAAAATATATATGTATAGTTTTTATACTCCTCTTGCCTCAAAGTTAAGTTTTTATCCAATTGGCAATCACTTCGAAGCTATATTACAGATATGCAAATGTTGCACCTACATTTTCTCATGCTATGTCTGCAATTACACCTTGTAACTGCTTGTTCTTATAAGTTAACATTATTATTTCCATTCTTGGAAAGGTAAAGATATTATCTTGAGAAATATATATTTGCAAGATTTACTGACAGGGAATTCCCACACACAGGTGTGTTCTTGATGAGGAAGCTGCTGTCAATGACATTTGCTGTTGGGCCATATTGGTACTTATCCCCCACAGGAATACTGCACCATGTGAGCACCAGAAGCTAGAAATCTAGGGTCCCTTTACAAGCCAAGGGCAAAATACTGGGTAATACTGGGTAATTGGGTTTAAATTGTAGTTTAGAATGAGAAATTCACTAAATTACAGCTGACATACATTGAAGCTTTTTGGCTTTTGGGACCCCTGTGTATCAATATCATATCTGCACAATAGTTAAATTTAGAGGTGAACACAAACTTATTTACAATATGAAAAACCCAACAAGTACAATGCATTCAGTGTATGATATTATCGGAGTGAGCAGGGCAGCCCTCCAGGATGAGGCCCGTAGAGTATTATTACAGTAAATGCCTGGAGCGAGCCTGACACATTCAACTGCCCGAATTTAATTTACAGCAATATATTAAGAAGTCTATCTACAGTTCACGCAGAGGGGAGGGGGAATGAAACTCTCATTTAAAAGTTTTTATTTGAAATGATTTTTAAATACAAATAATATAATTTTTTTTTTCCATTTACAATGACAGTTCCTTTGTAAACAAAAGTGGCAGATAGACAGTCATTGGGTAGTTTGTCCAAACTGAGGCAGCCTGCCCGCCAGTCGCCTGGACACAGTCTGTCATGGGAGAGATGATGTATTTAACCTCACTGCAGTTTTTTTTTTTGTTTTTGTTTTTTTTGTTTTTCCACACAGCGTAAAAATCACTGATGCTACATTCTATTGCAGAGCGATAAATACTCAGGAGTTCAATATCACCTGTTAGCATACACCTGCTTTGGACACAATTACAGGAGGCGCGCGCATGTGAGTTTTGTTTGCGTTGAGTGTGTGCATGTGGTGTAAAAGAAGAGAACATGCCCCCAGATATTCAAATCTATATCTCTCACACACTAACATGACACACTAGTATTTACCTTAACAAAAAAAATAAAAATTATAATAATATGAGTTTGGATATTTATGGTTAAAGTCATCAACATAGTGAGAGCACACAGAGCTAGAGGGAAGCTCTGATTTTCTTTTTTTTTCCCCACTCATGAGTTGTAAAAACAGGGTTAGAATGGAATAAAACAAGACATATGTGTTACAACTACAGAAAAAAAAAAAAGACAACTAAACTTAAATTGGGGGGGGGGGGTCCTCTTGGTTATCCAGAATTGATCTGTAATCCTCAGAGAGAAAACTTAAAAAAAAAGGACATTTATTGAAATGGCAGTTGTAGTTACAAAACTAAGCTTTCTCTGCTTAAACGACTAAAGAGAAAAGGTGCTGGACAGAATATGCTTAGTCTTACACTTCAAGTTACTTTCAACAGGTTTTGTTTTTTTTTGTTCGAGACACTTTTCAGATCACACCCTGTGTGTCAGTGACCTCATGCTCTAATTTGATTAAGGGTCTAAAGGCTAAAGACCCCATAAGTCACATTTCACATATGACCGCTAACCCTTTCAGCAGACAGACACTGTACTAAAGAGGCTTTTGTCATGGCAATATATCAGTGATATGTGTCCCGAGACTGAGGAGCTAATAGGTTACTATGAAGAAACTAAACCTAAACAAAACCAAAAATACTGTAGATCTTTACAAACACAAACAAACTAATCTTTTTTTTTTTTCTGCTCTCCCAAAAACCACAGGTGCATAGCACCCACCGACTCGTACGTTGTGGTATTTCAGTTGTATTCGTAAGGCCTTTCCGGACAATGAGTATAGACTGGAATGTGCTACAAAAAAAAAAAAAAAAAAAGGATGAAGAGAAAGGAAGTCACTTTTCTGAAAAGCCACATGTATGTTTATGTGCATCTATCTATTTATGTTTACATCTGAGCCCCCTTTAAAGACTGAAAAACTCACAATGTTTATGTTTATGTAGTATATGGACAAGAAGAGTACTCATCATTCAAATAAATCTTAACACTGCAGGTTTTGTCACCCTCTCCACTCTCGCCCCCCCTCATTATACTTGGGGTCACAATTCATTTGAAGAGCCACCTGCTTTCAACCAACAGCCGCGTCTTTTAGAAAAATACAGTTTGACATGGATCAAAGGGGCAGAACAGGTATGATTAACAGAAGTGACTGGAGATTAATATCTATCTGGATTTACTAGCATCATCATCATCATCATCATCCTCTTCAGCATACAGAGAGTACAAGGACATATAAGTGACTGGCTGGAAAAATAAAAACTGACGAGACTCAACTGTGACCCCCGTGTGCGCTGAAAGGAGCAAACGTCCCAACGGTTGACTCGGATTGTGATCCCCGACAAATAGGGCCTTAAGCTCACACTTCTGCAGTTTAAGTGTACAATAGAAAGTATCATTGGTGTGGAAAACATTGGTGCAGAGTGACTTTAAAATTAGGAGCAAGAGCAATGTCATGATTTCCATGTGGACGTCATGTGTTTTTTTTGTTAATTTTGCAAATGGGATTAGCCGTTATACATCCCCCTTCTCCCCTCGAGAAAAAGACAAAAACAGAGCCCAGGTAACAGGTCCTCCACTCCACAGCGTGTCAATCTTTCATACCTGTACACTTACAAGATTACAAACACACGTCATGCACTCACATTGTAGTGCAAACACACATTTTCGCGTGCACACGCGCACACACACACATGGACTTGGTATTCACAGAATTCTCTTCCGCAAGCGGCGGAAAATGAAAGTCTCTGTAGAAAAGGGGAATGGAGGGGGGCGGGGTCACAGTTCATGTGATTGTAAAGGTAAAATGGATAAAGAGGAGGAGGGCTTTGTGTGTAAAAACTGTCCTTGGTGATTCTTAGACTGTGTGCGTATGTTTGTGTGTTGCAGGCGTGGTTTTGCTGCTCCTCACTCGCTGCGCTTGAGTGCTGTTGTGGGGTCAGGAGTGGGTGGGTGGCCTGTCCATGGGGGGGGGGGGGCAGGGGCGGTGAGCGCGTGTGTGTGTGAGTGTGTATCCGTATTCAGTCGTTGTCCTCGTCATCATCTTCACTCTCCTCGATGCCGTCACTGTCCTCCTGCTCCTCGTCTTCCTCCTCTGTGTCGGGGATGTCCCACTGTGGGTGGTTGTCCAGCATGGCCTTGGCCTCGTGGACCTCCAGCTGGGGAGAGAACACACACACACACACACTTCAGTGCATGGTACTGGTGGGTTTTGTCATTACAGTTTACACTGGCACAGCAACTCATTTCTTAACAATTATAAACCAGTGTGAATCAATTATAGATGCAGACTGATTGAAAAAAGTCTCTGCGTAGATGCATGAAATACTTGCTGAACATGCTGCTTTTGCTGCCACCTAGCAGTTGAACCTTACAAGCCTAAAACTAACATAGCATTGCTTTAAAGTGCAACTGTAATTCACTTGAAAACACTCAACTTGTAGAGGTCATTACAACAATGATTTGCAACCATTAAAGATCATTCCCGGACAGAATTCATTGTTTGTTAATGGAATAACAAAACCTCAAAAAAAAAACAAAAAAACACACCAAATAAATATTTCCAAAATTAAAATATAAAAGACTAATTTCAAGATTTCTTTTTTAAGAATTTGATTTGGAAAAAAGCATTTCAAATACTGTATTTTAAGCTAAATGCTGTTAAATAGCCATACAGAAAATTAACTTTATGTACTAGAATAACATTTTTCTTTATTCTCAACACCTTGGCAGCAATTAACACCATTGTTCAGCAAGCTTCTGGTACATTTTGGCTGCGGATTCTGGGTCTATTATTCCAATCACTTTGGCAGGCAAAGAACCATTATATCCAGGACAATTCACAGTACACCGATTTGGCTGAGGAAATGGTCGATAGTAAAAATCTGCAGACCACTTTGTCCGGTAGCAGACATCACACATATGTGCGCACACAGTTTTCTCTTCACCTTGAGCGGTTTGATCTGGTCCAATCCCAGGTAGGAATCAGAGCGGAGGATGACAGAGTATTGGTAGTTGCCTGTTTTGGAGGGGGCTGGAAACTTCAGCTCCACCTGAAGAACAGAACACACACATAAAAATAAAAACACTAAAAGCAGTAAAAAGTAGGTAAACCTGTAAAAGACCAAAACAATGTAACACTGCTGAATATTACACACATTAAAAGACAATCAGCTTGTTACTCAGACGCATTACCGAGCCGTCGCGGTGCGGTAGGTAATCACAAATGAACCACCACATGATGATGGGGGTCCAACTATAAACATTAGTCCTGCAAGACCTCGGGCTGTGATTACTATATCACACAATTACTTGGCAAACATCTAATTATCGGCACAATGAGGCAAATTATTATTCAGCGCGAGTGTAGAGTGAGCTGTGAACGCGGCGGTGAAATACAGCCTCGTTGGTGAAAGCGGTCCTCCTTGCCCTCCCCGAGAACATGTCTGTCAAACATGCAGCATATACGCAGTCGCACAACACACACAAACAACAAGAGGAACTTTTGAAGTGACAGACTAATTGCTGGACAGTGAGCGTCACCTCTCGTTATTACATTCCTTCGCAGTAGAGACAGCCGGTCCTGCACTTACACAGGGCCTCGTTGAGCTTTTACTTTGCCGTCGATCCTTATTGTTGCTCTAGAACAACGGGACCAGAGGTGCAAACTGTGCAACATAAACGCATATATATTACACACTCCTCTGAGGGAATAATGACACAAGTGCAAAAGGTTGCCTAGCAACAGGACGTGTGTGGCTCTGGTGCACAGGCAACACTTTAACTTATTGAGACCTCTCTTCTCTAGACGGATTGGAGTATAAATTACAAGATACCTGCAAAGTAATTTAATGAGATATACAGAACAATAAAGTCTTATGAATCGACAATATTTCGTATTGTCAGATAAGTGTTTGATCATGTAAATGCCAAACATACGCTCATTCCAGTGTCTCAGAAGTGAAGATTTGCTGCCTTTCTTAGTTTATTATCATTGTTAAATTAATAAAAAAATCACCTTGGGCTCTTTGGAAATGTATTCCCATTTTTGATATTTTATAGACCAAACGATTAATCACAAAAAGCCCAACCAACAAACTCACCTCTTCTGTGTCTTTTAGTGTGCAGACATGGAAGGGCATGGAGACGAGGGTCTGATCTCGGCGGTCAGCGATGTAGAGCCACCACCACTCCTGCTTCTCCTCGGGGAAATAGAGGCTGTAGACGGGGTGCGTCACCTTTGACTTGGTCTCTAGCAGAGCTCGCTCTCGCCGCTGGATGCTTTGCTGCAATGCCTCCCACTCCTGTGTGTGTGTGGAGAGTCGGAGGATTGGGTTAGGTACATGAGGGACATGTACGGGCAGCATTTCCTTTCTATTTATTAGACTTTAACTTCTTAGTCTATGCATTAATATGAAGTCTCTTACCTCCTCATCATCACCAGCTATCTCATCCACCTCTGTGTCACTTTGTTTGTCACTGTCTTCGTCTCTCTCGCTGGGAGAGTCTTTGTTGGCCTCGCCCTCGTCTGACTCGCTGCCTTTGTCTGAGGCCTCTTCCTCTTCCTCCTTCGCTGCTGATGGTGCCGCTACGACTTCCTGTGACAAGAAAAAATATTAGGAATGTTGAATGTTTATGGAAAATCATCAGGTAGCTTTAACTCAGCTGTGATTGGACACTCACATTTCCTGCCACGTTGCCATTGGCTTGCTTGGTTTTGGCAGGTGCAGGAGTGGCCTTCTTCTTTGTTAATTTTTTCTTCTTGGACTTGGATGTCTTCTTAGCCCCTTTACTCTTGTTCTGCCACACTTTAGTTTTGGCTTTACTTGAGTCTGTTTGCTTTCGACAGAAACAACAAAAAAGATTAGGTGAACGCTGCAACATTTTTTTAACCGTTCAACATTTAATCAAGGCTACCAGTTAAATGTTTGTTAAATGGCTCTAAGTTGTCATTTGGTGTGTGTGTGTGTTCTCCTTACTGCTTCCTCTGGGTTTGCATTCTCCTCTCCTGGACATGGTGTGGTCTCCTGCACTTTTTCAAACATCTCCTATATACACATACACACACAGAGTACACCAATAAGCGTTAATTCATGCTCTCCAACCATGCATTAAGGCAACAGTACACTCTAGTGGTCATCAGTGGAAATGTACATCCAAGGTAGCAACATAAAAGGATTTCGCAAAAGCTGCTTTGTACTAACTCACTGTCATGTCTAGTTATGTCTCACCAAACGCAATTTTTTCCTTACCGCCATTCGTTTCCTGGTTAAGGTGACAGTCACTGTGACGATAGAGCCTGCTGTGATGTTATTGCTGTCTTCATCATCAAGGACTGCAAACACACAGGGAGAGAAATACAGGATCTTTCAATGACAGTTAACGAAATCTATACAACTCCACAACCTGACGCAGTGACATATGAAAATGTCACATGTCAAATGGGGGCCGAACAAAGTGTGAATTTGTGGATTTTTCAGGACTGACCCTGCAATTTGGTTTCCATCTTGATGTGAGGGAAGCTGCTCAGCACAGACATGACCTCATCGTACTTCTCCTCCCCCAAGAAACGCAGCATGCTGCGTCTGTCTGAGTCTTTGAGACTCACCAGGTCCGGCAGGCTCCGAACTTTGTACTTAAGAAGAAGAAGAAGGAGGAGGACGGTACGAGAACAAAACATGCACATTAAAAGAAAATACTTCCTCTCTGAATTGTCCACACAATATCACATATGTTTGCATATACAGACACTTGGCAGGTACCTTCTTTGAGATGCAGTAGCGAAGATGCTCCTCCTCAAAGTGGGGCAGCTGCAACAGTGGTGACTTTGACTCCTGCAGGCCCTGCACTATCATCTGGGTCAGCTTCATACAATTCTCTATAGTAACAAGTCGAGGAGCATGAAAACCTGGGCAGAAAAAAGAATGTCAGTGCACGTTCATGAAAACTACGTCAAGGCATCGTGATTTTTACTCAAGAACAACACCAAAGAAAAAGTCTAAGATAATCATTTTCCACCAAAGAGCCAGGAGCAGATGTCATGAAGCGAGGGAACACTGAGTACAAAAGGTGTTTTGTGTATTTTTATAGATACACAGCTTTCTCTGCTTGTCACAATTTTATAGAAACTCATGAATCTGATAAAACAAACTACTTATTCAGTTCCGGTTCTAAGCAGCAATACACGTATTTATGTGTGTGTGTGTATTTACCTCCTCGGCTGTTGGCCATCATGGTAAGCTGACAGCCCACATTGATCATCTCCTGAAGGAGAGCTGGGCTCTTTCTCACCACAAACCTCTGATCTGGAACAGAAACACAACACACATGTTCTGAATAACATGTTTACATTTTACAACAAAGTAAAACCAAAAGAACAGCTGATGCTGTTTTTCCCCAGTGTGAATGGACAGTTTGGTAGTGTTTTCCCAACACGATGGGAAACAGTTAAGGATGTTCATGTCAGTCAAAAACACCAGTGACGTGTGTTCACATCATGCATTGTTTTTCACTGGTGCAGCTTCCAGTTAGTAATCTTGAAAATAACACAGGTGGCCAAAAACATGTTTGTTTGTTTTTTACAGTTTCTGCACAGCTGGAGAACAAAAACATGTTCAAGTACTCCAAATACCTTGTGCTAGTTGAGTATGTACTGTGTGTAGGAGTATATATTTACAAATAGGATAGGGTTGTATATTCATAATTAAAACTTGTGTTTCTTTGGAAAAGGCTGACACGGTGCTATTATAAGACTGTCCTACCTTCCTCTAACTCCTCTGATACATCCATGCGTGCAAGGTGAGATAGCACTAAGACCCTGGCCTTCAAACTATATGGGTAGCAGAATGGAGGCTCCTTCTTCTTCACGTTGATATTCCCCAACTCACGGATCAACTGTGTGAGAGAGAGAGAGAGGAGAGGTTGTTGCCCTTCTGTAAAAATGTCCCCCTTTGATTTCTCTCTATTTTCCAGACACACAGACGCAGACCTACATATCCACATTTCTGCCATTACCTGTGGCACTTCAATGTTGTCTGTTGGCCGTATGGTGGCTTCTTTATTGCTGCGAGGGTCAAACTCAAATGCTGCTGTCAACACCATGGCTAACCCTGGAGAACAGGAACATCAATCATTAGAATTAGTGAAAGAGAATCACCCTATTTGCTGCTGATGTGTTTGAAAATGGTCACAGCGGCATCTATTTTATATCCTGTCAAAGTCTTATGCATTATACAGTCAGAGGCACTACGGTGTGAGAAGGGAAACTCACGCTTCATGTTCATGTTGGGTGTTTTATACATGAAATGCATGAAGAGCTGAGTGGTGTTGATGAGGATTTGGTCTCCACTGTAGCGGATAGAGCGGTACCACCACGTGCCCTAAGATACAGAAGAAAAAGCGAACAAGTGGACAGAAAAAAAAAGAGAGAAAAGTGTGACATGCAGGCTGAATAACAGAAGGCAACTCAATACATTCTTTTGCATAGAACCTGGCTTTGATGTAGAGGACTTACCACAACCACAGGGAGGATGACCATAAAGGCTAATCCGTATACCAATAACACCAGCATAGAGTTCTTCTGGTCGACAATCCAGGCAGGCAGGGCAATACCAAAGCTGGTTGCTAGTAAGAGAAACATAAGAAGCGATGGTAAACAATGCAGATAAGCTCTGTGGCAATCTTAGTGTTGTGGGTAAGGTCAGAACTGCGGGTCATTTGACATGGACTGTTTCAATTATCATTTGTGGTGCTCGTGGGCACCCACAATAAAAGTGGGAGACATTTTTATTTTATGCACTGAGGGAGCGGCTCTCATTGGAATGACTGCTAACATTGTCTGCGAACGTTTCAGTTCATCTTTCATTCAGGTTGAGGTTGACTTATCAACAGTGTCAAGTACAAAAGTGTGTTAACACATAAAAACAGAGTGGGATAACTCACCTCCTGGACCATCTGGGTTGCCGTACACTTCCCAGTTCAGCCGAGACTGTTCATTAGTCAGTCTGCGGAAAAAGATGAGGAAAAAGGGTAAAAATAATCAATCAAGCCGGAGTGCATAATTACTACTTCATCTAAAAAGCTGACAGACACTTACGCAGCATAGGCTTTGGCAATTCTCATAAATGTGGCTTCATCACCACCTTTGTCAGGGTGGTATTTGAGTGACAGTACACGGTATTGCTTCTTGATTTCTGACAGCGATGCACCCTGGAGACAAGAAGTGTAATTACGGTAACTCCTTAACACACATCACACATAAGTATCCATCTTAAGCGACAGATATAATTAGGTCAAAGTTATGATGATACAGCAGTCTGTATGTTCTGTGTGTGTGTTTACCGGGTCCAAGTTGAGGACTTCATAAGGATTATACTCCTGGTACTCTCTGTCCAGCTTGGACACCTTGTAGGCTAGAAGCAGGAACACAGCCCACCCAAATAACAAGGCTGCTTTCCTGAAAATATCAATACACAAACAGGAAACAAATGTCACCCGCAAACATCTCTAGTACTGAAAGAAACATCGGGCCCATCTTGTAGTGGCTTGTAGTTATCTTCATTGTTATTATTAGTTTCTGAAAAGGCAATCCAGCAATGCAAACTAACTTTAAGTATTTTAGGATACAAACATTAATTTATACAGAAAGATCATCGTGATCTGCTGTATACAAGCAGAAGGGCAAGAGAGGTTCTAACATTGTTGTTTGGTATTTATTAATCGAAGTTGAACTTGTTTCCATGACAATAGCAAAACCCTGATGGCCTGCTCTGCAGCATCTGTTGCCATGACAACCCGTCACTAGCCTGAGTTGCCAGAGTAGCTCAACCAGAAAAAATACATGATGGATTTCTATAATAAATACCATCGTTATGATACAGTTTCGAGGCGTAAACAGATACTGAGATTCTTAGAGGGGGCTGGGGCAGTCGTTTTTGCTTCTTTCAACTCAATAAACCCATTTTATACTGTCAACAGCTTCTATCACAGTGGATGCAAAATAAAGAATTTATGAATTTGGAGAGTAAAAACAGAGTGTAGGTCTAGTGGGTGGAAAGTGGAAATATGAAGACAAATGGCTGAGAAAGCAGAGATGAAACAACGAGACAGAAATGACAGAACAGGCAAGATAGTCAGTGAGACACCGAAGATCACTTGAGCACGCATCTTTCTATTACCCACACAAACAGAGTGAATAAACAACACTGAGAAAACAGCGTCATATTAACAGAAATGTTAAGTGCAACAGAGTGTTTACGTCCATGAAAACAACATGAACTGAACTTGTGATGAATATCAACCAAAACAATCACTTCTACACACGCATGCAAGCTGGCGTCTGCCCACGCTACAGACAGCGCGGCCTAATCTCTTCGCACAACAGTGAGACAGTCCCCGTCCAGCTGGAAACACACAGGGAAGCAGAAAGCTATCAGGAACAGCTCTTGAGATGTAGATAGGATGACCAAGCCTTTTTCAATGCAAACAACTCAAGGCAAGTCACACCCAACAGAGGTGATGTGACATTTGGCAAGAGAGCAAACAGCAGTTGGGGGGGAAAGAAACTGTTGAAACCTACTATTATATTCCCAATCAAGTTAAGACCAATCAAGATATTTATATAGACATAATCCAGTTGAAACTGTGCTGGGATCAGGTGCAACATAAGATAGATCCATAAATAACTACAAAGAGTGAATAATTCAGAAGTATCATCAATGATACCAGGCACAGTAGGCCGTCAGATCACACCACCTGAACGTCTTCCAACTAGACAGTGTGAATTTGTAATACGTCAGGTTTATTTTAGTAAACGTCATGTTCAAATCCAAGTCATTGGACTCACTTTAACGTTGGGACGATGCTCTGCTGTGACTTCATCAGCCTGAGACGGTACCACAGACACCTGCCATGTACCCGCCGCAGGCTTTTCAGACGCAGTTGTTCTAGGGAGAGGACAGACAGAGAGAGAGAGAGAGAGAGATTATTGACACATTAGCACTATTAAAATCAGTCACAATCAATACTGACAATGTCACTGTAATTTGAGTAGGATTACTGGTGCTTGAACATATAACCATCAATCAGCAGAGGTTTATATTATAGCAGGGACAGTCACAAAACGTTTTTATCAATGTATTATAAAGCTGCAAGACAACATTCAGTCAAAGTCGTGCTCTTATCTTGAAAAACCAAACTGCCTTGCATTTTATTGTCTTTGATGCAGTTTATGATGACCTGTCAATTCAAGCTACTCCAAGCACACCCAGCTTATGTTACATAACCCATGTTATATATATGCACTGTTGTTGACAAACAGACGATTACACTAAGATAATAGATGATCAGGATGAGGTCGGTGAAAATGCACAAAGGCAAGCCTGAGGACCTGCGAGAGTGACGCTGGCTTTTCGTGTTGATGCTTTAAACTAACCAGCACTTTAGATTCATGTTTACCCTCTTCAGGAGGAGTCTGGCTGGATATGAGAAGAGGTAACACAGATGGACAGCTAGTGTGTTGTTCAATAGTGCTGTTAAAACTGGCTGGAGGTAACTGACTGGTACTAAAGAAACGTGAACATCATCTCTGCAACGTCTGTTAGCTAACATTAAGTTGTCGTTGGGTTAGGTTAGTACCAGCCTCTGCCTCTGCGTCTGGTAAAGTGAGCCAGATTAACAAACGGTGAGCGTTAGCAAGACAATATGAAGTCTGTATAGTTCACTAGTTAAGGTTGGTTAAGTCAGTTAGTCAGTAAGTAAGTTAGCCAAGTTAGCAGCACGGAGGCAGACATCGGGCCTTACCAGCATTCTGATCCCGGGGCCAGAGGTAGTATGTGGCTGGGATCACAATGAGTCCGACGAAGGACGTTAGGAAATAGAAAAATGTGTTGCCGCTGTCATCGTACTGGAACTGTTGTCCGGCCATTTCGTAGCGGCGCTTGGGTCGCCCTTCTTCTCCACCGCCGCGCTTCCCCCTTCTGGCCCAATGTGTGCGACTTGACAGACCGTCAGCTAGCCAGCTAGCATCCAGCCAAAGATAGCTCTGATCATCGGTGTACGTGGTGTACGCATGCGCAATGGCTCTCTTTCTTCTTCGATAGGTGGTTCAAGATTGGGGTTTTTCGCTACTGACCCCTACAGGTTGAACTTGGTATAATAATAATAATAATTATTGGATGGATGACAGATGAACATTTTAATATTTTAGTTCAAGTTGAGTAAATGGTTCCATTGGATAAAGTTATACATCTTTTGGTCATATGAAAACCTAGCTGGTTATAACTTGCCCCAGTTTGTGCCTCACATTTATTCATCCTCACATTGAAATTTTAACGATGATATATGAGATGCACAGATTGGAGGCAGGAGCCAACAGCTGTAGCGAAGCCACACAAGTTCCAGCCTTGATTACTCAAAAGAAAAGTAAGAGAATACAACAGAAAGGGACTCCACACAAGAACTGTGTGGGTGGTCGCTGATTGCTGGAAATATTCCCATATGCGCTATTTGTTAGTATTCAACTGAACACCCCACTGAAAGATCAACCAGACTGTGTATATGACTATAACAAAGATATACCACAAGACATTTAGAAAACAACGATGTGTATATATATCTCAGTGTATATCTTGGTCAGTTCTTCTTAAAAAAAATGAAGAGTTGATATGCTGTTATCAGATTTTTTTAAAACTCTGATATATTGGTATTTGTAAGCTTCAAAAAATTTAACCAAGGTCAGATTAGGCCAAGCACATTACATTTTGTAACAATTCAGCAAGCACAGTTGTTTCTAGATCTGTTTGTTTGCTAATGGTGCTGTTGACTTTTAACTGCATGCACATTCTGCTTGTTTGATTGATTTAACATTTGTACCACTGGCCCATCATGTGATTCTCGATGAGGGGATGGGGATTTCCTCACAGCTGGCTTTGTGACTTATTTTACTGCGTAATCTTCCTCTGTGGGAGTTTTTAACCTGCCTCACAACCGTTATGGCTTGAGCTGGACTTTGATTTACTTGACAAAACTTTATGGTGTGTTTATAAAGTTTATAAAGAGTAACTGCAGTAGCTTTATTTTGTTGTATTTTCAAGGCATTAAAGGCACAAAAAGCATTTCAAAGACATATTAGTTGTGTTTTTAATCGCACTCTCAGATAGGGAAAAGGAGATTATTTTGGATTTTTTGCAGTTTATTTTTTCTGCACATTGATTCTCTCACAAGTGCACCATAATATCATCCAGAGGCTTGCGTTTCAAGTCAGGCACGGTGGCGCCAGAAGCAGGGTAACCCACAGGAAGTAGCATCAGCAGCTTTTCATTGGTTGGTCGTTTGAGGAGCAGCCTGAGCTGGGGGCCGCAGTTAAGGGGCGTCGTGGTAACGGTGACAAGGCCCACGTTCTGAAAAGCATATAGACAGAAAGAGTAGATATTCAGGTTCCTAATCAGCCATGTTTCTTTCATTGTGCAAACACAAAAGCTTATTTAGTTTGAGGCCGTGCCTTACATGCTTTGAGCATATATACTCTCTTGGTTCAATTAGTTATGACAGAGAAATAATTTAATTGTCTTTATTTTAGGGTGTGTGATATTATCTTTTACCTGTAATGCAGCCAACAGGATCCCACAGGATATGGAGACACTGATTTCATTGTAGTAGTGTGTATTTTTCTTGCCATTTGGCAGAATCCCATAGGTCTGTTTGAAGATGAGAACCAAGTATGGAGCTTCATCCAAGTACTCCTTAATCCAGTCCGTCCTGCAGGAGAAAAGAGGTTGTGAGAGAAAGATGTGTAAAAATTATAAAATGCAATTAGAGGTTTTGTCCTTAATGACTAGTAATCATTGTGTCAGACATTTAGGATTACAGGTTGAAGATTTAATATTATTATTATTATTATTATGTTACTTGTTATATCAGAAGTATTGCGTGTCCTCGCCTTAATTTAGCCAAATCATGGACCCATTTGTCTCCCATCCTCTGACGGTAGTTGATCTCTTCCTCTTCCTCCACTATCAATCTGACCTGGTGCTTTGTCTCCGGGTCTGACACCACAACAAACGTCCAGGGCTCCGTGTGCGCTCCACTGGGGGCTGTACCTGTCCGGAGAGAAGATGACCGAAGAACCAGCACATGAAAAACAGAGAAAGGATTAACAGATTACATAGCTGCAGCCATCCTCTCAAAGCAAAACAAACTCTACAAAAAAACAAAATCTATTCTAGTTTCTAGCTAATGAATAAACTCATTTGTTCAGTAACCATTAGTCCTCAAATCTTATTCTGTTGTTTGTTTTTCCTTCAGTCTACATTAAAGTAATGGGTATAGTTTTGACATGAATATGCTTTAAAGCTGGAGACTTGTCTATATCTATGATTCTGATTCTGATTCTGCTTTGTATTTGATTTAGTTTCATGCCTGCGGTGCGGATGACATTATCAATGACTTCTCGTGGGACCGGCTCTGGACTGATGAATCGGACAGACCTCCTCTGGTTCATCAGAGTGTAAAACTCCTGAGATCTCTGCAGCATCTTCTCCTCAGGGTAACGTGGCAGTGAGTAGGGCACATGTGAAACATCCTCTCCCTCAGTGCTGCCCGCCCATTCACCATGGTCTAAAATGATGACAGACAACAAGCAGGGCCAGTGAGCAGCTTCAGATATTACACAGATGCTCTGCTGTAAATTAGAGAAACTGCAAAAAAATCAATATTCTTAACTTTGTTAAAGTTATCTTAAATAGGTGATATAGTTCAAAACTAAACGAAGGTTACTTGTGCATTAAGACATACATGTTCTGTTTATTTTTATTATCATTAATATATCTGTTTTTGGTGTTCACCTCTAGCCCTGACTCTGGTAAATATTTACAAGGATAGTCACATGACCGGTGATAGCCAATTGAGACAACCCTGATTTTTAAGAACTGCATTTTAAAAGTTACTAATGATAGAAACGTGTAGATGTAACAGGAGCAGGGACACACGGACGAAGTTTCTCATCGGCTCTTACCTTCTTCTCTTGCGGTGATTTCTGTTTCGTCCTGTAAATCCTCATCCACCCACGGTTTAAAGCCCACTTTCGAACACCCTTTAGTTTTGCCCTGGGGTGAGGTCTCAGTTTGCCGTGATTTCACAAACATAAAGCCTATAATCATGCACAGGACCACGGCCAGAACAGGCGTGAGCACGGACAGAAGAGCCATGACTGCCGGAGAGCAGAGAAGAGGACACGGACACTTGACGTAGTAATGTGCTTCTGCGTCAGACTTGACGTTATCTGGGGTAGGTCCAAAAAAACAAAAAAAAGGACTTTTGGACACATAGTGTAATCACTTAACTTGCATTATTCTTACATACATATTTACATATATAAATGTAGGACGATCAGAAAGGCTATACCAATCATTATCTCGCAGCATATATTCCCAATATGTTGGTTCAGAATTGTTGCTCAGCATTTGAAAACATGTCGGTGATCTAATTTCAGAAGTCTGTATTATCTGTGCATCCCACGAGAAGACATGAATACTTTTAATTGACATGAATCAATAAAAGATAATGACACCAGGTGGCAGCAGAGTGCTGAAGCTCTCCAGTGCGCGCTGGCACACAGGCGAGCACCATTGAGGGAATCTGCCTGGCACACTGCAAGAAAATAAGATACCCACTATACGAAGAAACTTTACTACCTATCTCACTTAAGAAGTGAGATAGGTAGTCATTTCAGGTGTTTTCAATTAAAATCTTTTTTTTAATTTTTTATGTAATGGTCCTTTCAGTTGTTGATGAACCAGTGTTGAAATAAGTGGTTTCATATCGTCTGGTGGTGTTGAGATGAGATTTTAATTTTAACTCGAGCAGCGCCAGTGACGCTCATTTCTTACAGCGCTCGCTCCGCCCACTCGGCTGTCTACGGCGGCGCGCTTTAAATAGCAGCTGTTTAAAAGCTCGTCTCCTGTCTGCTGAGCAGCTCGTATCCCCCTCTCAGCACCACAGTCCCCACTCATCCACACATTACTTCAGTATAAGCCCTCACATCCTGCAATGTCAACCGCCAGCACCGAGACTAGTGCTCCCCTGCCAACCGCCGGCAGCCGCGTCTTCTTCCAGGGGGCTTCCGGGGTGAGCTGCGTGGGGTCCGGACCCATCACCGGGGACCAGAAGAAACATGGCAAAGTGACGGTCAAGTACGACAGGAAAGAGCTGCGGAAAAGACTGGTGCTGGAGGAGTGGATCATTGAGCAGCTCAGCGAGTTGTATGACTGTGAGGTGAGTGGAACAAATCTTCCATTTGTAGCCAACTGAATGACACTCATCTTAAGGGAAACATCTTCTGAATGCCGGCTTTGTAAATGTTATATGACTTCAATCTAACACTATATCAAATTCAGACCTACTTAATCTAATGACAGGTGACCTGTCTCATCATGTGAAGCAGCTACAACTGAAATCTTCAAATCTGGGTTTTTTAGATTCTCTGAATTCGTAGCAAAGACACCAAGATAACCCACATTTACCGTGGAGCCCACATCCAGTGTCTCTTTGTCCTCTACACTAGTGGCAGCAGACAGGTTCGTGGGTGAAAGCGAGGATAGCCGAAGCCTCTCACCGTTGCCTAAAAGCTGTCTGATTTAAAAAAAAAAAAAAAAAAAAAAAAAAAAAAATTGTGGCTGAAGGCGAGATGGTTAGTGCGAGAGAAACCGCACGGTTGCGCCTTTTACGCACCAATCTCCTCGTAATGTGCAACATACTGATTATATTTAATTTGATTGAAACACTGTATTCTCCAACGGGTTTTTCTTTCTTTTCTTTTTTAAAATCACATAGATGAGCATGTACTAGAGCTCATCATTGTCAGTTCGGTTTTCTCTGTGTCTAAATTAATTCCTGCGTCGCCTCTCTGTAGCAAATCTTTGACCTTTTAAACCCGTTTTACCTTTCGTGGGAGGATCTGTCGCCAGACAGTATTGACAGCCCAATTATTTTGCGCTCTCACGTTCACAAGTCCAATTCTTTAACATTTACAAAGGAGTGGTGGGGGGTGATAGGTGGTGTGTGTGTGTGTGTGTGTGTGTGTGTGTGTGTGTCCGCTGCCACACAGTATGCTGCCAGAGTCGAGTGGGGGGAGGGGATGAAGAGGAAAGAAGGGCAGTGGGTTAAGGACATGCTGATGCTGTGAATCTCCCCCCCTTCTTTATAACACAGGGTCTGCAGAACACACACATGCACACATAGAGTACAGTATGTCTGTTAGCTCAGCCAATCAGAGATGATAGTGTGCATGCATATGAACCTGCCAGACTACACAGTGGGGATGTGTTTTATTTATATATATATATATATATGTGTGTGTGTGTGTGTGTGTGTGTGTGTGCATGTGGTTTATTCCATTCATTCAACATACTCCATCTCTGACTATGAAGATATATTGATTGCAACACAAACACGAAATCACAGATCTCAACATGACACTGAATATCAACATTAAAGCATTATTGTCTATCTCAGGTTGTCCCACTGCTGACAGAGCATTGCAATGCAAATGTTTCTCTCTGATACTGCAGACAAATAGAGTCTAAGTGCCTGCACATGTGCACAGTGCTCCCATCCATTAGTGAATCTTTTTTGGAGCCATTTAATGCTCAGCTGGTGTTTTTTATGACTGTCGCCTTGTTTGCAAGGTTCTCGCTCGAGTTTAAAAAGAGCTATATAGCCTGTCTGAGTTTACATTTCAAAGCCAGCTGAACTCTTTGCTGCATGTCAGTCTGTCATCAGCAGGTGCACTTGATCTACAAGTCGTATGATGCCTCCACACTGATCGAGTGATCTATTTGATGAGGGCTGCAGTGCACCGGCTGAGTGTTGATTTCAGGCAGGCTTGTCTCGGTCATGCAGGATTTGCCTTTTTCCTTCCGGTGGATGTTTTACTGTAAGGCTTCACCTGTGATTTGGGTAGTGCAGATGTATATTTGGATGAATAGTTAAAAACCCATCGGTTGGAAATCACAAGATGCATGAAAAAAAAAATCACTTCTATTTATAGTTTTCACTATCAGTCTTTGTGTAGATTAGTGTTAAATAAACCTGAACTCCCTTGTCTGCAGACTTCAATTTTATGATGGGAACTCTGCAGCCCAAAATGTCAGTAAAAATATTCCCAGCAGAATGATACCTCCTCATATAATGTGTTTCACACAGCGAATGGAATAATATCACATTAGTATGTCTGGCTCTCTGGCATTGTTGCAAGTCTGACACCATACTGACTCCTGGAATAAGCACAGAAAGACATAGAAACTGGCAGGATGTCAGTGTTCAGCAGTATATATCGTTATTCTGACATGTTGTCACATTGGTGCATTGTTTAGGCTCATGTTCATCCCTGAATCACTCCGTTCATCCATGAATAGATGGGTGATGACAGTGTTTGAACAGGTGGACTTGGTCACATATGACTGTAAACAGGAAGTTACACTGCCATTATGGTTGTTAACACCTCCATGTTAAGACCTGTAAGTTGAATAGATGTGTGTATTTTTGTGTTTGACTGAGGGAAAGAGAGGGACTGCTGATTTGGTGGCGCTGGTCTGGCTTAAAGGTCAGCCTCTATATCGGTTTCATAAGAAAACCTGATACGAGAGAACATCACGGAGATGTGTGTTTGTGTGGGGGCCGGCTCGGTGCTGCAAGTAATTCAGTGAAAAGGGGGTTAAGTCAGACAAAACTGGATTTCTATTATATTTTATTGTGGATATAAGTGCAATAAAAATAACATTGCCATCAAGAGATACATTGACAAGAACGGGCTGTTCACAAAAATGCATGCATCATATGCCACCATGCAGCGATTATCATATTAATGCTGCATCTGGTTAATTTTTGTCTTATGCACCACCATCAGGTAACATGTTACTCAAACTTAAAGTTGGACATTATGGGGAAAAAAGCTTAATGGCATTCTTACCAAGAGCTGAATGAGAAGATTGATGCTACTCATAAACAGTGTGTGTGTGAGTGTGTGTTAGCTGGAGCCAGGAGATGGTTACGTTAGCTTAGCATAAAGCCTGGAAACAGGGAAACACAGCTATGGCTATGTTCAAAGGCTCTGTACCAGCACCTCTAATGCTCAGTAATTGTTTATTTCATCCATCCATACATTTTTCTTTTGCTTTTTCCTTTTTCTGCGTTTTCCTCTTTCATTAAAACGTTTTGTCCAACTTTGATTTCACTGTCTCTCTCTTTGGATGAGGCCTATAGGATAACAGAAGGTGAGTTTTGGCAGAGATGGATTCCCCTCTGCTCTCCTGGGAAATGTCGCCTCTGTTCATTTCGTTGTTCAAAGGACAGAGAGGAGAAAGAGCAGAAAAAAACGTGAGAGCAGAGAGGTGATTTAATAAAGAGAGAGTGAAAAAACAGGGAAACAAAGCCAAGGTATCCAGTGCTCCCAGCACAGCTCTTATAACATGAGGACGACAGTATCTTATTTACTCCTTGTCATTTTCCTGCTGTGTTCGTGCCAGACCAAGCCATTGCTGCTTCTATCCACAAATTAAAACCTAAAGTAATAATCAGCAACACTTTTGTATAAATAGATAAAAAAAAAGAAATTCTGCTGCAACATACAATTATTTTCATTATTTATTATTTATTATTACACAAAGCTGCAAATCCTCTCATTTGATAATCTGGAACCAAAGATATATTTTTATCTAAAAAATAATAATAAATGAATTATCAAAATATTCCCCGTTTACTTTTCTGTTGACTGATTGATGTATCCATTAATCTTGATTTTGACCTTGAAGCTAAAATCCATGACATTTTAAAGGATATCAACTTTTTATCTTTCTTGAAGATGAAATTGTCCATTTTTACATGTAAAAACTTTAAAATTCAGGTCATCTGTATGGGATTACTTGAACATGAACTCAGCTGCAGCATAATTCTCATATCTCACTCCCTCTCTCAGGAGCCAACTGTGCGTCTGGACTGTATTAGTGTGGCTTAACACTGAGGTCAACTCTAGGTGATAAAACGGCAGAATGTGTCAGCACAGTGATGAGACTGTCTGACTGTCTGAGAGCACCTCAACAAAATCAATGAAGGCTGTTTATGAAAAGATAGGCCTTTACTTAGAGAGAGAGAGAGAAACTGAATCAGTTGTAGGCTCGCACACTCTGCAGATTGCGTGTTGTCGGGGTGCATGCTGCAGAAAAAGGGGAGAGAGATGCTGTTATGTCCTACTTTTTCATGGCTCAGCATCAATAGAGCCCCACTCAATGAAGCTTATTCATGTGTACAAGCACAGACACTGCCGGCATACAGCACTCTGCCTTAGGGCCTTGTGTGTGTGTGTGTGTGTGTGTGTGTGCGTGTGTGTATGTTTATGTCTGTGTTGTTGTATATTGTATGTATGAGGTTGTGCATGCTTTTTGGGTTGAAGATATTCTGCTGCTCTATGGCAGATATGGGGATGCGAGCGGTTTGGGGTACTTTCCATTAATGGATGAACATGAGCATTGAAAGACAAACACACACACACACACACAAATAGATCTGAGTACATATTTGGACCAAATAGAGCAAGGGGAAGTAGTAGATGGAGCATCTTTTCATACAGTAGATAATTATGGATAATGCTTAATCCTGCTGTCTGCTGCTCTCATTCTCTCTGGATAACCATAATCATAGTAAAAGGGGCTTGTTTAACTTTCCACCCTGTAAAAGAGTCAGTTCCAGACAGTCATTGGTGAGGAGTTCTTAGTCTTATGTGAGCAAGCAAGCATTGTTTTCTGATGTTACGTAGAACAAACGATTAACCGATTAACCGATTAATCAATCGTCACATTAACTGATAATGCACCTCTCGTCATCTCTTTCTCTCTGTATCGTTATTTTTTTTCCGCATACCTCCCCCTCCTTTTTTTCCCCCCTGCTTCTCCTGTGACCTTGTCAATAACATTTCCCCTTGCTCACCTTTCATGTTGTTCATGCTGGGAAGGAGAACAACTGTGTATCATGTATACTCATGTGGTAGCAGAGGAGGAGTAAATAGTGCAATTCAAGCCAAGTCATTAGCAACATTCAATTGATTTAGAATAGTATACTGGACCTTAAGGGGCAGGGATAAACGGAGAGAGAGGAGCATTATGTTACCATTACGGTTACTGGATACACTGAACATACAGATGATGTAGATGCTATTTTATGATCCAGGTTACTGTCATGCTGTACTGTAGGTATGTGCAGTGTATTCACCATTTTCTCTAAATGTGCCTCACTAAATCACCTCTGACAGTTGATGGATATAATTCACCTCAGTCACTCTGATTGATGACGGGAAGCGGGCCAAACTTGATTACCTCGTTATTTCAAAAATGGTTGCTCTCGGTTACAGCTTTGGGTCCATGTTACACCAGTTCAATGATGTTCACATCTCTGAAATGTGGAACTGTACGAAAAGAGAAAACTGAAAATTTGATTGTGCAGACAGATGTGTGTGTGTGTGTCTGTCTGTGTGTCCAAGCACGTGTTGACACATTTCATATAGCACCTGCAGACACATGGATCTGCTGCTAAACAAATCGGAGGTGTTGACAAGAAGGCCTTTTAGCAAGCACATAGCCAGCAGCTGTCGAAACAGTTATAAACACATGCATATGCAGCAGAAAGGTCTCAAATATCAATCGCAAAAAGCAAAAGCAAGGGCAAAGGTCACAATGCGTTCGTTCCTCTTGTTGTCATCTCTCTACACTTTTCCTCCTCTCTCTTGCAGACTGCTGATCCATCGGGACACCCACCTACTTCTTATCCTCCTCTGCCTCGCTCCCTCTGCGATTTTTCTTTTTTCTTTTTTTTTTTCTTTCCCTCCAGCATTTATTCTGCTTGTGCTGCTAGATTAGCCATTTTAACTGCAGTTAACACTGTTGATCACATATGCTCGTGTCACCAGGTTACTTACTACATCAATAATGTGATGACCTCTACAAGAATGATGCGTGTCACCACAGAAATGTCATTAGCCCAAAATCAGCAAAATCCAATTGAATTGTGACAGATCAGTAATATGTAAAAGAAAGTAATACTCAGAAAACAGAAATGATAAACTGTTGAAATTAAATGGTTCAAGCAGGTTTTAGCCATCTTTTTTTTTTGCTCTTGTCTTGTCTTGTTGTCCCCTCCTGTCCAGTTTCCCTCTTTATTAACTCTGTATGCTGCGTTTAGGGGCTTAGCTGTGATGATATAATACTGTCCTGGTGGTTTTAAATATTTCTGCCAACCCTGTGGAGACGTATCCTGTCTGCCTGGTGCATAAAAGAGAAAATAAAGTTGTGTCATATAGGCTTTCAGCTGGAAAGCGATTGAAGTTTGATGGTAAAGGGGAGAACCAGCTGCGTTGTGGCCAAGCAGAGTTTCAGAAATGGCAAGAAGGCATTGAGACGGTGAAAGGAAGAGATGCTGACTTTTCACACACTGACTTTCTTGTCCTCTTATGACATCTCCTCCCATCCCAAGATGATCCGGTTAATCACTGGTTTCATTGTCAGGCACAGTTTATAAACTGGCTGTGTACAAACACTGACTCACTCTCTATGGTTGGCGCTGCGAAAGAAGATGCAAAACACTGTCGTCATTCACACGTGGCTGAGAGAGAAGGAGAGTGAGGGAGAGAGAGAGCAGATTATTGTTTTGAATTTCACTGTGGGGGTGTTATATATATATACGGGCGTGTTGTTTACCTGCATGATTACTTTTGTATGTGTTAAATAACTGTGCACATTTAAAAGTGATGCATCCTATGAGTAAGCAAAATGAAATGGGTAAATCAGTGCTTCTACTGTATGTCTTCATAACAAAGGATTTTCTAGTTGCCTCTGAATGTAAATAAATCCATTAATGTCTTTAACAGCTAACAACACTGGCTGACTACTAGTGACCTTGATGCTATTGACATCAAGTTTAGCTGGAAGCGTTGTTTTATGCTGAGGGCAAAGGTCAAAATGGGCCCCAGCTGTCAATACCTTAGCCTTGGGGAGGAACTGTCCGCCCGGTAAATACAGTAAAACGAATCAAAAACTGTGAAATAGGAGCACGACAGACGCTGGCACACCTCTCACCCCCTACACGACACTGTGGGGTCTCTGAGTAGCTCCTTCAGCAGCAGACTGTTACATCCACGGTGTAAGAGGGAGAGGTTCCGCAGGTCTTTCATTCCTGCTGCTGTGAGACTTTACAACACCTGCACTTGATCATGTTGTAGTCTCTTGTACATACCTGTTTTTATACTTTCTGTAAATCTGAAATTGTTTTTTTTTTTTTTTTTAATCTGTAAATTTTTCTGTAAATATGTAGACTGTGTTTTTCTTTCCCTTCTTCTGCTGCTGTAGCAAGTAAATTTCCCCGTTGTGGGATTAATAAAGTATTAATAAAGTATCTTATCTTATCTTTGATGGGAAGTGTCCTCCCAGCAAAGGGAGGAAATAATGTGATGTTGTTGTATAGAGCGGCAAGGTCAGAAAATGCTTTTCGTTTTTTTTGTAAGTCCTATATGCATCGTTGTGGAGTTGGTTACAAACAACATATTTTGTCTTTTAAAGACATGTTTGATATGAGATGCTCCTAAAATACCAGTAAGGATGTGGTTTTTATTTTTTTATTTTATTTTATATTGTAAGCCATATGTGCCACAATACATATGTTGTATTGCCATTTTAGACTCGACACATGGCTTGCGAAACTTCTGATTGCCAGCTTCGAAATAACTCGGCATGCATAAACATTGTTATTTTTACATTAAATTCTCCTTTGAGGATCAGTTACTCTTTGCAACCCTCTCTTTTCGAGCTGTTCTCCTTTCTCATATACAACGTCCTCTGGAGTAGAGCTGAATCAGCATGGGAAAAGGCTTTCGCTGCAGCAGCTAACTTTATCCAGTGAAGTCGCATCATCCGTGCCGTATGGTTCCAGCAAATTGCATTGCTGGAGGGGCAAGACGGAGGTGGTCTGAGGTGGGGGGAGGGAGAGATGGAAAGGAGAGAGGCAGTAGAAACACTACTTTCTACCACTTACACTTCCATATACTTACTAACCTCCATGGGAACCCTGTCAAGTTCTGCCTTTTATTTTATCTTTTCCCTCCTCTCTATGTCCTTGAGTTCACCTTAGTCCTCTTGGCTTCTCAGCTGCTTTTTCTTGTCCCATCCTCAGCCTGTATTCTTTGTCATGCAGTAGTTTCTCTCTTTCCCTCCTCTCTTCCTGTCTCTAAAGATGAGTTCATCCTACCTTGTTCTCTTCCTTGCTTTGATATGACACAGCAAGCCAGTGCAGCAACAGGAAGAAAGCTGAGCTATGAGGTTTTTCTCTGTTGCACAATCCTCCTCTTCCTTCATCTCATGCCTCATCATCATCGTGACCCACTTATCTCTCCCCATCTCCAGTTTCTTACTTCCTCCACTTGCATATTCTAATCACTGCTCTCATACATACCTCTAATCATTTTCTATTCACTTCCCTTACACAGTACTTTTACCATTTTTTTTACTCTCATATCCATCTATAATTTAGCAAGCATTCACTGTTATTTAATTGTATAAGCCTGCATCTCATAAAATATATTGCATTTCTTTTATTTTTTTCTCTTTTGTGTTCGACTCTTTGATGACTTTTCCTTGTTAACAGCATCATCTGCTAGAGCATTTTTGTATCTAAGGCTATCCCAGACTGTTGCGACTGTGGTGTGTGTGTGTTTAAGCGTGTGTGGGCCATTTGCATTATTTGCTTGCTCTATGTTTTTTGTGATATTTGGTGAGAATAACCAGTGATTTCCAGCATTTAAAGTGTTTTAAAACGGGTACAATATATGTTGATTATTAATTTTATTGTCACTGAACCCAAGTGATTATTGTATATTTTTTTATTTTCTTTATTTTGAACTAAATCATTTTTCTAACTAAAAAAGTATTTACATTTAAAGTGCTAGTGTGTGTGTTTTTCATTTAGTCAAGTCATACTTTATTTACTAAGCATAACAACAAAGGGAATATCATAAGTCATAAGTTTAACCCAGGCCCCGCCCCATAGGTTAATGAGACGGGTGTTACAGGCTAGAACAATCAGTAGTATATTTTCTCATGTGAGATTCCAGTCTCTTCATACTTCATACTTCCACAAGCTTCTGTCACTAAATTCAGTCTCGTCTACAATCGTCTTTCAACAGTTTTCCTGAGGTTTCATGCAACCAATCATCATCTACTGTAGCACTTAATATTAGAAGTTGAAACCTATTTTTACTAGCATGGCATCATAGGTACTTTTAAGTGCTTTTTTTTTTTTTTTTTTTCAGCCCTTTTTTGTCCTATTGTGATTCCACGCATGTTTAAACTAGTTGCAGCCACTCGACTCGCCCATGCACTACATTCTGTCGAACCGGTGATGTTTTTTCTGAATGAGGTGTTCTCTTTGTTCTCTTTGGAACATGACATGACCAGATGTTTTTACACCACAGAGGTTACAGGTATTAGAGCAAAATGACATTGAACCCAAGTTACTATGACACAAATACCCGTGGTTGTAAATCTTCATAGGAGATGTAGTTTTATGCTAAAAAAGCACACTGATGAAGCCTCTTGGATGAGAGGTGAAACGTCTTCAAAGACAAATAACCAAGTTGGTTTTTTTGTTGTTTTTTTTTTAAATAATGAAATAATACACAATTATCTTTCTATATAACTGGCCTTTGCAAAAAAAATTTTCCAATGTTCAATACAAGTGATAATTCATTTAGAAGTAGGCAATGAAAAGGAATAATGGCTGAAGTGAAGTGATTCCCTGTGTCAAGGAGTTTGACTCATTGTCCACGTCGAGTGTTTGAATAGAGTCTGAATAGAGTTTGTGGTGAGTCACAGGGTCGGGCCGTTTTGATTCACCTCATCACAGACGGACCTGACTGAAACGCTGCCGGCTGCTCAGCTGTTGGTGAAAACAAGTCTGACACACAGCAAACACACTGGCTGGTTGTCTTGCTCTCTTTGGCTGGTTGTCTTGCTCTCTTTGGCTGGCTGGCTCTCACACAGTCTACAAAGTTGACTTCATTACATAAGCACTTTGTTCCTTGTTTTCTCTCTCTCTCTCTCTCTCGCAGTATCCTTTGTACATTGCACACTCTTGCCATATATATGCCATATTTTGTGCTGCTTCGATATAATTTATGTGAATGTTTCTATCTACTGCCCTACAAACTCAGTGCTGTGTCATTTTGTAACCCACTGCTGGCAAGCTGGAAAATAATTTTCCCAGGGGCTAATGGGTGTGACCTCAACTATTTTAGGCTGCCAATTACCAGCAGGACCACAACAACTTCAGTGTTTATCTGTATGTTAAGTGCGTGAGCGTAAGTGTGTTTCCATTTTTGTCATTGCATGCAGTATATTTAACACACCTAAGTGCTTTCTCACAAGCTCCAATGAGACACGGAGCCCCTGTGTGTGTGTGTGTCCGTGTCTGTGTGTCTCTGTGTGTGTGTGTGTGTGTGTGTGTTTCTAACGTTATCTATGATTGCCTGCTCCACACACAGGCCATGCTTGCCCTAGTCATCACAAATCACTGTGACAGAGGGTGATGGACTGCCCGCTGTCAAACACACGCACACATCAGCAGGCAGACAGTACTACCCTATTAGATAGATAGATAGATAGATAGATAGATAGATAGATAGCATTGCCCTCAACCCCCCTCAGAAGGTCAGTGTATTAAAATCACTCTTGATTCATCATCACTCATTCTAATTATTCATCTCTAATATTAGGTTACAGCTTGTCTCTGCAGGTGAACTAGTTGTAAACAAGATGACCTTTCAAGAAAGTGCAGCCACATTTGTAATTAGTTGTTGAAATAGTTTGGACCTTTTAATGAGTATCATCTGTCATGGAAGGGCATGAAACTTGCTCAACCTGCTACAGTGACAAAAGATGTTTGGGGAGCAGGAAAGTGTGTTGTTGTTTCTTATTGTCTGTCTGTTTATTTGTCTGTTCTTTTTTTTTTAATTCTCAATAATCTAATGCATTTCATTTGTGCCTTAGTGTTATCTTAACTGCAACAAATCACATAAATCCCACTAGAGTCAAAGGTGAGTTACCTTTTTATTTATATATATATATATATATATATATATATATATATATATATATATATATATATATATATATATATATATATATATATATATATATATATATATATATAAATAATGGTAACAGCATGATGTTTATCATTATCTCTGTCTATATGATCATTTAAGCCACCTCTCCTCTGTTTGAATTAGCTCATCTCTCCTTTGCATATAACCCACAGACTGATAAAACTAGCCCTCTGGTTACATTGCACACACACTCCTGTGGCTACTAATAAATGAACCTTTGGTGTGTTTTGCCACATTCCCTTTTCTTTCAGACTTTCTTTTCTGTTCCCTTAACAAAGGGGATTTCATAGCAAGACCCACTCACTTAGAGACGTAGAGCAAGGAGATGCCTTGTGTCGTATGTAGAATTGTATGTGTGTGTCGGAGTGTCCAGTGTGTGTGTGTGAGCACTTACAGATGAGATATGTCAAAGACAGGTATGTGTGTCAATGATGCCAAATTGAAATTTTGAATGTAAACAATACATTTTTATTTTTATTTTTATTTTTTTAGATGGTTAGAAATTAGAACTGGTAATGTTTATCTTTTTAGTGAAATATACACATTCATGTTGTTTATTCATCTTTACAGTTAATGGTTAATATGAAAATCTACAGTTGCACTTGGTTTAATTAATTTATATTCATGCAATCAAACACTGAACACATAATGTACCACACTTGCCATTTGCAACTTGCTTTACATTTGGTATTGTAATTTCAAAGGTATAATAATATGTGAGCTAATGCCATTCTGTGCACATCAGCCCACCCACGCACAGAGACTGAGCTTTAATGCTGAGAGCTAAAATCAAATTGTCCTTCCATCCTTGCTGCTCCTGTGTCTGAATAACAGTGCTCACTCCAGGCTAAAGTATACAGGAGTGTGTCGAGAGACTCAAACACACACACATAAACACACTACTAGCCTTCATATATGCAACAAAAAAGACTATCCATTTTAGATAGATAGATATACTTTATTAATCCCAAAACTGGATCCTGAGTTTTTTTTTTTTTTTTTACAATATCTGCACATGGTAACTATGAAAAGACTTATGGAAAGATTGTGGTTCTGTTTAATAAAAAGGCAGGTCTGAGATGGGATGTGAACTGCAGTTTCCTACATGAATGTTAGGAGAGGGTGACCTCAACAACCTTACTTTCCACCTCTCACACACACTTCTTGCAAGGGCACCGGACATGAAAAATGTGTGGAATCAGCCAATACTGACATAATTCTCTACAGATACTGGGGTGGGATAGCAGCAGGATTGTCCAGTATGTTATTAGTGAGCAAGTCAGCTTTTGTATGAAGAAACTGCACTTGTATGTGGTTTCTTTGGCTTTAATTCTCAGAAGGGAGAGTTTAGATGATGCATCATGCGGTAGCTGGGAGGGAAGCGTTGATCCTCCCTGCATGTGTCCTCTGCACAAGCCTTGTGGTGAAATAAAATGAAGGAGGGGAAAGCAGGACCTTTTTGAAGTGGTGTCGAGCAGAATACAGCCTCTAACCGCTGAGCCACTAAGCAGCCCAACCCCGGCAGCGTGGCATGGCAATGACATTTCCATATGATGTCTGTTCCTCATAGGCAAATATACTGTATGTTCTGGCACCGTGGAGCTTGAAGAACACAGACATGGAAACTGTGTTTTGAATAGAGACTTGGATTTGTGCTGAGAGGTGAAACGTAGTTGAAGACAGTGTGAAAATGAGGCAAATTGTGTAATTGGTATATGATGATTCTGGTGAAAAAAAAAAAAATTCTCTTACATTAGTTTTTAATTTTAATTTCCTTGCTGGTTTGCATGTCCTTGTTTTCCTGACATGCCTCTGTCGCAGCCTGCCGCTAACCGAGAGTGTCTTTGTGTTCTAGGAGGAGGAGATGCCGGAGGTGGAGATAGACATTGATGATCTGCTGGAGGTCAACAGTGATGATGAGAGAGCCAGCAAACTGCAGGTATACCCCCTGTGACTGTGTGTATGTGCTTATTTTTTTTAGCACATTGTAATATACCGTACATGGATAAATATAGATTTAAAGGTGAGATGAAAGCAACTCATTTTCTGTCAAATTGAATACAATTTGCCAGACTTCCCTCCATCTACTTAAATCAGTGATATAATTATCCAGATTGACTTTAGGCAACCTCAAATGCATTTGGACAGTCCTCCATATAAATAAAAACCTTACACAAACGATCTCCAAAACCCAGGAATCAAGAATTTTACATTAACTACTGAATAAAGTACAGTATCTGTGTCTAATCATTCCCTCTCCCTGCTTTCCTTTCTCTAACACAGGAATCATTAATAGACTGCTACAAACCAACAGAGGTGAGTATTTCTTTTCAATGTATCTCTCATCTACACTGTACATGCAATCAAATGCTCGGCATCAGTGATCAAGCAACTTGTGAGTTGATGGATATATTGATCTTCACATGCACCATTCGATTTGCAGAGTATAGCCCACTGTATGTTGAAGCATCATCATGGCCCAGAAGCTTATGTCTGTGGTTAATTAATGTCTGATGTGACACACACACACACACACACGTCAATGTTTTCCTGACCTCAATATAGCACACACACATTTTGATGCTTAAAGGTAATACAGATTAATCACATTACCTCTACGGATGGTGATCTTGTCCAGCCTGGACTCCCCATCTGTCATCTGTTTGTGTGTGTATGTGTGTGTATGTGTAAGCTGGACTCTACTCTAGTTCAAGCTACCTGTGACATTGTAGTGGTTGTCATAGGCTGACCTTCCACATAGAAGGAAGGCGTCAGCTTTGCGATAAACTGTCAAATTCAGAGACAATGAAGGGAAAAGAAGAATGTGACTAAAAAAGAAGAGAGGAAGCTGAAAAAGAGGGACAATGAAGGAAGCATGAAAGAGAGAATTAGTACACAGAAAAAGGTACAGTACTCTGGGGAAATGACAGAACAGGAGATAAGGTAAAATAGTATGCAGAGGGATATATATAAAGGCTGCAAGAGGGATAAAGAGGAGGGGGAGGCATAGATGTCAGTAATTAGGTCACGAGCAGTGTCACCCCTGGTGTAATGAGGGGGGTATATTCCAGCATATTCTCCTCAAAGTCACACACTATCATGGATCTCTGTGCAACCTTTCTTAAACCCAAGATGAGGAATGTCTTTGTTCTCCTTCTTTACTGACTGGCTTCTCATCATAATCCACAATTTACTCTGCATGTTTACAGAGGAATATCAACTAGAGACTAGTTTTTGGTGTGCAGAAGCCTTTTTTTTTTTTTTGTCCTAACTTATTTTTTTCTCTCCTCCTTGCAGGACTTTGTCCGTGAGTTGCTGGGCAGGATAAGGGGAATGAGAAAACTCAGTGCACCAACTAAGAAGGGCCTATAATGGCTGCCATGTCAACCATCAATCAACCATAAACTACGTCATCTCAGCTCCACCAAGTTAACCCACTCAACATGGACTCTCATTACACGAAACGTAACAGCATTAGTAACTATTCTGCAACCTGCAAACATGCTCCATAAAAGCCATGCATATACCACTAGTCATCCTTTCCATACTCATACCTCCTGCTACATAGAATAACAAGGTGTATTATAATATTTGACAGTTTAAAAGGTACGTTAGCAAAAATCACAATACAGACAATATGTTAAAATAGCATACAGCCACAATAATGTCAAGCCCTGGAATGTGCCAGAACTGCAATCGTGCTTTAACATTAAAAAACCACCTAATTCAACATTTCAGAGCCATATTTAAACTTTTCAAGCAAGATTGCTTTAATCCAAACAGCCATACAGAACCATAAAAAAAAATAAAAAAAACGGAGATAGTTAAAACACGTTTGTATTACAGTATGTGTGAAATTAGCTGTAGCACTATGTAAACACAGTGCTTCATGATTTTTATTTTTTTACTGAGGTGTTTTTTGCTGTTACTACTTTTTTTTCTTTTAGTACTGAATGTTTCCATTTATTGTTCATGTGATTGATTTTTTTATTTTTTATCCTGCTTTAAAGTCAACCCAATTATCCTTATTCTGTCAGTGCTCGCATATGTACAGTAAAGGAGTCCTGTAGTTTTATTCAAGTTAATTTCAAAGAGCACATTAATACATCAATTCTGTCATTTTTGATGTTGAAACTCTGGAAAAAGTGTGGACATTTTTAGCAAAACAGGCTAAAATAGACTTTCACCATTTACCCACTATTCTAGTACACTTTTCACCACTGCAAGGCATGATGGGTGTTGTAGTTCTCTGTATTAGACTACAAAACCTGTATGATTGGCAGCCTTTTACTTCATCATGTTGTTCATTGCTTTTTTTTTCTCCAGCTATTTCACCAGAATACATATCGATTGGTGGTTTAGGTTCAAGCACAAAGCCCAGACATTGCAGATGTTTCTCACACCCTGCCTCACATAACTGATAACTTGCTTCTCTAATAGTGGTTGATGTTGCCTTTTAAAGACATTTAGGATCAGTTCACCTTTTTCTCAGCATTAAAACCTTAACTACTGACAACCTGAAGACAAATAAGGTTGAGTCAGAGCCTGAGTACAACTTGAAACTTTGACACTTAAACCTGTCAAGTCCTGTTAGGGAAGGTGTGCCAAAACCGGGAGTATTACATCCTAAATGTCACACGTCATGGAGGCCTTCATGACACAGCATTTACACAGAAATTAAGTTAAGTTTGTTAGGCATCTTCGGATGGGTGCAGAATTTTAAGATGTTTAAACGTCTAACTTTTCCAGGTTGCAGAAAATATGTTGTGATTGCAGAATCCCAGGTTTAAGAGGTGGATTTAGTTATTTATTGTTGCGCACCAACACACTCAAAAAAACTGAAAGCTGTGGTACAATCATTACTCTGTTATGGGGTTGGGCCCAGTTTCATTTCCGAGCATTCAATCGTGAATCAACAGGAATGGAGCAGGACCGAAACCTGCCATATGATGAACCCTCAGCTGCCAAAGACAAAAGCAGGGCAATGTTTGATTTTTAACATAACATTTACAAAGCACCCGTCTTGCATGCTAACAACAGAGAAAAATATTGATAAAGACTATAGATATTATGAACATATAATCAAGCAAAAACTACTTTTTTGACTTAGCTACCATGTATGACTTTGTAGAACTTCTGTTTTGAGACAACGTGACCGTCACGTTGGAGAGAATCCAGGAAAATTTTAAAAAATGGTGCTGTTTTTGATGTTTTTCCCAGGTTACAGTTGTAAAAAAAAAAAAGGCGCTTTCACTGTCAATCGATGCCGGAGAAATGTGTCTGGTTTTTGTTGATAGATTGCAAATAGTCTAAAGTGGTGTCCTCTTCGCGTCTCCTTTCCTCAATCTAAACTGGGTTGGATGGGTGTCAACGCACATTTGATTTGTTGAAAAAAAAGAGGACCTTGTGTTTTCTGCATCAGTGGACTGGAAAGAAAAGTTCAGGAGGAAGCCATTATAGGCTACTGAGATGCATTCAGGCTTCATGTCGAGGTACTCCATAGGATTTTCTCTGTCAAGAAACAGTTCAGGGGCAATAGCTTAATATTTTATAATTTATGGGATTTCACGTGAGAGAGTATTTTGAAAGTGTCCGTACTAGAAAGCTTTATGTTTGCATGTATTTTTTAAAGTGGCATGTGGAGGGGAAACATTTTGTCGGCCCAGAGGTTTTTATTTCACGAAATAAACACTTTCCTTTTTTATACCTTTTTATTAAGACTAAAATATTCAGTTTTTCAGCTGCAGTTTTGTTTTTCTGTACATCCACAAACGTTCTTGTTTTTAAAATGTAATGTGGTGTGTGTGGTTTGTTTTTGCTGATAATAAAAATGCAGAATGACTCTACTGTTTAAATAGATGTCCTCCCTGTGTATTATTATTTTTTTTTTCACGAGTGCTTTATTGAAACAATGAGAAGTTTTAGCATATTTACAGTGGCTAAATGTGTGTCATTATCCAGATATGTTGATATATATATGTGTGTGTGTGTGTGTGTGTGTGTGTGTGTGTGTGTATACCCAGGGCATATTATGTCATGGTTGCCAACGTGTTCCTTCTCAGTGTTGCAGTAGTTCAGTAGGACAGTCCTGTGCGCTGTCTGATTCTGTAAAGAGCTCATCACGCTATGACATTATTGCTCAATGTGCGCATGAGTAGCCTTTCTCTGTGGCATGTCTAGGCCCATATGGACCAGCCTACTGGCCTACTGTACATTGTTGCTAGGTAGAAAACCTTCATCTGTCTCTGAGAGTTTTAGTATTTAAGTGGCCACTGTGAGGGATGCTAAGAAAAAAATTATCACAATGAAACTTTAAAGTTACATTGATCTGTGAGGGAACAAGTCAACATCACTGTAAGTCAAAGCTGGTATTTTTATTTGTAAAGGGAAGTCATGCAGAAGTACATAGGCCAGTTTAAGAGGAGACAGACAGAGAGGGAGACACACTTGATGAGCGTGCCGCAGCTTTTATTCCCGCGGAGGCAACATGATAATGAATGTCTTCTAATTCACTGACACACATTCCCAAACAGCCTTGTAAATTTCACTGCAGGACACGGAGCTGTACATCCACTACTGCTGCTGCGTGTTGGGGAGGAACAGAAAACCAAAGCGGTGCCAGCGACTGTGCAAGGCAACAAATGCCGTGTGTGCCTTTAAATTCCATGACCCACTTTCTACAGCTGGGGCTGGCTGGCAGGGAGTGCTCGTGCACGCTGCCTTGAATAATTGGGACTGCAAGGTGAATGTGAGGAGAATAGTTAAGGACGGGAGCTTCCCCCCGCCAGCGTGCCTGGTTCAGTCAGCTGGCTGCACACCAGCAAACCTCACATCAGCAGAGTCCTCAGGTCTCTGTCGCTCATGTTGCAACACAATGTTTTGAGAAATCAGACTGATGATGTGAACTGAAGTTTGACAGAAGGAAGGAAACTGTCAGGATTTTTTTTTTTAAAGAAAAGGAGATTGGCAAGAGCAAGGAAGTGTCATTTTTATGAGCTAATATCAGATTCATGTTTATGCTGTTATGAAGTTGTACTTTATCAAGCAGTACAGCATATGTCCTTATGTGAAAAAGCCCTGCAGACCCTACTGTAAATTTTATGTCTTCCCATCCCCCTCTTCGTTTCTCATTGTCCCTTTTGATCCTACATATTCCTCTCCGCCTTCCTGCTCTCTTCTAATACTTCTACCCCTCTCCCTTGTGGATGCAGCAATCCATCATGCCAATACTTCAGAGGGATATATATCGAGATGAAGGGAGATCGGCTTGAAAATAGAAAAAGACAGACAAGACACTGCATATGACCGGGGCGATAAAGAGAGACATGAGATATGGGAGATGGGTGTGTGTGTGTGTGTGTGTGTGTGTGGGAGGGGGTGATGCCAGCAGCATCTCCCCTGTTTCTTTTCGACTAGAAGATAGATCTCATCTCGTCTCTGCTGCTGTGGAGCCTAACCACAGCATCAGATGAATGCTGGGGTGACATGACGCGCTGTTGGAGCCCGCTTATTCGTTCACATGACAGGCAATTCAGCCACACAGCATCACTTGTTACCCAGACAGAGAGAGAAAGACAAGGGGGGATGGGGGGATGTTTTCTTCTGTCACCTCAATGACACAGGGCTGTTTTTAACCTGCACACTAGACCTGCTGCATTGTGGGTAAAGGCATATCACCCCCACTGTAACTGGCAGGTAATATAGTATGATACCAACAATATTAAAAACAAAGCAAAACAAAACAAAATAACGTTACCTCAAATGAAGTAATTGTAGGTAACCAGCAAGATTATGTTTTAGAGTAGTTACTAAATATTTTATTCTTCTCCAACTTCAAGTGCATTTAAATCCCTAGGAACAATTTCCTTTCTTCACTTTATAAATACTATATAACACACATGCACGTGCTCCACTTACACAGCTTGCATGTGTGTGTGTGTGTGTGTGTGTGTGTGTGTAGCAAAAACCTGCAGTGCATCTCGTGGGAAATCTCTTTAATTTCCCTACACTCAGCCCATTCAATTTCCCAGCACTCCAGACATAAATGTTACAACTCTTGCACTCCATGCAGAAAAAGATGTAGGCGTTTACAAGATCACACAGACTTTGTTGCCAACATAGACCATTTCTACTATTACTACTTTTACTACTGCAGCTGAAGGCAAATATACACAGCAGACATGACTGAACTGACTTCATGCAGCTGTTTGAAGCAGTTTCAGAAAGAACTAGTTCTTTTTTTTATTTACAATTGCTGTAATTACTCATTCAAAAAGTGCTTTCCATCCCTTTTGTGGCGTTATACTGTAGATAGTTGTAAATGAATATTAATAACACAATTATAAGAGTCTTAAGAATTCAAATAAGATTATATAAACACAATTAGTTCCTATTACTGTATATTGTGTTATCCTACAACTTTAGAATAGAAAAGTACGAGACAATATCAGCAGGGATGCATACGGAGCCTGTCTGAATCTTATGCATTTAATGCCTTATAGTTCAGCAGGCCATAAATCCACCCAACACAATAAATGCCTGGATATCAGACAGTAAACACTGCTGTTGTGAACACTATGTAGACAATACCACTGTGACCACCCGAGGGATTAATTGCAGGGATTTAGAATTAATAGCACTATTTACGTGGTTCACATAGCCATATGTCTGCTGGCCTGTTTGTGTATGAACCACTTTGTTTTCTTTGTTGTGATCGGCCCATTCAGCACATATTCAGAGGGACCAGATTGGTCAGCTGTAAATGGTATCATGCCCAGATACAGTGAACAGTGATATGTGTGTGTGTGTGTATGTGTGTGTGTGCCGAAGGCAAGGCAAGTCTATTTAGACGACATAGGGGTTCCTGGTGGGGGATCTGTCTATCTGCAGGGGGTGAGTTTAGATCAATCTCCATTATACCATCTGTTTCTGCTGAATTATGTAGAGACAGACATAACTAAAGAGGTTATTACCATTATGCGAGGACACAGACTACATGGTTAGTCTTTTACAAGTTACAAAAGAAAAAGTGATAAAATAAAGAGACAGGAGTGAAAAACAAGCCCAGGTTATATCTTACTGTACAGTGTGGTGCAATCATGGCAGTGATGATTTATCTCTCTGGATCCCCGCTACAATCATTCAATCATCTGCCTTCATCTCTGCAGTGAAAGCACTGTTTACACTATGTGGGTTTCTAAATAACATTAACAGTCATCCAGCATGTGTTAATTTATCTTCATAAGAGCATCAGCAGGCATTATGTTATAACTTATATGCATTCAAGAAAATCATTGTATTTGTGAGTTGTGTGAAAATGTGCAGATAAGCTGTGAATATGCATCGCTAAAGTGATATCGGCACTGTGCTGACATCTGCTTACTCGTTTTCTGTTGACGGGTCTTCTGTAGGTGGCAATGTGTTATTATTGTCACTATAGCAGCATGTCTCTACAAGCCCAGTAAAAAAACGTTTTTTTTTTGCAGCCCATGCATTGTTTAACTTAATTATCTCCATGATTTCATCATTGTACAACACGTTATTAGCTGCCGTGTGGCCTTCAACTGCTCCCACAAATACTGTAATTACAGGTAGAACCTGCTTTAACGGACTTATACAACTGTCAGTGCAAACACCTGAGAAACCTAAATGTGACCACAGTATGTAAAAAAAATAAAATAATTTGATCTGATTTTCTATTGAAGTTTCTAATAGTTTACTGTATTCTTTACTTAAAGAATATTGCCCTCATCACAGGCGGCTTGTGGCCCTAGATGCACAAACACAAGCACACAATGTCATTCTGTTTCAACTATTACATTTTCTGTGTTTTTGTCTGTGCTCATATCACTGGTTTGAAGTGAATGGACTCAGTTGGAAATAGGTGACATCACGTACAAGCATGCACCAATCAGGATTTAACATTTTCTTTTTTTCAAACAGAATCTGTATTACACTATTGTTGGACTGTTTGTTTACATTGCCAGGCCACCGTCAATCAAATATGATGAGTTTTTGAGTATACCTGCAATATGGATGTTTTCCTGCAAACTTAAACTTTAAATTGTTGCTCATTTAACGGTGGATACTTAATATTATAAAGAAAGATCTAAGATTTGAAACAACGCTTTAAGTGGATTTAATATCAGATAGATAGATATAAAAAGATGCAGTTTCTCCTTGGATTGTTTATCTTACTTGTTAAACCAGCCTACTTAATCTGGAAACTGCAATGCACACAAATTAATCCAAATGAACCAGTGAAGAAGAGCAAAGAGGCAGCTTGTCCTCAAAGTCAATCAGTTCCTCGATCTGCTTATATGCCCCAGTAGCTCGCCACCGTCCTTACTTGATTGTGGATTTACATGAAAAGCCCTGAGCGTTAACGTCAACAGAGGATCAGCATCCTGAAATGGGAATGTGTCCCTTCAAATCTTGTACACATTTAGGTCAAGCAAATGCACACAATCTTTCTGTGTTTTTCCTCACTTCAGGGCAGCACGTATATAGTGCATATACACTATATATATATATGTATACCATGCAGTGTGTTTATTTTCAAGATGTGGATTTATTGATGAGCCATCAAGGCGCTGTTTCCGTGTAGGGAGAATCCCAAGACCCCAGTCCCCTGGGAACCAATTACTGACAAATTGAAGAGGCTTTCGTGCACATGTGAACACATAACAGACATGACCCCGAAGCTCTCCCCAGACATAAACCATCTACTGACTTAACTCTGTACCTCATGATTTACCTTAACAGACATTAGGCACAAAAACATAAAGAAGAAGAGCAGAAGGTGGCTTTATCTGGAGGGGTTTCAGAAATGATGGGTTTTGGTTAAAGCTTGTAAGTCAGAGAGAGTCTCCAAATAGAACTGAAAATCTGCTGTTTGCAATCACCATTTTTCTATCCGCTCTGTCTCCCTGTCAAGACACCACAGAGGCACCCAGAACTGGATGTGTGTGTTTGTCTGTCTGTTTGTCAGTATGTGAGTATATACCTACAGGCCAATATCTCCTCCCTCCACCTCCTCCATCAGTGGAATTGCCAAACAGCTGGTTGCTATGGTTGCAGTTCTCCACGCGCCAATCAGTAACCACTTTACTGAGGGGTGAGGGGGGTTAAGTCTGCACAGTCTAGCAATGATATGCACAAATGTATTAGCATATATTCAGCTAGGAAGAGTAAAGCCTTGCTCAAATATCCCCGGGTTAGTTGATATAACACTGGTCTGTTTTATTTTTCACTCACGTCTCGTTTTGACAAATTGAAATGCTCCTTTGTTGGAGGATAACTGTGAGGTGACAACACTCGCTGAGATGGGGAACATTAGAAAAATAATTAGATTGTAGTGTGTTTCTCATTATATTTAAATTGAATCTGTTTTTATTGACATTTGTGGTCAATGCCGGATTTTGGTGAATTGATATATTGATATCAAAATATTTGTGGTAAAATGTAACGAATGAGTCATCAAAGCTGCATATTATACATTCGACATATTAAATACCTCAGATTTCCTTAATCCAATGGTGTTAAAGATATAACATAAAATAACATTCAATACCTAATGCGATAAGCATTGAACCCCCATAGTTTGAATGTATTAGAATTTTTTAATGTTGGAAGAGGGCTCCCTCTGCTGGCTGGATGGGAGTACCGGTTCATAAACAGCTGGATACTGCTGTGATTAATTTTTGACCACTTTAGCTGTACATATAGAGAAGTGATTTTATGTCAACTTTGTGTTAACATCATATTCTGTCTGTCTGTTCTGTCCAAAACTGCAAAAATGTTGACTTTCTTCATCATTTACCCGCAAGAAAACCTGCAGAAAGTTCCTCCTCCAGCTTCAGCCAAAAGGTTATGTGTGATCAGTATATGAACGACTCCTTTTAAATAACTGTATTGTGTATGTGATTACACGGTAAGCAATATTATCCTATGGTGACAAAGTCTCAAAATAGTTCTTAGAAAATACAGATACTTCTTTTAGTATTAGTGACTTACTGTTGTTGCCTCATTGCCAGTAGATGTCAGTATAATACTAATACAGACTTGATACAGGTTAGTTTCACTTCTTGTCCTATCTCAAACTAACAGAACATTTTTCACGCACTACAATATCCATATTTACCTGAATATTTGTTTATCTTAATGCATACTCCTGCAGGTGGCCCAAAACTGAAGTAAATGTGCGACTGACTGAAAACAAGTACTCTCTATGACATAGTTCATCAGTTCATTTTTTTTGCTGCTGAGCTGCTGTTTGCATGTGTCGTCCCCCACCTGTCCGTAGGAGGGTGCCCGGTGTGTCTCGGGATCATTCCGCCAGCTCCCTCCGGTTGCCTGCCGTTGATCCCTCTCAGCTGACGTCAGGAGAAATGGCGGACCAGGATGGCAGGGACGCATCTCCTCCAGAGTCCCAAGGTGAGTTCTTGCGGACAGGAAAACTTTACTTTGACAAGTAAAGTTTTTCTTTTTAAACTAACGAACTATTTAACTAAATCATGAGGTGCTGGTCAGCGGAAGGACATCAGTTTATCTGGTCGGTGTTTGAACGGTGACGCTGAAGTAGTCCGAACCGCCGGGTCACGGGAATGGGATTAACTATCAACCGACCGGTTGCTTTCTGTCTATTAAACTCAAAGTGTTATTAAACTACTCGAGCATATTCAGTTTTACCTTTGTTGCCGTAGTTACCAGACAGTTTGAGCTCTTTCTGTTGTTTTTTTTTTTACGGTGACACACACCTGTTGCTGACATTTTGTCATCTCGTTGAAATGCCTCTTCAGGTGTAGTTGTCGTGACAGGTGACTTACTGGAAAAATGGACAGAAAGGACCGAGCCTTAAAACGTGTCTTTAGGCTACAAACTAAACTCTGTGACGTTTAGCAGCTGTTTTACACACTTCACACACAACAACAAAACAACAAAACTATTGTTAAACACCAGACACTTTGTTACATACAATACAACCTGTTAACGTAACATTGGGACTCAAAATGACTACTTGTGCCTTCACCCCTGTGTGTTTTTAGCTACATGACATGTAACTTTGATTGACCTGTTAAGTAGAATTGAGTTTTTTTTTATTATTATTTAAATTAATTACAAGTATTATACTGGTATGTCTGGGTGTGTGCTGTTTAATCATTTGTGATAGCCTAAGGATTGAGGAAAACAAGTATGTTATAATTAGCATGCCAATTCCACTCTTTAAACTCCTTAACAGGTATTTTACATCAGCTTTTAAAGGTGAAATGTGTGACTGGGATACAGTCAGAGCAGTCAAACAGCATATTAAGCTTTAAAATCTAACATGGTTAACAGGAACAGTGACAGCTGTTTCCAGCTGGCTCACATGTTTCCTTATTTACATGTGCTAGTTGTAAATGTGCTATAGTTTGTATGTTTGGTTAGTCTAATAAGGACTGGTTTACTGCAGGAGTTTAACTATGCAAAGACACACAAGTTGTACATGGTAATGGATGTATATTCAGGATATGTATCTGTGTCAGTCACCTTTTTTTTTTGGCTTGTAGTTCATGGTGTGATATTTTCCTTTCTTTCTTTTCTTCATAGTATTTCTGAGAGGTCTTTGCTCTATACTGAGTCCTGAGACTCATTGTACTATAAGTAGTGGTCATAGCAGACAGTCCACACATGCTCTGAAGAAAAGCCCAACTTTCCCTGCAGCACATCCTCACCTACTGTAGCACTACATTTATTTCTATTGGCCACACATTTCATCTATTCCTGTGTCCGTGTCCCTCATTCGATAGGTGTGAGAAGGGTGTGTGATGCCTGACATATCCGGTTAAAGTGTAGGATTACAACCTTACTTTATCCTGCAGGGACAAAGATCGGATTGCTCTGTCATGAATATGTCTGTTTGTACAGCATGAGCTCTCTAATAAGATGAGGCAGCAAGTCTTGGCCATAATTCCTTTACATAATAAATATTTTAAGACATTGTGAATTGAATATGTTCATATTAAACACTGTGTTATAATACTCTCTATTAGGCTACTCGCTCAGCAGACAAAAATATAAGATCAAGTACAAGCACCTGTAATGTGTGTGAGCCGAGATGCCTATCAGTGGTTGTGTCTTTAAATCATTATGCCGCCTCACTGTGTTGAACCACAGAGTCTCTGTGGCATTTCCAACTTTCATGCTGGTTCTTTAATCTCAGTGTATTTGCTTTGGTAGATGTGGGATAAGTTTACACAAGCACACACACCACTATAAATGCTTCTTTGGATTAGTGTTTGCACTGTAATGGGACAGGCCTCCAATAACCGTAATTACTTTATTGCCCCTTTTATTTCTCCCTACCTTCCCTAGCACCTGCACATCCTCCTTCATTTTTCATTCTTTTATATGTAGTACTTTATCTATACATGCAGTGTTACTGTATGAAATGATAGTGAAGCTCAACCCCGGGTCAGTTACTGCAGTGAAACTTACTGCTCACATAAATATTTTCATATCTACTGTACAGCCATGTTATGTCTGACAGCTGACAGGGGTCTTTAAGTGGAAAATGGGGTAGGGCCATATACATATACCATGTGCTGTATGAACACACCCCTTCCAAATAGGCAGCTCAAGTACTGCATTGTTTGGTTTGATGTGTGCATAGGCTTGCATGCCTTGCTATATGTGTGTTTATTATATTAAAGTGTGCAGGTCATCAGTTTTCCACTCTCCTGCGGCATTGGTCCATGTGCTGCTGTTGTCAGGGAAACTCTTTACTGGTACTGGCTCACCTTCCATCACTGGATTTATACTAAATATTTTAACAACCCTGCTGCCCTCTGTTACCCTTCTTTTTGTGGGCTCAAGTATGTGTGTATACTGTGCATTCAGTGCCTGTGTGATGTGATTCTTCTGACAAGTTTGCATCTACAGTAAGAGTCCTAGTAAGAGAGAGTCAGGGAAGGGAAAGAGGGGCTGCGGTCACCGCTGCCATTACTGTGCATCCCTTGAGGCGTAAAAGAGAAGTGGAATCTATCTAGCGCACAGCCAAGCCAGTCTTGTGGATTAAGTCTTCTTTTCTAAGCCAGACTACAAGAGCTCATCCTCTCTCTCTCTCTATTTCTCTCTCGCTCTCTCTCTTTCTCTATTCCTGGCACTGCCATCGCAGCCAGTATGGACATAGGACAGTGAGCAGTTCTGTTTCTCTCTCTTCACACACTCACTCACCATTTCACTACTTTATTATTTACTCATTTCTCCACCTGTCCACTTCATCTTTTTCGACCTTTGTGTCCCCTTTCTGTCATCTACCACATGTGATTTCCTGTGTCTCTCCTGCTCTTTTTGCTCTGTCCTCCCACCTCTCTCTCCCCTTTCTGCTGTCTCAGACACAGAGCAGCAATGTGCAGGCAGACTAAAGTGCTGTTAGCATTAGCTGTTAGCTATCTAAATCTTCACTGAGAAGGAAGCTTTTAGGGGTGACCCCATCCATCCATCCTCTGGCATCCGTTACTGACCTGGGATGGACGGGTTGGGTTAGTTAGTCAGGGGCAGACGATGCCAGACAGTAAGGGACGAGGACAAGGAGGAGGTGGGGGCGAGTGCTCATGGGGCAAAAGGAGGATGAGGAAGGGAGGCAGCCGCTCAGTCATCCCCGCACTCTTCACCATCACTGAGGAAGAGGAGGGACAGAGACGGAGAGATGCTTGCAGAAGGAAGAAGAGAGGTATGGAGGGAAAGGATAGAGGAAAAATAAGATGGATATAAAGTGGGGTGGATGGCATGATGCATGCTCTGGTACAGTTTAGATACATTTAAACTAGTGTGTGTGTGTGTGTGTGTGTGTGTGTGTGTGTGTGTGTGTGTGTGTTTGTGTTTGTGTGTGTGTGTTAGAGAGAGAGAGTAAGGGTGCTAGGAAAGGAAATCAAATGAGTGATGAGGGCATAAACATCTGGGACAGATAAGCTACTGGCAGAGAGATGAGTCTAGAGAGTCACAGCAGTAGATAATGACAGTGGAAATAAATATAGTGAAGCATTTAGATAAAAAGTGTATGTTTATTTGCGTGTGCGTGTATATATGTTGTTGTTTAACCCATCAAGCTCAGCCAGCCAGAGCAAGGTAGCTGACAGGTCTGATGAGAAAGGTCTGATACACACAGTTTGTGTGTATGTGTGCAGAAACCAGCTGACAAGGCAAGATCAGGTCAATACAAGGGCAGCAGATGAGAGTGAAGGTGCAGTCCACTTCACACGTGTATGTTGTTGTAATGCATCAGTAAACAGGACAGCATGTGTCTGCAGTGACAGCATGTGTATATATATGTGCTACAAATGATTAACTTTTACTTTTAACTGTTCTTCTCTTGTGGAACAAGACTATATACAATATTTGTGTTTATTCATTTGTTTTTTTTATTTTCATTCATTTCATACCTTTTTCATTTAACGTTGATGAAAGTTAATGTGTCATTTGTCAGAGGCTGCTGGTTTTAGGGTATTTTTTTTTGGGCATTGGAGTGTTTCTTGTGAAAATCGTTGGCCTGGTTTGGTTGGTTTGATACAATGTGTGTCAACGGATAATAATATAGAAAGTTTAATTAGCTTTTTAGGTTCCTTCTGAATCTGCATAATACTGCTGCCCTGAAAACAGAGTATTGTTAAGTCAGCTGCGCTTGGATTGTTTTAATGCCAAATGATCTACAATCCTTGTTTAACCTTTCTTTAATTCTCATTTGACTCTAGTGACATAAGAAGATTTTACTTGTATAACAGATTTATTGAGGACATTTTGATCTTTGACGTAGGTGAGGTTGATAAAATATAATATAACTCTAGGTTTATATGAGCTCACATGTCTGTTATAATGAGCTTAAGTTTTACAAAACTAACCTGACTCCTATAACTAAATAATATATGTCTGTATCTGCTATATAATATAGAAATAAACAAAACAAGAAGTTGGTTTTTATAAATAATTGCATTCCCTTTTAGTGCAAGGCATGATTCTCATTCTGGTTTTGCTGTGTCGTCATGGGAGGAAGCCTTCATGTGTAGCTCACTTAAACCATTAATAATAAATGAGAATAGACAGAGAGCAGGATGACATGAAGAGATAGTGAGCTCCTGCAGCAAGAATAATAAATAAAGGTATCAAGTGACTACCATGTTGTTCGATACTTGTCTTTATCTTAAACTGACAATCATGCTTTGATACTATTCTTGTTTCAAAGATGCCAAGATATAGTATGGCTGTCGTGCATAGCAGAGCTTATTTATTGAGTGTGTTCTGTTGAAGAGTTTTGTGATCAGCAAAAAATGTTGAGGTGTAAAATAATGGTTTAATGTTAAAATGTCTCATCAAAAAATAATATTTTTTGATGCAAGCTCGGAACAAATACAATGACTAAAAGAGTCTAATCTGTGTTTTTATGAAACTTTTTTAGAAACATCTACTAGGAGAGATGGCAACACTGCCAAACTGGATGCAATTTCTGCTATTCATGGTCAAAGTGATGTCAAAAACCATAATGAGTGAGAGAGTGACTGTTGATATTCCTCGCATCATCTACTTGTAGTGTGCAATAAATGATACTAGCATGCTAGCACCCACCCCTCTGCCACCTGTTATCCAAGCCTGGATGGCAGTCTTGGGGCTAGAAGAGAAGACTCCCACCCCTACCCACTTGCCTCTCTGTTGGCTGGAGCTTAACGTTTAGTTTAGCATTAGCAGCGGCTAATCCTCTCAAGCTACAGGGGAGGCAGGAGCCACACAGCACGCTTGCTTGCTACCCACTGGCCTGGACAGCACAGCATTAATCGCCAACTCTGACCATTTAATCTGACTACCAATGAATGCAGATAGATTGGGGGTGGGGGAGTGTGCACGCTAACACACGCACACACACACATACACACACATACACTAGGGGAGGGAGGGACAGATTAAACAGTCACACTCTCCCTATGTCTCACTCTCTGTCTCTTTTACACACACACACACACACACACGGACAAAAGGATGGGGGTTGGAGAGCTGCCACAACCTGTCTCACACACACAGTCAGCTCTCAACAACACTGAGGACCAAAGCTGACCTCTCTCTCCCTCTCTTCCTTCTCTCCCCTTTACGCTGGGGACAGTTGGTTGAGTGTTGCGTGGTTTCATTTTCAGTTGCTTGTTTTTCATCTTTTCGCCTTTTCCTTCATCCCCGCACCATGGACTTTGGATTTGAGCTTATCTTTCACTGTGTAGGATGTGTTCAGGAAGTAGGAACGTTGATTCAGGCCCTCCAATCTGACTAGTTGGAGTGGGACGCTAGCCAGGGGTACAACAGGTCCCATCCTGGAATTATGAACCAAAATCCAGGTAAAGACTTCGGTGTCTCTGTTAGCGTGACTTCTGCATATTTCACAAAAACATAGAAATGGGAGATTGTAGAGCGGGGAATGAACACAGTGTAGTTTGTAAGTATAAAGACAGTTTTGTATGGTTTTATACTCCAGCACATTGGATTTAAAATGAAACCATAAATATAACATTAAAGTACAGGCTTTTATCTTTAATTAAAGCTTATTTACAGTTCATGCAACATGATTTTTGCACTCTCACCTTAAAGCGGAAAGTCGATACTTAAACATCACAGCTATTGTTTCATTTGAAATCCGGTATGCTGGAGAAGAGCCAAAACATGAAAAAAATCATTACGGTACTGTTCTAACACTTCAGATCCCTATTTCTCATTTTTAAATAAGAAGGGAACATTTGCAGTATTTAAATACTGTCGCACCCTGCGTGTTGTGAACGATATTTAATATGATGTACTTTCCAAAATTTTTGGGATAATTATCAATAAAAAAAATATTATTACTGTACATGGTTGATTCTGTATTGTTTTCCAAAAGGCTGTTAAACTGCTGTCTAGTGCGCAGAGCCAAACATACTCAGAGTCATTTGAGGTTTGTTTGTTTAATGACCTCTGCAACAGATGGATAAGGCTGTGAGGTGTAGTGGGAGGAAACAACTGCACCAGAAATTAAGTCTACCACATCATTATGTTTAAGCATTGCAGGCAATGGTGATGGCGGTGCAACAAAGGTCCTGGGCTGGACATGAACAGGAGATGTCACAGTTCATGGTTCAGTTGGACATCTTGTGTTTGTGGCAATGATTTTCTTTTGCAAATTAATTATTTCATTTAGAGTGAACTATATTCCTGAAGAAGAGGTAGAGAGTGATAATGTGTAAAAGTTGAAGCTTCATTCATTCATTCATCTTCTTCCGCTTATCCGTTTGTCGGGTCGCGAGGGCAGCAGCTTCAGCAGGGAACCGGGGGTCAGAGCGCCAGGGTCCCCGCCTCAGACTGCCGCCCATCTCTCTTTGCACCGTTAGACCCCTTCCATGGGTGGTGGGCCCATGGGAAGGGGGTACAGCACCTGGTATTCCCAGGCGGTCTCCCATCCAAGTACTAACCAGGCCCGACCCTGCTTAGCTTCCGAGATCAGACGAGATCGGGCGTGTTCAGGGTGGTATGCTGACCCAAGTTGAAGCTTGATGTGAATATTAAAAATGTAGATGTGAACCTTAAATATATGGATCCAAAGGTTCCAGCTTCCTACTACATGACTACAATGTTGGTGTACAGTGCATTGTGTTCTGTGTCCTGATTGGCTGTAGGCCATTGTCAATCAATTGTCAATCAATCAATCTCCTCTCCTGTACAGTACAGAATGCATTCACCATACTTTACTGTTGGTATGAGTGTTACCTTTATTCCAGATGTAATGGGACACACACCTTCCAAAAAGTTCAACTTTTGTTTCATCAGTCCACAGAGTATTTTCCCAAAAATTCTTGGTGATCATCAAGATGTTTTCTGGCAAAAATGAGACACGCCTGAATGTTGTTTTTGCTCAGCAGTGGTTTTCATCTTGAACTCTGCCATGAAAGCCATTTTTGTTCAGTCTCTTTGGAGTCATGAACACTGACCTGAACTGAGGCGAGTGACGCCTCCAGTTCTTTGGATGTTGTTATGGGGTCTTTTGTGACCTCTTGGATGAGTTGTCGCTGCACTCTTGGGGTAATTTTGGTCATCCAGCCCCTCCTGGGATAGTTCACCACTGTTCCATTTTTTTCACCATTTGTGGATAATGTCCCAAAACTTTTCGAGGCTGATGAATCTCAATTACTTTCTTTTTCATTTGTTCTTGAATTTCTTTGCTTCTTGGCATGATGTCTAGCTTTTTCAGTTAGTGAAAAGTAATTTCCTGATTGACAACAGGTGTGGCAGTAATCAGGCCTGGGTGTGGCTAAACCACACTGGCAGCTCAAACACTTTTTCACACAGGGCCATGCAGGTTTGGATTTTGTTTTCCCTTAATAATGGAAACCTTCTTTTAAAAACTGCAAAACATTTAGGTGTGACAAACATGCAAAAAAAAAAAAAAGGAAGGAAGGGGGCAAACACCTTTTCACACCACTGTATGTGCCACACTATACGCACAAGTACTGTATTGTATTTATGCTCTAAATTCACATACCTGTTTTAATCATATTTATACTTTATCTTTCTTTATACATTACATTATCACAAAAATCAGTTATGGTGAGTTTATGTGTTAGTTATATATTGATTGATCACTGGTTTTTAAACGTATCCTAGATGTAAGTAGCTGTTTTGAACATAATGTGTCATAAGTTGCTGATTTTCATTCGTTCATTGTAAATGGAACAAGTTGTTGTTTCTTCGTCTCGGCAGTCTGCGTGTCTTTTTGTTTCTGTGCCAGACCTGTTTAAGGAAGAGAATTGCTTCTTGTTTGTGTGGTTCAGAGCATTTGCAGTTTTCTTTTCAGTAAGGTGCCCCAGTTAAAGCTGTCAAATTGAGAAAAGTGGTTCTGCCCTTAGTGTGTCGCCACTGGCTTACTGTGTAGTCGCACTCAGAATGACAGAGGGTCCACTACATCACTCACTAGATGTTTAGCTGCATTTAACAGAAAGAGCTCCTTATTTTGTGAATTAAAGTGTCTTTTTGTGCAAATTTCTAGTCATATGACTTCTTGTAGATGTTAGGCTAATTAACATTTACATTGTTATGGTGCTTGGCCTAAAGCCATTCACAAATTGCTGCAGCGCATTATTCTCTCATCTCAATGAGCTAATCCTTTGTCTGAGTAAAATGAATTTTAGGGAAAGGAATACATTGACATCAGTGTAACCAGACCCAGCCCAGCTTTTCCTGCTATGACAATAGCCATTATGAAACTAGTTCCAAGGCTGGTGCACCTGAGGCAGCATAGATTTGTTAATACTTGTGTACTCCCCCTATAGACATCCCATAGACTGGGACATGCAATACTACAGCTGTGACCTTACGTCTTTATCCTGCATTTTCTTTGGGAATTCAAACATTTCAGCATGTTCGGGTGGAGACAGCATTGACAGTTTGAGGACATTTTCAGCAACACGCCACATCACAAACCATGAAGTGTAGAAATGTCATAGAAAGTACTTTTACTGGTTGCATAGGGTCAAATAAATACATAGTATACGTATCACATAGACTGGTATAATCATACAAAACACAGCAGAGAAAGTCAGTGGTAGCATTATTTATACAAAAATGGGCGGATGCATTTGAATTTTTGAATGCAAAGTGTATTTCAGCTTGTTTATTAGAAAGTCCACTCGTAGCAGTGGATATGAAACCTGTACTTTGCTCCACTCTTTGTTAATTATCCGACTGAGACTAACATGTTGTGGAGAAAAGATAAAGACAACATGCAGAGAAGAGTGCAAGAGAGAGACATGTAGAATAGGGAGTGGCTTGTGCTATTTCACCTAAAGTATGTAGTATTTCAGGAAGACTGATTTAATTTGGTCTTCGACTTTCTGGGACAGATTGGTCTCTGTGGAGGCTTGCCTCTCTCTCACTTTTTTAGCTCATGTATGTTATTGTATTGTAACATGTCACTCTTCCACCCCAAAGCTTGAGTAGATGTTGTAATTTTTTAGACATGAAGGACAGGTTCATCTGTTCCTTCATAAAGCCTAATGTTAAGCTCTGTGTCTGTGTCCAGGAGGCTGACCTGAAAGTGCTGAGTCACCCTGAGCCTGACAGTGTCATTAATCAATAGCTTAGCTCTGAACTGGCTGGAAACACTGCAACACACTGGGGACTTTTGAGAATATGAACACGCAGCCTGTAAAATATTATTATACAATTTTGCTTCCTGTCAGGCTATACTACAGAAGTCCTAAACGATGAAAAAAAACAGGTCAGAGGTATTAATGTCAGGGTGAGGGTAGTTTTGTTCATATATGTTGTGACACCAACCTCTTCATCCATGTTTCTGTTCACATAACAATTGTTAGCAATATCTTCCACACTCATATACTGGATATTCTTCCAATAAAAGTACAATATTACACAATGGCATTTTATCACCGAAAGTGACAGGACCGTAGTAACACTCTGGTAACAAGGCCTGATAGATAATACACAATTGCTGTCATATTCATATTCGTTGTTTATACACATTAGTTATGTATTGAGTATTCTGTATTGGAGATCTTGAGATAAATAGTATTGAAAGGAATATCTAAAATAGGCATAAGCATTAGCTGGAAGTGGTACTATATAGTTTATTTTAGTCGTGTTTTGTGTTGCTGCAGAAGTACAGAACACTGTTGATTTTCATGGTTAGTGTGGTTCTATTTTATTGATTTACATTGTGACACTGTTAGGAAAGGCTGGCCACATTGTTTTATGGGTGTGTAGTACATGGTAGGTAAATAACGCACGCCTGGAAGTGGATTTATGATGCATTGAATACTGACATGACATGTTTGTGTAGTAAATTGTATTTGCTTAATATGTTTGGTAGCAGCTTGTTATGGACACATTGCAGTACCTTGAACTTACTCGCGGAGGGTAGGCTAGATACTATGGAAATGCTGCAGAATTGATTTGATGCTGTCGCTCATTTAACCTACACTTCCTGCCTCTGTCTTGCAAAATATTTTTTTCATTGACCCTTGTTTGTCTTTCTTTCCAGCGTCTTACTCCCAGTATAAATCGGAGGATGGCAGAGTGTCTTCAGCCACCCACCCCAGCTCCTCAGACTCCGGACAAACCTACACCCCAACCTACACCCCAACTCCGTCTCGTACAAACACCAGCAACAGCCCCAGTAACAATGCTGCCACCAAAACAGGCAAGACACACTGAAATACAGACAAAAAGGAATCACATGTTGTGAAAATACTTTTTTGTTTTGTTTTTAACACATGTGGAGTTTTTAACTGTTGTGTTTGTGCTGCAGACTCATTGCTCTTCAACAAGATTGATGAGAGACAGAGGTTGGCCCGTGAGCGCCGAGAGGAGCAAGAGAAACAGAATGGTGTGTATTCTTTAAGTGTGTGTGTGCTAGTGTGTGAAGGTCTTAAAATGCATCCCTCACTTTCTTTTTATGTCCAAAACATATTGTGACTGAACTTGGTCAGTAGCTGTGGTGAACTGCCTGCTTCTCTGGTTGTTACATAAAGTCTAGGCAAAAGCCAGGCACCCCTGTTGCTATGGCACCCATGTTACATAATGGGTCAGGGTTTCGTCCAGGGTTTAGGGAGGTTAGTGTTTTGAATGTTTTTGGATGAGTGTGAGTGACATACAGCAGCATATGAGCTTTTGGAAATAGTGTCCTGTTAGTGTTTTATGTTTTTATTTCTGTAGTGTGTGTTTGTATGCGTGTGTGTTTTCAGACTATTGGACTGTGGTCGTATCACTAGCCTTTTCTGAGGGGCTGAGGGATTTACTTTGTGTTGAGAGCTAAACCCTAGTCACATGATCTACAGCTGACCCACTGCTGCTATAAGCCTGTGTGTCCATGTGGCATGTGTGTTTCTGTGATTATGTACACATGATTTTTTTTGCATGTGAGCACATGAAAAAACAGTGATGCATATACATCAAACTCTTAGTAACTGTGTGTGTATATGTGCGTGCACCATGCCTTTAGCTATCAAGGAGGCCCAGTGGCAGGCGCGTGAGGAGCGAGCCAGGCAGCACTATGAGAAGCTCCTGGAGGAGAGGAGGAGACGGCTGGAGGAGCAGAGAATAAAGGAGGAGAAGAGACGAGCTGCCGTGGAGGAGAAACGTCGGCAGAAACTGGACGATGATAAGGTAATGACAGACGTCATATCGCACCTGTGCATTCCGATCTTTGATACTTACACATAAACGCACACGGACACCTGCAGCCACACTTCTCATCATCTTTCCTCATGAACTTTTTCAGTCAGTTGGAGTTTGAACTCCATTATCAACTCCTATCTGTACACATATTTCACATTTGTTTCCCACCTAACCTAAAAACGTTGTATTTTCTATACATTGTAGACAAACATTGACATGGTCTCTGTGTTGTGATGTCACCTGTAGATTTCTAATGGGATATTTTTCATTAATTTGGGCATGATGTTGGGCAATTATAATTAAACCCAAATCCAGTCAGAGCTGGTTGTAGCTGACGTAAGAAGAGCATGTGGCTGAATTTGATAGGCTGAGGTCCCTGTCAGTCAAGCAAACAAGACTAGAACCCACACTACTTATTCTTCAGCCTTTTAATAGAATAATGACTCTCAAAACCTCAAAACTGCCACCAAAAAAAGTCAACTTTTGAAGCTGTAACATCAGAGTTTTTTTTATTACATTTTGCCCTTATTTAGTTGTGACAGTAGATCATACAGACATGAGTAAAGCGAGAGAGAGAGAGAGAGAGAGAGAGAGGGAGGAAGAGAAAGAGAGAGAGAGGGAGGAAGAGAGAGAGAGAGAGAGAGAGAGAGAGAGAGAGAGAAAAAATAACATGTGACATGCACCCTGGTTGGAGCTGAACCAGTGACGTTGGGGCCACCAGACAGGTTTTTATCGTGCATTCTAGAAATGAGTTATCTTCCAATAGACTGCAACACGTTTTGGCATTGCAACCGCCTAAAAAATATGTTCACTCTGTACCACAAATTCACAGGACCAGTTTAACATACAGTGCTTTCGCTTTCACATTTTTCATATGTTTCATAAACCACATTTTGTTTTTATCTTTTGTTTATCTGTCACAAAACACCCACCGCTAGTGTCCATTCAAGACCAAAAAAAACAAAAAAAAAGTTTTCAGATGGTGAAGCAGTATTTACATTTTAGGGCGTTACATTTTTTTAATGCCGATGATGATGATGATGTTGTAATTGTTGTGTTTGTGGCTGAAGGCTCGTCATGAAGCTGTGATCCGTCGTACTCTGGAGAGGAGCCAGGGAACCAGACAGAAGCAAAACCGCTGGTCGTGGGGCGGGGCACTGCACACAAGCACTCCCAGCACACCAGCCGGTACTTTCATACATCACACGACAATAACACCACAAACTCACAACACCTGCCCACGGTCATTACAGTTAGTTGAGAGATACATTTTTGCACTGATGTGAAGTGGTTTTAATTTTTTCTTGCTTTCACTGTTTTTAGCCACTTTTCCTGTTGTCAGATTGTCTCAGTGCTTTCAGATTTACTGATGTTAGCGTGCTTCTCTTTTGTAAATCCTGGGTGTCAGTAATGTTCTGCCATGTTTATATTTGAACTACTCAGATCCGCTTCTCTCTGTTGTTACTGCTGACTCACACCCTGCTCTGCCTCTTTCTCTCTCTCCCTTTTTCTCAAACTCAACCTCTCTCTTACTCACTTTCTCTCTCTCTCTCTTAACTTCACCCTCCCTCTACCTCCTCTCTGCTCTTTGTTTCTCTGCCATTGTCCTTTCCCCTCCTGGTCCAGGTTTTGTCGAGTCGGCTTTCCTCTATCCACTCGACCTTGCTGGACTGGAGCACATGCAGAGTGCTTTCAGTCTCTACCGCAGATACGGAATGACCTCTCAATGTGAATATTATAGCACATGTTAGTTAGGCCGCGAGCATTAGAACGCTGGCTTTAGCACTGTAACTGTACTATAAATGTGTTATCACACTGGCATTATTGTAGGCCAACTGTAGGCCAATGTAAACGGCATAATTAGTGTTTGTTTTGTTTTATTTGCATGTAGCAATCTAGTTTGTGACTTGAACCTATATCCAAAGGCACAGGGTCATTCTAATCTTTTTCAGTTTCATTGGTAGATGACATTTAGACTCATTTAGCACCAATTCATTGTTCAATTCTCTAATTTTTCCCTTTTAGAAACATACTGGTAGTTTTTCTAGCATATCTTAACTAAAACTCATAGAATAGAGTAACCCTACAGAGAAAATGCTGGCTCCAACTCTCTTTCTTCTTCACCCTTTCGTCTTTAAAGTCCCTCTATGAAATAATACACCATTAATTTTCTTTTATTACGTTACCTGTTTGTTTGTAGATGCTGACAGGCGGTCAGTGTCCACGATGAATTTATCCAAACACACAGACCCTGTCATTACCAAGCGCCTCTCCTCCTCCTCTGCCACACTCCTACACTCACCAGACCGAGGTAATTAAAATGAACATTACACTCAAACACCATTATTGTCCATTACAGTTATCCATGTGTGATGGTCTGCCTTTGGCATTATGTTGGTTGCAAGTTGAATTTATTTCAACTCCTTTTATTTACTAAATGACCTTACAAATGTACAAAATATAGCTCTGCAGATGTTTGACACTATTATGCTGATTTGATAGTTGATAGCAGTAACACACAAAGAAGTCTTGCAGAAGTTTCTTGAGGAATGAAATGCATTGAACAAACTCAAGGACAAAACATAACTGTGTTTGTTTACAAGATAACTCCACAGGGCAGCTTTATGTATGATTGTGTGTGTTCTTTTGATGTTCATATGTTACTGACAGGCTTACAGATGAGAACAGCCTCCTCCCCTGTCATTAGCAAAGCTCAGTCCAAATCCCGCCTACACCAGGGAAAGACCACCCACCACAAAAACACAGGTGTTTTCTGGGAAGATTTTTGCAATTTGTTCCCTTGTGTTATATGCTACACAAAATGCAGCAGAGCAAAAAGATCATGGGCTGGAAACTGTAGAGAAAATTCCAAAATGATAGAAAATGTGGCTGCATCAGCAAAATGAAGAAAACATGGATTCTCCGTTTATAGGAATAAAATTATTCTCCATCTCCATACATTTTTGTGTCTGTAGATTTATTTACATTTACAAAATAACTATTAAATCCAATATCTATGTTTAGTTAACAAAATGTACTTTGTGTGTGTGTATTTCACCAGAGGGATCAAGTCTCCCCCTGCTGCGTGACCCCTTTCTCTAATCCTCTGTTGGATAATCTTTTTGTTTTTGTGGGAACACTTTATGCTGTTTTGTATTGCGGCTAAAAAAAAACGACGCTCACATTTTAACAATTGGATGCACACAAATAGACATAAAATGCAATCATGACACTACATGTAAATGTAACATGAACTCTATGCATTGCTTAAATAAAAACATCATAGGTTCAGATCCCCCTATACAGTTTCGAGCCCAGTCGTATCTTTCCCCCCTCACCCTGAAACCTGCAACCTCTGCTTAAATATCTGAGCGCGCAATGCTTCCTGTTATGCCTGATTAACTGTTCTTTGTCTTTTTCATGTGGCAGATCAGGTTATTGTGAAGATTAATTGCTGTGTTGTGCAGTATGCTAATATTCATGGGCAGGTACCAGGAACTGCATGGCAAAATATTCTCACTTGCTTGCATATTAGCTTTTGGGACATTAATTTCTTAGTTATGTCAATGGGATACAAACATTGAGTACATGTCAATACAGACCATTTTCTTAAAAAGCAGATGCAATATTCATATTTGTTTTGCACTGTTAATTCAAATGATCTGCCTTGTTTTTGTTTTTGGTTTGCTTGTTTCCTCACATAAGTAACAGCCTGGTGCATGCAGGTGTAAGTGTAACATAGCAGTCTGTGCATGGTTATGAGTCACCTCACCATTCACTACTGAACAGGAGATGGTAATGATTCATTGGTTTGCTTAAGCTAATCAGAAGTTGTTTTAGTTATCAAACCACAAATGTTACGTGTGTATGTTCAGGCTTGCGCCGTCTTCCTCTGACGCCATGGGAGAGCAATGTGGTGAACCGTCTGCAGCAGCCAACACACTCCTACCTGGCCCGTAGCCGCAGTGCCATGAGTCTGTCTGGACAGCAAACAGGTAACAGGGAAGACCCCCTCACACTCCTTACAGTCAGCGAAATGAGCGAAACAGAGGAAGTTTCTGAGGACTCACAGCTCATAGTGCCAGAAGTATTTGAGCTGTTTATATTTTGGTCTCTTGACCAGAATGGTTTTGGATGTTAATCAGATTTGGCCAGACTTAAAGAATTACACTGTCTGAAACTTCCCTCACCAGCCTGTATCAGGCACTCAAAGCTCACACACACCACACCATTCAGGAAGTATTTAGATGCTGATGTGTGTGTTGTGATATATTATAGTATGCTGAAGTATTCAAGGGTGTTGTGCTGAAGTAGGTCTGCAACTAACATTTATTTGGACTTGATTGGTTGTTCAAAACAAATGCATTTTGAGCATTAAATAAACAATAGAAGTTATCCATGTAGCATGTGTTACTTTTCCTGACATTTTACAGTATGTTGTTGTTGCCTCTGGTGTATTTCTGCCTGTTTCCTGTGTTTTTTGACTCACACTTTCTCTTGTGCATAAATATACAAATTATCTCCCCACACTCACACTGCGTCTTTCTTTGCTTTCTTCTACCTTGCACACATTTTTTACATTCAAAACAATGCATGTGTAGCTGCATGTCTTCCGTGTGTTTTTGTGTATTTTGCTGCATCCACACATCTTCCGTGTGGTGTCATGTCTAATGTGTGCGTGTGTGTGTGTAGTGAGTCATTTATTCTGACTGGATGACAAATAAGTGTGACAATGTAGAAATGCTTCCATCACTGGGGATTTTTACAGCAGGGAATGATTTATCAAACTGAAGTTGTTTTTCTTTTTTTTAATCCCCACCCTGATGAATCAATACTACTAAATCCTTCTATTAAAAACGTTAATAACGTTAACATTCTTTGACGTACAATGTCCAGGTGATGGTTGCGGTTTGTTAGCAGGCTTCCAATCAGTAGCACTAATATTGTCTTTCTCTTCTTCTGTTTTCATCAAACTTTTTATTTTAATTCCTCTCATTCTTCCTACGCTGGTCCCTTCTCATCTATTCATTAATTTATACGGATTTCTCCCTCTCCTTCCCGATCTTTTGCTCCGTGCTCCTGTTTATCAAACCCTGCCCTGATCCATATTTTCCTTAAAACACTCCATACTCCCACCTCATACATCACTGTAGCCATGCCTGTTTGTCCTCGCTCAGTGTCCTGCCACCCCATGGGCTCCATGTCATTCAAGACCCTGCAGGCCCAGCCGCTCCCTCACTGCCGCAGCCAGGAGAGGAGCCTCAGCAGGGAGATGGCCTCCTCGTCCTCCACCGCTGCCCACAGGAGGAGCACTGGAACAAAACCAGTAGGTTATGTCATCAACTCACGGCTGTGTTTGCCTGTACAGTGTATCTACAGACTTTTTGTTCCTACATACTTTGGACAACTGCAATACAGTCAGAAATATAAAGCTGTGACACATTCTAGATGCACTAACAAGGTGAAACCCTAATTTTCATTTCTTTTTCTCATCTTTTTTATGTTTATCATGTCCCAGATCAGTCAGACACAATCTATCAGAGTATTTGTCTAGGTCTGCTTTTCACACAGACACACACACACACACCATGTTACGCGCTGTCAATCTGTTTGCTTTAACAGTATGTTGCAGCTTACACCATTAAGGTCTTTAGAAGGAGGGCATTTTTTGCTCTGTATGTCCCCCACACTGACCCACAGACACATGTATATATCATACATGGAGAAAAAACACAGTCTTGATCCAGACCAGATCCAGAATACACCAGTTATACCAACTGTGTTGTGTGCATTTGTGATGTTCGTCTACAAAATTATGAGGAACGCCTTATTAATTAGTTTATTGCCAACTGTTATGTTTTTTTTTATGTTTGCGTCACAGATTGCTATGCTTAGTGCTAGAGATTATGCAGGGCCAGGAGACGGCTGTCTGAGTCCAATCCTGTTACTAATCATCTTCTGCTGCTGTCAGTAGGGCACCTGGATCTGGGCACCCTTTGTACCATCTGACTTTGTTTTTGTGAAGAACTATTTTGGTGACATTTTGTTGTCTCCTATTAGAGAGCATTTGTTTACTTGAGTCCCGATAAAGTGTAAACAGTTCCTTTCCATTGTGAATAATATTTTTTAATCTCTTTTGTTTCCTTCAATCTTAACAGCATAAGAACCAGGAATTTGTCAGAAAGTCATGGAGCAACCTGTCACTCCCATTGGCTCCCATTATGTCTTTGCCCCCCAACAAGCGTGCCTCTCCTTCAGGCAAAAAGAACAACAAAGTAACAGCACCTTCTCCTGGCAGGTAGGAGAATCATGCTGGAGCATAAGCAGATATGTGACAGATTGGAGTAATAGATGATTAAAAATAGGAAGATAGTGTAACTTTTTTAAAGGTTTTGAGCAGGTATTACTGTGAGAGCTGTTGTTTTCAATAAGGCATAAGATGAGATGACTGACAAACCCAAATGGTCACTAAACGATGAATAATGTGCCTAAAACTAGTAAGAGAAACATTTAATAATATTTTGACTAAATGCTGCTTTTCCCTGTGCGCAGGCCTCCACAGAAGACAGCAGGGCGCCCTCCGACCCCCAAGCTGCTTAAGTCTCCTGGGGCCGAGGACCCTGGAAATCTTCGTCCTGTCAAGATCACACCGCAGAGCCCTGATCCTTCTACACCCACCAGATCCCGAGCAGAGGAGGAAGAGCAGGTTCTCAGTCCTCCACAGCCACGACCTCAGCCACTTGGCCAAAACAAAACCAGTACTGAGCATACACCAGCAGCACCAACAGCAGCCAGTGGTCAGTTACTAACATCAACTCCTTTCATACATGCATTCATATGTAGTCTAGATTGCCTTGCTGCATTCAGAAATGCATAAAGTGCTATTTTCATACCTTTTTAGAGAGTGTAAGCAGTCCTCCAGCCCACAGGCCTTCAGCCGGCACCACAGATCCAGAGGAGGCGAGTCGCATCCTGGCTGAGAAACGTCGCCTGGCCCGCGAGCAGAGAGAGAGGGAAGAAGAGGAGCGCAGGCAACAAGAGGAGCAGGCAAGGTATCCTGTGCTGTTTGTGACTACATCTAGAGAGTGTGCAAGGAGCTGGATAATACTGAAGGTGTGTGCATCTGCATTGACTTCACTGCAATGTGTGTGCATATACAGACTAGCCAAGGAGGAGATGGCTCGCCGTAAGGCCGAAGAGCGAGCAAAGCGAGAGGAGGAAGCACAGCGCCAAGCAGAGGAGAAGAGAAGGAAGGAAGAGGAGGAGAGAAAGGCGGAGGAAGAGAAACTTCAGAAAGAGAGAGAGGAAGCAGAGAAACTCCAGAAGCAGGTCAGATAAAGTGTACATGTGAACTTGCACATTATGAACTAAAGAGTCACACAAGAAGTCTTCTGAGGTCTTTAAAATCAACCTCTGTGTGTATCAGAAAGAGGAGGAAGAGTCTCGACAGAAAGAGGAGGCGGAGAGACTGAGGCAGGAGAGAGAGAAACACTTCCAGAAAGAGGAGGCTGAACGTCTGGAGAGAAAGAAGGTGACACATCTTCACACGATCAGTAATATTTGTCGTAATTTCTGATCTACACTGCATCTAAAAGCCGTTTTCTCCTAATTACAAGCGTCTGGAGGAGATCATGAAGAGGACGAGACGTTCAGACACAGCAGAGAAGGTAACGATCAGAGGAAATGTGGCACAAATCTGATGAATACAATATCTGACTAACTGTGGATAGTCTCTCATTCTTTTGTTTTCTTCTGTCCTGTCTCTAGAAAGTGAATCATAACAGGAATGAGGACAATGCAGGTGACTTCACTCATCATATTCTCTGATTGAATATGTTATTGCATCCAAATTATATACATACATTATTTTTATTATTTTTCTAAATACAAGAGTTATAGCTTTGGCGATGTCCTGCTGTTGTAGCTTTTTAAAGAAATCAATCTATAATTGTTGGAGTTGTTTCTGACAGCTTTGTTGGTTGTCCTGTCTCCATCAGTGACCCCTGACTCTCCTGGTCCATCTGCAGTGATGGTGTCACCGACACACCATAGCAACGGCAACAGTCGCCAACCTGACCCCAACCCAAACTCCAGCACCACAGTACTGAGCCATGCTGACCAGAGGTAGAGTTGTAGACTAAAAGCAAATACAGCAAATACATTATTCCATACAAAAGGTTTGCCTGTCTGTTTTACCTGTGTCTCCTCATTTCTCAGGGAGAATGGAGAGTTTGAAGAGGTGATTGTACTGCCTTCACATTCCAGGTTGTCTCCTCCTGAAGGAGAGGAGCAGCAACAGCAGCAGGAGGAGGAAAGAGTCCCCATCATGGCCTTCAGGGAGAACGGTCTCCTAAAGCCACTGAGTGGAATCGAGGAAATGTCAGCCCAGCAGGGTCCAGGTCAACAAGCCTCCTCTTTCTGCTTTCCCCCTGACCCCCTTTTTATTCGTCCTATTCTTCCTTTATCACACCCTCTTCTTTTTATTGGTTAACTCTTGGTTTGATCATCTTACATAATATATTAGATCTGATAGTTGATACTGCTTTACAAATTTATATTAAGCTCATCACACAGTGCATGTTTTCTCATAGTGTATGTAGCCTTAGTTTTATTAATTCTTGTCTTTTTTTCTCTCTATCCTTCCTTTCCTCTTCCACGTACCTCTCAGCACACTGTACACTCACTGAAACAGGCAGTTGGTTTAATTTACATTTATGACTTCTGGCACATGGTCCTATAACTAGTCAGTGTTCAATATTATGTAAACACAATCTCACTATAAGTAATAAGCAGGCCTAATGAGCTTTAGTTCAAACAGTTCTCAGTAACTGCCGTAGTTCAGTGCTGAAACTAATGTCCTCCTTCGTTTATTTTATGTCTTCAATATTTAGATGTTGCCTGATGCCCTGTTAGGACAAAATGATCCACACACACAGAGAGCTCCAGGAAGAGAGACACGGTCAGAGAGAGGTGGAGAAACACAGAGCTGTTGGACTGAATCAGAGGAGGGGACTCACAGCATCTTATAGAGACACCCTTCCAGATGTTTACTTTCTCAGCCTCCTGCGTCCCCTGCTGACAGATGAGCACCGTGAGCCATTTCCCAAAGATGGTGTCTCCAAAGATCTCCCTAAAGCATTCTCAGAGAGAGGTTACTTTTCCCTTCAACAAACTTCGTAGGGAACAGATCGTCTCTCTGTCTCTGACCTGTAATGCTCTGTGTACAGATGTTCTGCACCCAACTGCTCCTGAATCAAATGTCCTGAAATCACAGGAGCGCATTGAACACCTTACTCCATCTTGTGACTCTTGTGTGTGAGTGAGTACGAATGAGAGGCTAATAATAATGTAAACTGAGATCAGCTGTAAAGTCTTTAATCATCTTTAATCATGATACTTGAATAGTTTTTTTTTTCCTTGCTGTAGAACATATTGACAAAAGCAGCAATGTGACGTTATAACTGGAACTTGCACAACAAGCTTAGAATTAGAGGTTTTTGACTGGAACTAGAACATAATTCTAGTGTTTTCAACATTTTCTACTGAAATGTTACAGAAGAGATGAGGTATATGAATGATATTGGTCCATGAAGTTGAATTATGACTACAGACATTGGAAAGTTTCATGTGATATAATATATTGCTGTGTCTACAATGTTCAAAGGTAGAGGTTGTTATTGGGGCGAGAGGGTTGGAGTTAATGACAAAATGGAAATACTGTTCTCTCAGAAAACAGAGTTTGGGTGTAAACTACTGATTATCTGTTTAGTTTTATTTAATTGCTGTACAAATACAAATGTGATTCCTTATTTTGTCTTCATACTGTTCCAAATCTCTGTTGAAATTGTGAAAAATGATCTACGTTGACTTGAGGTCCTGCCCTTTCCTTTTCACTTGTTTACCATTTACGTTTAACCCCGTCAGTATCTCACTGAGCCTGTGAGCAGTGTGTTGGAGGACCTCGCTGTAGCATAGCTACCTTGTGTTTGGAGGTTGATCTTTGTTTTGGCCAAGAAAGTATGAAATGGATTAAAATAATTTACTGGCGATGTTAATTTTAAAATATCCTGATACTTTTGATTGATCTTTTTTTGATTAAGGGTTTAAGAATAAATGCTGCTAATTGTGATGTTCCTTTGCCTTACCACATCATAGAAAGAAAAATGGCTCGTATGTGCTCATTCTTACTGAAATGATCATATGCATTGAGCAGCATGAGCTTTGACATTCTGGCCACATGCCTGAATTCTCCAGTGGCTAACTTTTCTTTATGTTCATGTGTGAACGTTCATGATAAAATGTCACTTGTGTCATCATATAAAGCCTATGATGTCAAACAACTGTCCTTCATACAGCTTTTCATTAAGACAAAAGGGGGGGATTACAGGAAAACACAGGAACCCGACCGTTACCCCTCATGTGACCTCACTCATTCCCAAACACCCAATAATGCTGCTGTCCAGCATTTGGTTCTCAAACTTTTGCACTTCATTTAATTTTTGTTCATTTCTTGCAGTGACACCAAAATGGAATAAAAACTAAAGAAAGATTATCCACATCTTGGATATGTAATACTGGTTTTTGCCAGTAATACAGAGCATGCTGTTAATATGGTAACTTGACTTAGCTTACAAATAAATTGCTTTAACTGAAGCATTATTACTTGTAAAGTACATTATACATAGATGTCCTATAAATTATGTATAAAAGTATATTTTACTAAGACTGACCACAAAGCTTTGAAAAGTAAACAAGCCCTTCACAGGAAAAAAAAAAAGCTGTGAGATGAGCTCTTTAAACCACTGTAAAACTGAAATCTTTGTACAACTATTCCAGCTGTACTGTTAGCAAGTAAATAAAATGTTTTGAATTGATTACTTATTTACCGATGTCTTGCAATGATTTTGTCTTCCATTTTGTTTTTTGTTGCCAGAATACAGAATAGAACCACACAAACACAGTGCACGCGGAAAACATTTTTAGAATAACCACCAGTACACACAAACACAGAGGACATACAGACATATAATGCAGAGGAAAGGGAGCAACCTAAAACAAATATTTTTACATGTAGGGAGAAAACTGACAGTTTGAAAAGTCTGAAAGGAAACTAATTTGAAGAAAATATTTACATTTAATGAGAATAGTGGATGCAAAACAGCATTATGCGAGTCCACGGTATATTTTTCAAGTGTCTGGCCTCCTGTTCTAATAAAAGTACAACACATCAAAATCTTAATATCAGAAGTGCTTTTGCACATAATTTGTATATCACAGAAATTGATGGCAAGCTGGTGACGGTCTGACCGTGACTGCTGGGATGCCAGCCAGCAACGCTCCTCCAGTGACATACACAGCAGTAGGTCAATAGTCTTTTAGCACCACTTGGCTTGACAGGGAATAACAGAGCTCTGGTTTCACCAGTAGAAGGTCTTGGTGAGGAAACTGGCAGCAGAATTAAGCCAACTTCCACTAGAATCTTCTTTGGCTGTGGTGCGGGAAATTGCGCGGTCAACCTCTCTCTCAGGGCTTTCCTCTTCCTCTGGGAGGTAGTCTGGTATAGCTGTGTTTTGCTTCACCTCCACCCCAGATGAGTTAAGAGGGATAAAAACCTGAACAGAACAGATTGAGAAGAGAAAGGTTCAGAATTCAATATCAATATCAGTCAGAATTTGTGCTCCGTGTCCACTACCCACCTCTTCTCCTGCCTCATTCTTCACCACCTGCTGGGCTGACAACACCTTAGTAGCAGCGATGGCCGATGCCAGACTCTGCAAATGGACAGACAAGTATCTCAGTAACTTTAACAATGATGTAAAACAGATATTTAACATAACTTTTCAACCAGTTGTTTCCCCAGGCAGACACTGACAATTAAGGGTTTTCTTTGTGTGTTTTTACCTCAGTGGGTAGGTCTGAACGAATGCGGACGGTGCATCTCTTGGAAGCCATCTGGAAAGTGAAGCTGATCACTCCCCTGACTTTCAAAAGAGCCTCTTCACACAAGCCTCGCTGGTCCTTGAAAACAGAAAGAGTTTATACTATTACTTTGCTGGTAATAATAAACAGCAATTTTTTTTTTCATGCATAAGTGTGTGTGTGTCAGTCAGCCTACTTACAGTACTGTCCAGCCCCTGGATGTGCAGCGTGACAGACTTGGCCTTCTTATTGGATGAGTTAATAAAGAACTGGGATTTCTTTCTCCTCTCCCTTTGAAGTGTGCGGTGTACAGGAGCAGCAGGCGTACATAGAATGTTATACACCTCCTGCGCCAAGGCTGTGATGTCAACAGACACGCCCTCTCTGTATGGAGAAATACTTTGAGCATCATGTTTTACATGGCAACAAACAACTATGAAGTTAAAATATTACTACATCATAAAATACTAAATTCAAATTACAAAAACATGGACTTGGAATTTATGCAGTAGACAGTTCATGTACAACCAGATAAATAAACACAGTTAAGGAAAACACATGCACATACAAATTACCAAGACAATGTGAAAAACATATTCTTACCTCGTCATTAGATTCTCCAAGCTCACCATCATACCAAGTTCATTCTTCATGGTGGGGATGTTGGGTGAAAACTCAGCCAAGTAGCGCAGGGTCTGAGGATAAAGGAAGAACAGAAGAGGGGTTATTATATACACACTTATATCAAGCATCTCAGCTTGTTTTTGCATATAAAATTATAGGTAAAACACATTGTATGTAATAATACATATTTTTATTTTGTTTTCATGTTTTAATAGAACAATAAAATGTTCAAACTGAACCAAAAAAACCACATACCCTGACTTATAAACTACCGTATCATTATTTTTTCAACTTTAAGGTATGCAAAAAGAAATTGTACAGCAGTAAACTGCAACGATAAGTGTTTTATATAAGTGTTTAGATTTGACTCTAATCTAATCTAATATTGTCTTGTGAAAATTTGTCTACACCAAGGTGTACAAACATACATCAGACGTGACGAATAAGTAACTCAAGTGTAATCTATTTTAAATTATGTACATTTCAAAATATGTTATGTGTTATCTTATGAAAATAAAGAAACAAACAAACTATGACTGATAACACATCACAAGCTGATTGACACACTAACATTGTAGAGCAATAGTTTTTCAAATTCAAAAATATTTTTTTTAATATCTAATTGGGGATAAACTGGTTATCATGGGAAATATGGTATGGTCAATGACGTAATAACTATATCACCAGTCCAGCACCTCGGCTACTCACCTGCAGAGTTGCAAGCAGCACCTCTGGGTTCTGGTGATCCAGGAAGAGAACCAGCCCCGGTAGGCAGCCCTGGTCCTGGACTATCACCTCTCGGTTCTGTGGCTCAGAGGCGAGGTCCCGCAGCTGACTCACCACCGACAGTGCATCCATCATCTCTTAATGTTACCAAACCTGAAACTACAAATGGTAGTTATTAAAATTATTGTTAGCCGATTTAGCCATGCTTAAAAATGGTTGTTGTGAGATGACGTTGAAGTTACCTTCTGATTCAGGGTTAAGGGGAACAAATCAAGAAATATCTTCATAAGAAAGTATTTAAACAGCGTTAAGGCTTTTCCTACAATGTGTAACACTTTTTATATAAATAAAAGTGATGGAACAACAGAGAGTCAACCGCTAAATATCTATATTTTGTATCCCTTAACCCCGAATCGGAAGCTAACTTTTTTTAGCGTCGTTGTCGTTAGCGTGTTGAACTACGATTTTAACTGGATACTTTTAGGTGACGATACGATAACATTAACTAAGGTTAGTGTTTGTTTTAAAGCCAACAGAAACACCAGTATACTGTAGTTAAATTAAAGCTGACGGGTCGCAGTGATAAGCGTTAACGATGTGGCTAACTAAAGAAGCTAACTACTTTTTGACACGTTAAGAAGCTAGCAAACTTTAAAAAAGGCCCACGCGTTTGTTTTGTTGCACCATTTGAACATAAAACGGTGATTACTTCAATTAATGTTAACATAAATGCTTTGGATTTACGATAAATACATAATAATATTCATTTTATTTAAATTATCTTACCCAAGAGAAGTAGTGGCTCGTGGACAAAAAAAAATACAAAATTGGGGCTAAAATTTCGTCAAACGCAATTGGTCAACTGACCGTTGGTGACACTGTAAGATCACTCAATCCTATTGGCTTCTTCTTCTCACAGCCAATCAGAGGAGGTTTTGCTGGTGCAGCATTATTTGACTTCACATTAGAAGTCGTGAGCCAATACTGGAGGAACGCTGCGAGTTATTGGTGTTTATTTTCAGTTACAGTTTATGTTCACGGTTACAATAATGATGGTTTTGGGTTAATATTTCTACTAATGCACGTCGTGACGAGAAAACGAGTCAAAGGTAAGTACACACACACATATTTCCACTTTATCACACATGCTTCCTGGCGACGAGCCTTTGAGTTTTGATGAGCCATGCAGGTTTTTACACAGATGCACACTGCAGTGACCGGAGGCTTACTTAAGAACTTAGGTTAAAACCACTATAACTCTTCTGTTTTTCCTGAAACAATGCGATTTTGCAGTCAGAATCTGTCGGTACTTATTATGGGTGCCTCCCTCTTTAAGTGATTGTACAAGTACATTTTGGAGTAACCTATAACCAGACACCTTCATTTATACCTTGTTTTTTTCTGGGTTTTTTTTCTTTTTGTGATTGTTTTTGTTTGTTTGTTTTGTTTGTTATGTGACATAGGGCCTCCTCTCCGTGTTGGCCTCAAACCAAGTCAAGTCAGCAGAAAGAGGATCTTTGCAGTTGTCAGCTGGTGCATGATAAAGCCCTTTCAATGTCTTTACTAGAGGATGTTCTTGATGTGTTGCGCATGGTGCTGGAGTATTTTGGGGTTCCTCCAGACATGGTGAGTTAAAACATATACATCTGTTATACATATTCACAAACTGAGATCTGGGAATATCCAGGGGTGCCAAGGAAAGTCATCAATAGTGTCAAATTTCACTGACTGAGTGAATTTGTAAGGGTGGCAATATCCCAAACAAATGGAGCTCTGTGGTAAAGTGGGAAAAGACGTATCATCTGTAGTTGTGTTCATGTGTCGTTTTACCTGCAGCTAGTTCCAGTGTGGGACAGTCAGCAGTGTGGTCAGTATCGCAGCATTGTGCGGATGATTGGGACAAATCTCCCACTGACGCCTACACCGCGTGTTCACTTTCAGGTACTGTACAAGCAGTGTTTTCTAACAGACTTAAGATTAACAGTTGGAATCAGCCAGTCATCACAGTTGCGAACAAATAAATGAAAATACTGGATTCGTTTGTGATGACATTACAACTCTTGTGTAATTTGTGTAAACACTTACTTATAAAAGCTGTAACATAACTTAATTACATCAAATTGTCATTAGGTTTATAGATATTTAAGTTTTTATCTTCATCAGAGTGTGTAATGCTCTCATGTCTACGTTTTCTCCTTAGATCCCTCTGCTCACCTGTAGGCACCATGGAAATGTCGACGTTACTGTGGATACACCTGCCATCCCCTCATTGGCTGATGTTCTGTGGGTGTTTGAGGATGAGGGAGACAGCTTTGCAAAGACCAGGTGAGAATACAAATGGATACAATGTAACATAGTCCAGTACAAGTTTACAATGAAAAAAATGTGGCCGACTATTTCTTGGCTGGGTCACCAATATTTGTATTTTACAGACATGACAACAAACATTTGTATTGACTTGTAAACATATTAAGATGTTAATAATGCTATTAAAATACAATGTACATTAATCAATAGGTCCATTTAGTTTGATTAGTAATTGGGACTTTTGTCCAAAAGTGTAAAATACATAGAAAACTGTATGTCTCCATAGGAACCATTTACCTACGATGAAGCAAAGTACTGTAAATCGAGATGTGGTGAGGTATCCAGGACCGACCCTGCGTCAAGCCCAGGGAGGAGGTAGATCAATAAGACAAACAGCCAATCCAGACGCCCTGAAGAAGATCACAGCGCTGGAGAGCGAGCTGCTCAAACTGCGAGCTCAGATAGCAATGATTGTTGCTGTCTCTCCAGCCTCAGGTACGGGGATAAGGCTGACACGTACCTTTTACTGTGTCTAAACTTACTTTACTCTTTTTGCAAATGTGACAGCCTATTATTTATTAATTCAACACTTTCTTGGTCTGGCAGAGTCCCCAGGAACGCCACTGATGTCTCCTGCCCCAACTCCGGCTCTGACCTCCACTCCTCGCCATGGCGCTCCTCCACCACCACCACCACCTCCTCCACCTCCCTGCTTTAGCTCCACCACTGAGACCTCATCTGTGTTAGAGCTTATCCGACAGCGTAGGGGGAACGTGAAAGACCTTGACCAGGGTCATCTCAAGCCCCGGGGCTCAGACTCTGGTGGGGGTTCAGAAGTCAAAGGGATCCCCTCCATGCTGGATGTTCTCAAGGATTTAAATAAAGTTAAATTGCGCACTGTGGAGAGGTTTGAAATTCTTTTATATATTTGACATCAGAATGTTCTCTTAAATATGCTCCTATTTTCATTACTCAGAAAGAACCTTTTCTCTGTGTATTTTTGTTTTGTATTTTCTGCTGCATAACCTTTTAAAACCACTGTTCCCTTTTTACTCTCTCTCTAGATCACCAGGGGGCACACCAGTGGGGAGGAGGAGACGCAGTAAAGGAGGTGCAGCGTTGCTTAATGACCCAGCAGCTCTTATTGCTGAAGCACTAAAGAGAAAGTTTGCCCTGCATCGCCACAATAATTCCTCTGACAAAGAGAATTCACTAGACCTCTCACCATTCGGCAGTCCAGAAACACCAAAGGTATGTTTTCCACAGACACACACTATAGACGTTCACATACTTTTTTTTTTTTAGTGTATTTATTGAAAAATTGCAATTGGGTTTCGGAAGACAAAGTCATTGAAACCTTGTGTGTGGAAGAACAGCATCTCTAGTGCTGTAAGGTGCCTTCAAGGTCTGACACTGAAACTATTAAGCACATTTGGAGTTTCTTTCTCATTATAAATATGTGTGTTTCTTCTATCATTTACAGTAATTCAGTTGCAAGGTTTTTGTGAGTGCAGCAATCGCTGGCCTCATGTTACCGTAGATAGAGCACTGGTATGGGATCGGTGCTCCGTATTGACTGATTTCCCTGAGTATCAGAATCTGTTGCTGCTTAGTGTTGATTTTGGAATGTTTTCCAGACATTGTTTTGATACATGTATGATTTATGACTGTATGTCATGCATTGATTAATCAGATTACGGTACTATTGGTTTTCAGTCTGTGTACAGTAGATGGAGAAATTGTTTCCATACATGATAAATTTAATTGCAGTCACCTTTTAATCGAAATGAGTATTCATGGAAAAATAAGGCAGACAAGAGATGAACAACAGGACCAGATGGTTTTCTACTTGTTGTTTTTGTTGTTGTCCACCCCTGTATCTCATTTATCTTGTTGAAAGAACTAAGCTTACGAGATTGAAGCTGTCTGCGGTGCTGCTAACTTGACTCTTCTATTCTAGATACCTCAGCACACCAGACGCAGCCAGGGACGCATCCACCTGTGATCCTGTAAAATGGTAACTTTTGACCCTGAAAGGTCTAAAGTCAGAACATTGCAAACTTTTTTTTTTACTTTTTCATTATCATTGGTCTGTTTGTTTTGTTGTAAGAGTGTTTGTCTCACAATGAACAAAGTGCTTGTTTCTGTTTGGTATTTCTTTTTGGGAGGTTTAAATATATACTTTTGTTACAGAGATTGCTGTAAACAAAGGTTTTGGTACAGTCATTTTGTTTTTGTACAGTGGAGTCTTAATGTTTGCATTATCATTGATAATGATATGTTTGTGTGCAGAGCACCTTTTTTTTTTTTTTTTTAAAGGAAATAATGTGATGTAATGTGAATGTTAAGATTCATGTCGCTATATTCTATGCAACTGCTGTTTCAAGATGTTTTATTTTATTAAAGTGCACTGATCATACATATTGTCCTTGTTTTTCATGTTTCCTAAACTTTCAGTTTGTGTCCAAATGGAGTTTGTAATGTTTTTGAAAATTGCCATATTATGTTACAGTATAAATGTTGTTGAATTTTATTAGTTATGACCAAAACCAACATCATCTAAGCAAACAAACATGGCCAGCAAGTTAGTGGGTACTACAATGCTATAATTATGCTATGTTTGTACATGTTTTTCATCTGCATGCTTTTGTGTTTGTTTGTTGTTGTTGATGTTTTTTTTTATCTGTTTCTTTTACCTACATTAGAGTCAAAATCTGACAAAATTCTTCTACAGGTTTGAATAACAGACAATTAATTATTTCGTTCATATCTGCATGGAAATACATGTAGTATTCTAATTACTTGGTTGTACTATTTTTTTTAGTCATTCAACAAGTCTCTGAGTCCGTCTTTTGTCACCCTTCTTGACACGTGTGATTGCTACAAGTGGCCGCAGATTTCTACAGCAGTGAGAGTTGGCACATGATTGATGACCCATAATATTTCACCTTCAATGCTGGTAGAAGCTCCACTCAGGTTTGAACAGCCGCGTGCATTGATGGTTGCTCCTGGACTGAATGTTAACCAGCATGCTCCCATCATTTACCAAAGACAACACCTGTATAATCACATCATCAACATCATGCATAGCTAGGGACATAGTAAGATACTATGTATAGATTGGGGATAGGTGTCATAAAATTGTATCAGTGGTGGATGCTTGAGGGCAACAGAGGATTATTTTAATCTTAGCCCACTCTGTTATCTCATGTGTTAGATTTAATGAGTAAGGCTGTGCCAATCAATAAGCTTAGTAACTGTCAAGTAGTCATGATTCAATAGAATTAAGTTCACTTAAAGCATGCCTTGCCATGCATTTTTTCCCCCCATAAAATTCAAACAATAAATAAATAGTTTTTGTTGTTTTGTTTTTTTAACCCTCCCTCTGTCCTTACAGCACCCGTGTGTTGCCCTGAAGCTTCTGCACACCAAGTAACTAAAAGAGATGGAAAAGTCTGACACCTGGTGGAAATGTGACATGATTGCAGCTTGTCTGATCATCTGTCCTGTTTGTGTTTGTAGGATAACAATGTGCCAGTGGTGATGCACCAGGAGAACCAGAGTCTGCATCCTGTCAACATGATGTAAGTGACACAGACATAAATGCAAACAAACACACACAAGATCACACAGCCAATGAGCTTCTGTTAGTATCTTCAAACACACTCTTTCTATTATCAGTGCATCTTTGTTTCTCTTTATCTGTGTAGGAATAGAGAGCCAGTATACCTGGTTGAAGACAGTGGTGTCACTCCACCTGACTTCTCCAAAGAAGGGAGCTCTGACCAGTTTTGGACAAAACGTACTTTTCTTATTTGTGACTGTCTTATGATCTGTGGCAGGGCTCACCAGATGGGAGGTCATAAATAAACCGAATCCCTGACTCCTAGTTTCTCCTAGTTTCACTAGGTAAGGTATTTATGACACTTATTACACTTCACACCGGTGAACATCCAGGGATTGGACATAGAGGTGGTGCAGAGCTACAAATTCCTGGGTGTTCACCTGAACAATAAACTGGACTGGACTGATAACACCCATGCTCTCTACAAGAAGGGCCAGAGCCGTCTCCACCTGCTGAGGAGGCTGAGGTCCTTCCTTCAGCAGCAGACTGTTACACCCACGGTGTAAGAAGGAGAGGTTCCGCAGGTCCTTCATCCCTGCTGCTGTGAGACTTTACAACACCTGCACTTGATCATGTTGTAGTCTCTTGTACATATCTGTTTTTTCTACTTTCTGTAAATCAGTAATTTTTCTGTAAATTTTTCTGTAAATATGTACACTGTGTTTCTTTTCCCTCCTTCCGCTGCTGAAACAAGTAAATTTCCCCATTGTGGGATCAATAAAGTATCAAGTATCTTATCTTATGACTCATTTAGATTTGTTTTTTGTATTCCTGTAGAAATAGAGAGTGTGAAAACCGGCAGGATGATGACAGGCCATACGTAAAGGAGCCACCAAATGCCTTCATGCTGTACATGAAGGAGCAAAGGCACAATGTTGCTGCTGAGCTGAAGCTTAAAGGCAGCGCAGTAGTGAACACTTTCCTGGGACACAAGGTAAGTGTGTGTGTGTGCTCTGTATGTTTGAGACACTCAACGTTACACAAACCTTTTTGTTTTCATGCTTTATTAAATTATTTGTAAAGCTTATTTACAGTCAGCCACCATTACATTAATACATCAAACAATTGAGGAGAAAGTTGATCACTTTTAACAGACATGTTGTGGTCATCACAAATGATCGAAAAAAAATATCTGCAATGTGAACTAGAGTTGAAACAATTGATTGGTAGTTGTTCTTCAGAAAATAAAAGATGAAAGAAACATTACATTTATTCAGGAATACTCCTTGATGTGAGAATGATTCTCAAGAGTTTAGTAAAAAAAAGTAACATTTCCTAATGTTTGAACTGACACTATTAAAGTAGTCAAATAATTGTAGTTAGCTACTTGTATGTGAATGTGTAAATAAGAAGCATTTAAATAATACACTTTTGTGATTTAGTGTTCATGTCGTGAAAATGCAGGACAATAATTCAGATCAATTGAGTAATAGTGAAATGTCATTCTGTCAGTTTTTCAATGTATATATATATATATATATATATATATATATGTGTGTGTGTGTGTGTGTGTGTGTGTGTGTCATTCTGTCAGTTTTTCAATGTATGTTTTTCCTTGTTAATCTGGTATTAATACTGCTGTGATGCAAATTAATGTTGATTCCTGACTGCTGTGGTTGTTTTCAGTTGTTCTCCTTCATCCCCACCTCCTTGTCCAAGACTGTAAGAAATATTATAGAAAAGTACAGTTAACCTGGATACATCTCACCTAAATACATTTACATTTTTCTAGTTAAAGGTTACATAATTAAATATAATAATCAAATACATGCAGGATGCAGAAATAAAAAGATTTTACAAACAGCAATCGGAAGACATAGACAGTGGCACCAACTCCTTTGCTCTACTTCTAAGAAAAAAAAACTTTTGTGTCTATAAATCAAATTAGATTGTTTTTTTTCACCTGGTATGTGAATCCCCAACAGTCTCCGGAGTAGTGGTGTTCTCAACTTCATAACGAGGATACTGGAAAACTCTGACAGAACTACTACAATGTTTACACATAGAGACAAATCAGATACATTTGTAGCATTAACACAGATGATCACACAGACAATAAAGTAATACATTCAAATATGACATATGCAAAGCACAGTGCAAATGATCATAAGATAACATTAACCTATTAGGGCCTTGTCCATTTCCAGAAGCAGTCTCCTGTATGGCATCCTGGTCAAGCGAAGAGCAAAAACACACAATACCGATTACATGAATATGTATCTGTTGTATGACACCAGATTCTTAGTTTCATTTTGAATATGTATGTTAAAATAACTCACTGTTTGGTAAGAAATGTGAAATGTTTTATCGTCATAGACGACAACACCACGACTTCCATCACGATTGTCAACGCACTCAATGGAAATCTGTAATATTATCAGAAATGTGTTAGAGAATTGAAATGTATCATATAATGCCTATTACAATACAACACTAACCACTGTGTGCTTAAATCAACCTAAGTAGTTAATTTAACTGGGGTCCTCATGGCCATGTGTTTCGATACTTTGCATTTCAATTTCATTGTAGTTGTGACTGTCCAAAAGATGCAAAAAATGTTATTTTTTGCTTTATGGGCAGTGATGTGCAAAACATGTTAAAATATATGTATAAATAAGTAAAAGAATAAAGAAATACATGCAAAATAAAAAAATGCAAACAAGGGCTAACGATATATGCTAACGATGCTAATTTTTAGATAAAACATGCATACTCGACTCTGATTCAGGCAAATCAATTAAATTCACACCAAGATACAACAAAAGTAACTTTCAAGAAACTACAGAACTTCCACATACTTTACAAACACTTGTACATTTAAAAAAATCATTATACTGACACTTACTGCTATTGTTGCTCTTTCATTAGTCATTTCCGTGTTTTTCAACCGTGTTGTACTCAGATGCCACAAACATGGTGTCGTCAGACTATGTGTGTGCTATGTATTGTATGCAATATAGTATTATGAAACCACCAGAACAACTAACTTTAAATTGGGACCAGCTACATATTTCTTATATGCTGATGACACCTGATTCAACATGTGTTCCCAAATGATGTACGTAAATTACAAACATACCTCTTTTCTTGAAGCCCTTGTGGATTACTTTCCCTCTGTTCACCAACGTTGAATTACCATCTCACCCAAGAAGTAAACGTCCATCCATGCTGGTTGGGTTAGAGATATCTTTGTCTATTAGATATCCATTGGAGATGTCTTTTAAGTAATACCATTCAGTCATTTCAGCCCAAGAAAACCACCCTTTGTCTGCGTTAAACAAAGCTTTCCGCATTGTGAGTCAGTTTGTTTCAGTTCTCGAAAGTGTTGATGAGTAATTGTAAAACCAGGGCAGATGTAACAACAGTAAGTAAATCTTCTGCCTTCCACTCTTCAGTTCACATTAGAAAATACAACATGATAAATTCCCAGATGTAAAATTGAAATCTATCTACAATAGGCTATATATTTTGTCAATGTGTTTATATTTACTGTGCATCAATAATGCAACAGTTTGTTCCAGTTAGTGTGAAACATGTTCTATACTGTAGGTGATCAGTGCAGTGTAACAGTGCAGCAGGGCAGCGCAGTGAAACAAATGCAGTGAAACAAATGCAGTGAAAACTAACAATGCAGTGCGATAAATGCCGTGTAACGTAACAATGCAGTGCGATAAATGCAGTGAAACGTAACAGTGCTGTGCGTAAAATGCAGTGCGATAAATGCAGTGTAACGTAACAATGCAGTGCGATAAATGTCGTGTAACGTAACAATGCAGTGCGATAAATGCAGTGTAACGTAACAATGCAGTGCGATAAATGCAGTGAAACGTAACAGCGCAGTGCGTAAAATGCAGTGCGATAAATGCAGTGAAACGTAACAGCGCAGTGCGTAAAATGCAGTGCGATAAATGCCGTGTAACGTAGCAATGCAGTGCGATAAATGCCGTGTAACGTAACAATGCAGTGCGATAAATGCAGTGTAACGTAACAGCGCAGTGCGTAAAATGCAGTGCGATAAATGCCGTGTAACGTAGCAATGCAGTGCGATAAATGCCGTGTAACGTAACAATGCAGTGCGATAAATGCAGTGTAACGTAACAATGCAGTGCGATAAATGCAGTGAAACGTAACAGCGCAGTGCGTAAAATGCAGTGCGATAAATGCTGTGTAACGTAACAATGCAGTGCGATAAATGCCGTGTAACGTAACAATGCAGTGCGATAAATGCAGTGTAACGTAACAATGCAGTGCGATAAATGCCGTGTAACGTAACAATGCAGTGCGTAAAATGCAGTGTAACGTAACAGCGCAGTGCGTAAAATGCAGTGCGATAAATGCCGTGTAACGTAGCAATGCAGTGCGATAAATGCCGTGTAACGTAACAATGCAGTGCGATAAATGCAGTGTAACGTAACAATGCAGTGCGATAAATGCCGTGTAACGTAACAATGCAGTGCGATAAATGCAGTGTAACGTAACAATGCAGTGCGATAAATGCTGTGTAACGTAACAATGCAGTGCGATAAATGTCGTGTAACGTAACAATGCAGTGCGATAAATGCAGTGTACCGTAACAATGCAGTGCGATAAATGCAGTGAAACGTAACAGCGCAGTGCGTAAAATGCAGTGCGATAAATGCAGTGAAACGTAACAGCGCAGTGCGTAAAATGCAGTGCGATAAATGCCGTGTAACGTAACAATGCAGTGCGTAAAATGCAGTGTAACGTAACAGCGCAGTGCGTAAAATGCAGTGCGATAAATGCCGTGTAACGTAACAATGCAGTGCGATAAATGCAGTGTAACGTAACAATGCAGTGCGATAAATGCTGTGTAACGTAACAATGCAGTGCGATAAATGTCGTGTAACGTAACAATGCAGTGCGATAAATGCAGTGTACCGTAACAATGCAGTGCGATAAATGCAGTGAAACGTAACAGCGCAGTGCGTAAAATGCAGTGCGATAAATGCAGTGTAACGTAACAATGCAGTGCGTAAAATGCAGTGTAACGCGATAAATGCAGTGTAACGTAACAATGCAGTGCGATAAATGCAGTGTAACGCGATAAATGCAGTGAAACGTAACAGCGCAGTGCGTAAAATGCAGTGCGATAAATGCAGTGTAACGTAACAATGCAGTGCGCAAAATGCAGTGAAACGTAACAGCGCAGTGCGTAAAATGCAGTGCGATAAATGCAGTGAAACGTAACAGCGCAGTGCGTAAAATGCAGTGCGATAAATGCCGTGTAACGTAACAATGCAGTGCGTAAAATGCAGTGTAACGTAACAGCGCAGTGCGTAAAATGCAGTGCGATAAATGCCGTGTAACGTAACAATGCAGTGCGATAAATGCAGTGTAACGTAACAATGCAGTGCGATAAATGCAGTGTAACGTAACAATGCAGTGCGATAAATGCAGTGAAACGTAACAGCGCAGTGCGTAAAATGCAGTGCGATAAATGCTGTGTACCGTAACAATGCAGTGCGATAAATGCAGTGAAACGTAACAGCGCAGTGCGTAAAATGCAGTGCGATAAATGCAGTGAAACGTAACAGCGCAGTGCGTAAAATGCAGTGCGATAAATGCAGTGTAACGTAACAATGCAGTGCGTAAAATGCAGTGTAACGTAACAGCGCAGTGCGTAAAATGCAGTGCGATAAATACTGTGTAACGTAACAATGCAGTGCGATAAATGCCGTGTAACGTAACAATGCAGTGCGATAAATGCAGTGTAACGTAACAATGCAGTGCGATAAATGCCGTGTAACGTAACAATGCAGTGCGTAAAATGCAGTGTAACGTAACAGCGCAGTGCGTAAAATGCAGTGCGATAAATACCGTGTAACGTAGCAATGCAGTGCGATAAATGCCGTGTAACGTAACAATGCAGTGCGATAAATGCAGTGTAACGTAACAATGCAGTGCGATAAATGCCGTGTAACGTAACAATGCAGTGCGATAAATGCAGTGTAACGTAACAATGCAGTGCGATAAATGCAGTGAAACGTAACAGCGCAGTGTGTAAAATGCAGTGCGATAAATGCAGTGTAACGTAACAATGCAGTGCGTAAAATGCAGTGTAACGTAACAGCGCAGTGCGTAAAATGCAGTGCGATAAATACTGTGTAACGTAACAATGCAGTGCGATAAATGCCGTGTAACGTAACAATGCAGTGCGATAAATGCCGTGTAACGTAACAATGCAGTGCGATAAATGCCGTGTAACGTAACAGCGCAGTGCGATAAATGCCGTGTAACGTAACAATGCAGTGCGTAAAATGCAGTGTAACGTAACAGCGCAGTGCGTAAAATGCAGTGCGATAAATGCCGTGTAACGTAACAATGCAGTGCGATAAATGCAGTGTAACGTAACAATGCAGTGCGATAAATGCAGTGAAACGTAACAGCGCAGTGCGTAAAATGCAGTGCGATAAATGCCGTGTAACGTAACAATGCAGTGCGATAAATGCAGTGTAACGTAACAATGCAGTGCGATAAATGCAGTGTAACGTAACAATGCAGTGCGATAAATGCCGTGTAACGTAACAATGCAGTGCGTAAAATGCAGTGTAACGTAACAGCGCAGTGCGTAAAATGCAGTGCGATAAATGCCGTGTAACGTAGCAACGCAGTGCGATAAATGCCGTGTAACGTAACAATGCAGTGCGATAAATGCAGTGTAACGTAACAATGCAGTGCGATAAATGCCGTGTAACGTAACAATGCAGTGCGATAAATGCAGTGTAACGTAACAATGCAGTGCGATAAATGCAGTGAAACGTAGCAATGCAGTGCGATAAATGCCGTGTAACGTAACAATGCAGTGCGTAAAATGCAGTGCGTAAAATGCAGTGCGATAAATGCCGTGTAACGTAGCAATGCAGTGCGATAAATGCCGTGTAACGTAACAATGCAGTGCGTAAAATGCAGTGCGTAAAATGCAGTGCGATAAATGCCGTGTAACGTAGCAATGCAGTGCGATAAATGCCGTGTAACGTAACAATGCAGTGCGTAAAATGCAGTGTAACGTAACAGCGCAGTGCGTAAAATGCAGTGTAACGCGATAAATGCAGTGTAACGTAACAATGCAGTGCGATAAATGCAGTGTAACGCGATAAATGCAGTGAAACGTAACAGCGCAGTGCGTAAAATGCAGTGCGATAAATGCAGTGTAACGTAACAATGCAGTGCGCAAAATGCAGTGTAACGTAACAGCGCAGTGCGTAAAATGCAGTGCGATAAATGCCGTGTAACGTAACAATGCAGTGCGATAAATGCCGTGTAACGTAGCAATGCAGTGCGATAAATGCCGTGTAACGTAACAATGCAGTGCGATAAATGCCGTGTAACGTAACAATGCAGTGCGATAAATGCCGTGTAACGTAGCAATGCAGTGCGATAAATGCAGTGTAACGTAACAATGCAGTGCGATAAATGCCGTGTAACGTAGCAATGCAGTGCGTAAAATGCAGTGTAACGTAACAGCGCTGTGCGTAAAATGCAGTGCGATAAATGCCGTGTAACGTAGCAATGCAGTGCGATAAATGCCGTGTAACGTAACAATGCAGTGCGATAAATGCAGTGTAACGTAACAATGCAGTGCGATAAATGCCGTGTAACGTAACAATGCAGTGCGATAAATGCAGTGTAACGTAACAATGCAGTGCGATAAATGCAGTGAAACGTAGCAATGCAGTGCGATAAATGCCGTGTAACGTAACAATGCAGTGCGTAAAATGCAGTGCGTAAAATGCAGTGCGATAAATGCCGTGTAACGTAGCAATGCAGTGCGATAAATGCCGTGTAACGTAACAATGCAGTGCGTAAAATGCAGTGCGTAAAATGCAGTGCGATAAATGCCGTGTAACGTAGCAATGCAGTGCGATAAATGCCGTGTAACGTAACAATGCAGTGCGTAAAATGCAGTGTAACGTAACAGCGCAGTGCGTAAAATGCAGTGTAACGCGATAAATGCAGTGTAACGTAACAATGCAGTGCGATAAATGCAGTGTAACGCGATAAATGCAGTGAAACGTAACAGCGCAGTGCGTAAAATGCAGTGCGATAAATGCAGTGTAACGTAACAATGCAGTGCGCAAAATGCAGTGTAACGTAACAGCGCAGTGCGTAAAATGCAGTGCGATAAATGCCGTGTAACGTAACAATGCAGTGCGATAAATGCCGTGTAACGTAGCAATGCAGTGCGATAAATGCCGTGTAACGTAACAATGCAGTGCGATAAATGCCGTGTAACGTAACAATGCAGTGCGATAAATGCCGTGTAACGTAGCAATGCAGTGCGATAAATGCAGTGTAACGTAACAATGCAGTGCGATAAATGCCGTGTAACGTAGCAATGCAGTGCGTAAAATGCAGTGTAACGTAACAGCGCAGTGCGTAAAATGCAGTGCGATAAATGCCGTGTAACGTAGCAATGCAGTGCGATAAATGCCGTGTAACGTAACAATGCAGTGCGATAAATGCCGTGTAACGTAACAATGCAGTGCGATAAATGCCTTGTAACGTAACAATGCAGTGCGATAAATGCAGTGAAACGTAACAGCGCTGTGCGTAAAATGCAGTGCGATAAATGCCGTGTAACGTAGCAATGCAGTGCGATAAATGCCGTGTAACGTAACAATGCAGTGCGATAAATGCCGTGTAACGTAACAATGCAGTGCGATAAATGCCGTGTAACGTAACAATGCAGTGCGATAAATGCAGTGAAACGTAACAGCGCTGTGCGTAAAATGCAGTGTAACGTAACAATGCAGTGCGATAAATGTCGTGTAACGTAACAATGCAGTGCGATAAATGCAGTGTAACGTAACAATGCAGTGCGATAAATGCAGTGAAACGTAACAGCGCAGTGCGTAAAATGCAGTGCGATAAATGCAGTGAAACGTAACAGCGCAGTGCGTAAAATGCAGTGCGATAAATGCAGTGTAACGTAACAATGCAGTGCGTAAAATGCAGTGTAACGTAACAGCGCAGTGCGTAAAATGCAGTGCGATAAATGCCGTGTAACGTAACAATGCAGTGCGATAAATGCAGTGTAACGTAACAATGCAGTGCGATAAATGCCGTGTAACGTAACAATGCAGTGCGATAAATGCAGTGAAACGTAACAGTGCAGTGCGTAAATTGCAGTGCGATAAATGCCGTGTAACGTAACAATGCAGTGCGTGAAATGCAGTGCGATGAATGCCGTGTAACGTAACAGCGCAGTGCGTAAAATGCAGTAAAACTTAACAGCGCAGTGCATAAAATGCAGTGCGATAAATGCAGTGTAACGTAACAATGCAGTGCGATAAGTGCCGTGTAACGTAACAATGCAGTGCGTAGAACGCAGTGAAACGTAACAGTGCAGTGCGTAAATTGCAGTGCGATAAATGCCGTGTAACGTAACAATGCAGTGCGTGAAATGCATTGAAACGTAACAGCGCAGTGCGTAAAATGCAGTGCAATAAATGCAGTGTAACGTAACAATGCAGTGCGATAAATGCAGTGCAATAAATGCAGTGTAACGTAACAATGCAGTGCGATAAATGCAGTGAAACGTAACAGCGCAGCGAAACAAAAACATCAAAGCAGTGCAGCAGTGCAGCAGTGCAGTGCAGTGCAGTGCAGCAGTGCAGCAGTGCAGCAGTGCAGTGCAGTGCAGCAGTGCAGTGCAGTGCAACAATGCAATGCAACAATGCAGTCGGAAAGAGGAAGTCAATTAAGTAGCCTACCCATAAAACTCCAAACTACCCCTTTAATTCCTATTATTCTTAACTTTACTAGTTTCATACTTACTGTGTGGCACATTTGAATTGATCACTCCTCCTATTAGTACTAAAGAAACTAGTATCACTAGTAAGTTGGTGAATGGGTGGCTGGAGTAGAGTTTAAAGGTTTGTATGAAGTATAAAATGTAATATCTGGTATGTGCAGAACCACGTGCTTCTCAGGGCTTCAAGACTCACAGTTTTTTCTTCAGTTCACAACAGGATATATTGAAATCAACACATTTACATCTGCTGTTACCCACATCCTGTTGTCATTTTACACTGACGGTAAAACTTGAGATATGCTACCTTTTCATATTTATTGGAATATGCTCACTGGATTGATTTTGGCTGCAGCACTCCACTGAGAAGCCCACTGTTAGACCACAACCTCATTCTCAATACTATCAGCCTGTTGTCATGAGTTTTCTGAATGATTTAAACTTTGTAAGATTTGTTAAGTCTTGAAAAATAATATTTTGGACGGAGTGCTCAGTAAGAGCTTCATAAGTTATTCACTAACTCAGTTATTTCACTTAGCACTTGTTCTGCTTCATAAAGAATTCATTCACAAACAGATTTCATACTGTAAGATGATATTTTCTGTAGAATTGATTTGAATTTCAGTTCATTATTCACCCAGTTCTGCTTTAGTACAACCTGTTCAGCACTTAAAAAACTTTTTTTTTCCTTGTTAGGTTATGTGTTTCTTGAACTATATAGTCTTATTTTTTATACCATTATTATTAGTAATACATTTGTTTCTACAGTGGCCCTGAGAGCTCAACACACACACACACACACACACAAAACAAATGAAAATACATGTAAACTCTATCTTTCACTTTTTTCCCCTAATGTAATAGAGTAGAAATTGCTTACATCTTCATATTTGTATTGTTTTAAGAACATTCAGCAGCTAACTGTCTGATATTTCCCTGAGCAAACAGAAACAAAAAAACAGAGCTAAAAGAGAGTAAATTATGGACTTACACTCATAAGGTGGACAGAAACATGACTCCAAATGAATGATAATGTTGCTCCATATTTAACGGATGAGTAAATAGGCAACTGTTTGATTTATCAACTTAAAAGGTGAAGATATATTCGTGCCTGCTGCCCCCAAGTGGCCAAACAATCAGTTAATGCAGGTTAGAGGTGTCCCCTGGATTATTATTGACTGGGTGAACAGGGCTCAAGGATATTTTTGCTCCGAGGCCCTCCAGTGAGTTGACCTGGCTCTGGCTTCACGGAAGTAATAACACTATGTAACACCGGTTTTGTTATTTCCTTATGGCTAAGAAGTATAGAAAATGTCTAGTATTCCCTTCTCAAACTTTGTTTTTGTGACCTAGACAATGATATTTTGAAATTGAGATATTTCCAATTCATTCACGTAGAGTTACAAAAAAAACAATGTGTTTATCATAAAAATATACAAAAGTATACAAAAACAGCCACTGAGCCCCAGTCCCCAAATATAGTCTCCCATCATCGCATCCCGTGATTCTTATGTTGTTGTTTTTTTCTCACTTTATGTGAATGAAAATATACAAATTCTCCCGTTTTCCCATTGGAAATGGGCCAATACTAAAATACCAGTGTCCTGGTCACAAATGCAAAAATCTGAGAATGACAGCAAGATACTTTTTAGATATAAATAAAATAAATAAATAACACTACACAGGGACAAAAAAAACAAACACAATTTTGTTAGACAGTGCAATCTTTAATTTTGGGAACCCATTTTTACAAATAATTTCCTTAAAAAAATTACAGTAGAACTTTCAAAATTTAAACACGTTTAATTGAGAATCACCAATTGTACTCAACATAGTGAAATCAGTGATCGTATCAAGTCTCCTGATTGGTCGAGTCTTTACAACTCCCTCCTCTGTGATGCTACAACCAGCCCTCCCCTCTTCTCTGTTTGCGGCTCACAACCGAGTCATCCGGCACACGGAGAGACGCGGCGGAGGAAAACGGCAACTTCACCTTGTCCTTTGAATAGCCGCCACTGTCCTCACAGGGCGAGTTAGGTCGGGCACAGCCGCGGGAGAAGGATGAAATAGAAACAGCTCGTTGGTTATTTTATTTTTTTTTAAACAGGTGTCAGTCCGGCGCAGTCACCTTTCGTCCTGCTGTATGCGGTTCACTCGTGCGTTTCGCGTGAAATGAAAACACTCCGCACGCGCCTGTTTCCGTCGCATTCACTTGTTGTCCACGAGCTGCCACGATGGTTAAATGTCCTGTTTAATGGTCGAGGTATGTAAGACCGTGACTTTTACAGCCTCACATGCTGACAAACGGGCTCGTACACACGGAGCTGCTTTGGTATACGCCTGCTAGCCCTAATAAAAAAATTAATATTGAATATGGGCCTAATGTTTATGGGAGAACTTAAAGTGTGTTTGCTGCTTAAAAACGAGTTTTCATTGACTGTATCGTAGTCCACCTTGTGTTTGCTATGGCGGTGTTGAATTCCTATATTTTTGATATTGTTGGCTATTCCTACAGTGATTTAAAAATGTATTAAGTTGACCTTGGATTTTTATGCTAACAGTTTAAGTTTTTATTTTTATTTTATTCATTATAAGCTGATAGACTCGGCCTTGTGCATTTTTGCATTGTGTCACTGTGCTTGTTCACTGACAGCTTTACAGCAAAGTGAAACAGCAGCAGACCACATGATGATGATAGGGGGCAGTTGTGCACCAGAGGAAGCTATGTGTTAATTTGTGTTTGGCAATATGCTACAGTATACATTATGAATTAGTTGTAGATAAACTATGTTTTTATGTAAAATAAAATTAGCACATTTGAACCTTGAAGTTAACCATTGATCTTGAAAAAATTAAAAAAAAATAAATAAATCATCAACGCAAATTTAGCTTTTTCTGAGTTTTCAAACGTGCCTCATGGTTTTCCTCAGTGGATGGAGTTTGTGCAGTTGTCATGGAGATGGCTCAGTCCTAATCACTTGCTTATTGTCTACTATAACATATTTTATATAAGTGATTGTTACTTGACCAAACAATATTCCACCTTGTTTTTCCTCACATCTTTGGCTGTTTGGGCAACAAATGCAAAATTTTGGTTACACGGATGTTATGTTCTAGTTGATATATTTTGAATATTTAGCTCACTTTTGTCACATTGAGCTGAATTTCCTTACATTTGAGAAAGAAATTCATACAAAACATGTCATGTAATTGTTAACAATATGCTTATATGGTAAAAAACAAAAAGGGAAATGTTGAAAATTGTAACAGAAGCTAGTGGGCCACATTTTCATGAGCTGTTCTGATTTAAATTGACTCACTGCACTCACTGATGCCTACACAACATTTTATATGTAAAAATACTGTATATCAAAGAAAAAAACAAATCAAAACTTTAAAACAATCTTAACTATTTGACCGCAGCTTGCCATAAGTAAGAGAAGGAGAGAGTGAGACTTTGAGTAGGGAGCTGTCCAGTTGAGGTGAATTATGATGTGAGCGTAGGAAAAAATTTGACAGAGCATCCTGTAAACATGCCATAACCACGTGGGCTGGATGAGTGAACAGTCACTGCTTCTGGTTTGTCTCCATCCACCCGTTTCCTGCCCACCTTTTAAACGGTGTGATGATTTAGATGTAAATCCCCTTACACGAGTTACACTTCTATGACTTACTTTCTCCAGAGTGGTAACGTTGAACAGTGTTAGATAACAGATGATCTGCTATATATCTTATTAGGTCAGCTAGAGTACCTGGTTTGTTTCAAATAAGTGTATGTGTGTGTGTTTTGTGACTTAACTTGGTACAAATACACCTTTTGAGAGAAAATGGCTGAAAAACGATGGCTTACAACTCCTGACCATGAGCACCAATGATGGGGAAGCATGTGATTATGGTGCAAATCGTTGCCAGTCAATGCTAGTACGCTGCCTGACCCACTTTTTCAGTGTTGGCTGACATGCAGACACGTCGCCACTGGAACAGCAGATGCCACTGTCGCTTAAAACACCTTCACTCACTCACTCACTCACTCACTCAGATGAAGAAAAAAATCTTTAAACAGATGATGTTTATCTGATTCCAAAAATCATGATTCAGTTTTTTTTAAAACTGTTGTTGAGTGTTGAGGATTTTGTGAGCTGGCGAACTGATGTGAAAGAAGTCTGTGTATGTGAAGCTTCCCAAAGAGGGCCACCATGACTTTTAGCACAGTTTCTATTTTTTAGCAATGTCGATTGATGCTCTTTGATAGTGTATTTTGGGGTGTTGTAATATTAATCTCAGACTCTCTCTCCCTCTTTCTCTCACTGAAGTGTGGAGCCGTCGCTTTTGAAAGGTCGGAGCAGAATGCCACACAAGTTCACATGCTGGGTAAGAAAACTAACTGACCTGAATACTAATACTGTTAATTCAACTGGTGCAGAAAGTTTCCTAATATTTGTTTACAGTGTGTCAGTATTTCACTAACCTTTGGCCTACTGCAATATCTGAGTCAAACACAGAAGCATATTTCTACTATCTGTGTTTAAGCTCTGCATTGGTCAGTTAAATGACAGTCAAATCTAGCTATTTATCATAACTACAGTCTTTGACCTTGAAGATTCAGACCTTTAAATGTAGCCATGGATTTTTTTTTTTTTTTTTTACACATTAGTTTCCTTAAACAGTATTTAGTTGAATGTGTGGAACAAACTTAAACATATGAAAAAAACAAAACTTATGACGTGTTCACAATCGTCCACGTGCAGTCATGCACAAACACAAACAAACAGAAACATGGATACGAACACTGTCTTCTTTAGACCAGCCTCATTCACTGGCTGACCCACTTCTCTTCAGCAACCTGCCAGAAAACGTGACTAGTAGCATCATTAAAGAGAATCAAAAATAAGAGTCTCATGCTCACACACTCAACACGGAGCCTAGAGAGTGAGCTCAAGTCTGTCTGTGTGAGTGTTTGTGTGTGTGTGTGTGTGTGCGCGTGTGTGTCTTTTGGAGCCAGCAGTCCACTGGCTGACTCCCACCAACCTTGCTGTCTCTCTGCTATCGCTGCTCTGCATTGCCTAGTTTATTTGCTCCACACCAGTTGATGGAATCGGGCCTAATTCCCATTTTCTTTTTCTTTCTTTTTTTTGCAACATTTCAAGAGAGCCAAACCAACAATAAATTGTCCTGACTTGCAAGTATCGTATGTGCAGTCAAAATCCTTTGTACTGTGTTGTCAAACACCAATAAAAACATGCCAATAATGTGATTTGTAGCATAATAAGCTATCGAAGACACCATAAATGGACCTGCGTTACTGTGCATGTGCAGTGTTGTCTGCCTTACAAGGAACTGCTCTGAGGAGACTAAGCAGTTTTTAAATAACCTATTAAGCCCAAACTCTTCAGGGATAAGGAACTTATCACTCAGTGCAGTGGTGTGACTCATTGACATGTTTTTAATAGTTTTCGGGCAACAGCAGAGATCTATGGCAGAGAGCAATAAGCTGCATCTTTGGATGGACACATTAAAAGCATTAAAAACCCAGGGGGGAGTTCAGTTTTTAGCCAGTGGCAACATGAGAAAGGATATCTTCCCTGATGTTTTCACCATCTTTTCACTCTTTTGTCTCATGATTTCGTGCAATCAGCTTCTTGCATCTGATATGAGACATTCAAGGCTACCGTATGTGCTTGTCTGTGTGTGGTTGTGTTTGCGTGTGTCAGTACTTTTGTCTGCATGTGACTGTTTCTCAAAGGAACATTTCAGTAGAAAAATGTAACGCTTATAGGGCTGCATCCTACATGATCACATGCATATAAAGAGGAACACAAAGATTTTATTAACGTACATTCACTTTATGGTGTTAATGTTAATTAATGTGTGGTATCTGGCAGCCTTTGGGTGTACATTACTGGGGGTGATGACAGGAAGACAGTGGTTTTAGTCCCAGAAGAATGCGGTCCTGTACAGTACATCTCAGTTAAAATTGGTCAGTTCAGGACATTAAAATTATTTAATTTTACAAGACTCAGATGCAGAATGCAAAGACGAGACAAGGACAAGACAAGGATACATTTTGAAGTGTTTTCCTTTGACATTTCTTTGAACATCTTCTAGTCAGTTTAACATTTTGAACAAATCTTGTCTTCTGCCTCTATCAGAAATCCTACTTGTGTGTAAAAGCCCAAGGCCAAATCAAGTCAATTTTATTTATATTTTTTATAATGCCAAATCACAACAAAAGTTGTCTCATGATAGATGTATACATATAGACCATAGTCTTTAATTTACAGAGACACAATTTCCCCACGAGCAAGTACTTGGCGACAGCATCTAGGTGGGCTACCATCCGCCTTGACCGGTGGAGTTGAGAGAGAAAAGGGTGACGGGGAGAGGGTAGCACCAACAACTATAATAGAGTAGAATTATGGCTAATAATAATGATAATAATACAAATAAATATGACAATGTAAGGAACGAATTGTTCATTTGCCATATTCTTCATATTCGGCTGGTAAGTCACCTGGACAGGAGAATTCAAAATGAATAAATCAAACAAACACGCTGTGGTTCTCTGCCAGCGAAGCCTTAATGAAGGGTGACTCATGTACCTCATTTTACCTTCAAGCTGAATAAGTTTATTATTCTGTTATGTTGGAGACTGGCGTTTTTTTTAACTGTATTTGTAAACGAGGGGTTTAAGTAAAAGAGTCTGTATGTTCAAAGGTAAAGTCAATAGTGTCTATATAATTAGTATGAAAGCAATTAGTAAATTAAGTGTTTAGTTGATTCACTAGAACGTAATTGAACAACTATTTTGATAATTGTTTAACTATTTGTCAAAAATGCTAAAAAAATAGTTTTTAGCATCTCAAATGTGAGGATTTGCTGTTTCTCGGGTGTTATTGATATTAAAAAATAACGGACAAATGAAAGGAAAAAGATAAAAAAGCGCACAGCTAGACTTGATGATGGACACAAATATTAATACTATTGCTGTAGGATTTCATGCGGATAAAGTATGACCGTGTGCGTTTATGTGCGTGTCCCTTTTCCCACTGACCTGACCGTGAGACAGAGGACATGGCTGTGAACGCAAAGCGCCACAGCGTTTCACACAAATCCTCTTGGACTCTCGTTTGTGTGAGCAGCATATAGGCAGAGTGAGAGAGTGTGTAAGCGAGCTGAGAGCGGGTAGAGGAGGGGCTTTTAGACACCACAACAACGTTGGCGCGAGTAAGACTGTAGCAGGAGAGAGAATGCGGCAGAAGGAGAGAGCAGACTGTCGGTGGCCGAGACTTGGAGAGAGGGATGCACACAGATTCTCTTCTCAATTTTTTCTTTTCTGGCATTCGCCTGCACATCCTCATTTTTTCCTTTGTCTTTTTTTATTATTCTGCACCCGTATGCTCTCAACCTCTTGGTCCTGCTGCTGATTCTGTCAGTCTCTGCAGTATTTATTCCTCTGTCCTACATCCAGACTTGCTTTCTGTCCTCCCATATCTCATCTATAGTTACCTGACAGTGAGCTTCTCCTTTCACTGTGCCTCTTTTCATCTTCTTGGATCTTTGTCACCATCCTTTTTTCTCGCCCCTTCCTTAATTTCTACCCTTCTATTTACTTTGAGCTTTCCTGTCCTTGTACCTGCCCATCATCAGTCGGTCTCTGCGTGGCGTTACAATGCCAGTACTGGAGGGGCTCTGGGGCCCAGATCTCAGGCTGCGGGAGTCCGGTCTTGGTGTTGGGGTCGACATTGAGGTCTGTCCAGATGAGGCTCCCAGCTCGCCAGTCTGGGCACCACTCAGGACCCCGCAAGTTACCTGTGGAGGCCTGTCGCTGGCTCTGGAGCTTCCAGCTCTCATTAGACAGCTCAGGGCAGCCTGGAGGGCATGCAGGGGAGGTCCCCGAGGACCCGAAAGAAGTCAGACCAATGCTTGGGTGGAAGCAGAGAAGGAGGAGGTAGAGGAGGTGAAGCAGGACACAGAGAACAGGAGTGCACATCTGGAAGGTAATACGCATTTCATGGTTACACATGACGAGAAATCGTTATTTCATTAAAAGACATTTGTGATTCATTCATGAAACTTTGGAACTTTATATTGGAACTTGGGTGCATTACCTTCACATTTAACCCATTTAATATTCTCTATAATTTATTGTGCATTTATCTCTTTGTAATGATGTTAGTGGTCATGTTTTCTGGAAGGTCCATAGATAAAAGTGTTGTTTTATATTTACTTGTGAATCTGTTTTGGCATTTTAATGATGTGAGCATTTTGATTCCTTGCCTGGGTGCACACTTACATTTTTGACAGCTGTTAGTCGGTGTTTGTGGTTCCTTGTGTATGACTGTGTGTGATTATCTTTGACAAGCGCGCCTATGGCTGTATGTGTGTTCATAAGCGACATGGGTCGAGACGAAGTTCAGAGCAGAAAGCCAGACAGAGTCAGTGAAATGGGGTATTTGGGCTGTAAAGCCAGTGACCATTGAATAAAGCTTTGTTACCATCTGCTGAACTGCAGCTGTACTGATGACACTGATGTGACGCCACCCGTCGGCCGGCTGTCTGTCTGAAGTGTAACAGCAATGATACAAAGTAATCTTGTTTGTTGACAGTTTTGGGTGAATTATTTTAATAGATTAAAGATAACTTGAAATGAAAACAGCAGTGAGAATGATAATGAATGGGTTGTTTTTGGCCATATTCAATGATATTATTTTGCTGATAAAGTCAAAGTGACAAGAAGTGTAGCTGTCAAACAGTATTTTAAGAATTTGATTATAATCTCAATGTCATTTAGTAATAGTGATGCAACCTTTGTGATTTTGATATGTTTGATATATACGTGTTCTTTTTTTCCACCTCTTAGTGTTCAGATAGAAAGATGGGATATGCAAAAACAAACCAGGAAAATGTTGGGGTGTTTCACATCCAAACACATCCAAAAATGTGATTCGATTTTTAGATAGTCAATGAAAACATTCAAGTACCAATATACAAAATTCTGTATGTTAGATCTTTTATGTATCTAGCTTCTGTTACTGTCAGGTCATTATTATTTAAAATCCTTTCAGTGTGAATACACAAAAAAAGAAACGCAGCAGTGCTGCTGGCTGTTTGCATTGAGTGTAAGGTCTGCATATGACGGCGATGTGGCCGACTGTTGCTTTCTGAGGGAAAAAAAAACAGCCCCAAAGCACAATTTGTGCCATAAACACCCACAAAATGAATCCAAGTGAACATTTGTATGAGTGCGTTGTGTGGGTGATGTGTGCCAAGTGTGTGATCTTGTTTATGCATTTGGAATCAGGGATTTAACCTCATTTGCAAGTGTGCGTGTATGTGCAGTGAGTGTTCATACAGGGATGCGTGCAGAGGCGCGTGTGCATTGTTGTGTCTTTAAAAACACCATTCATGTTTTCATCCTACATGACCCAGTTCTGCATTGCATGGAGACAATGACCTATTTACCATACTAAGAGTTAAAGGAAGAGGAGGAGGGGGGGGCAAGACGAAAGGATGGATCAGACAGAGAGAGAGAGAGAGAGTGGGTAGGAGGGTTGTTGTTGTTGAACAGGCAGGAATGAAGGATGATGGGAAGGTTGAGGGGGTAGTAATGGAGAGAGATGAGGATGCGGAGACAGTAACCAGAAGTAGGGAAGGAGAGACTGGAAGGAAATAAAGGATTGGGGCGACACATTAAATAAAAGTAGAGTCGTGTGTGTGTGTTTTGTCGGAGGGGGTTAATTGGAGTGTTACCGCTTTACTTTTTCCAGATGATGTGTTTCCTCGTCTCGTTGCCCGCCAGCATGCAGGATAAAAAGGCAAAGGGGCTCCCCCCCCTCTTCTCCTCTTCAGCCAGCAGGACTCATCTGCCTCACTTTAACAGGCTGAGTCACTTTCCCCGAGCAGTTTATATTTGTTTGACGACTGTAACATGCATAAATAGGGAGTGATTCCACTTCACCGTCATATGTTTTATCTACAGCCGCCTAGCTTACACAGCGCACACATTTACCAAAACCACAACACCTGCAAACTTTGCTTTGGCAACCAACACATGCATGGCGAGTTCTAGCAACCCGAGTGACACACAATGATGCACACCCCATTAGCAGGTAGTTTAGCTGCTTTGAACTTAAGAATGAGTCACAGAGGTGATGTGAATAGGCGACCTCATAATGCGCTACAGTTCCTCACATCTAATCTGTAAATTATTCAGTATTCCCATAGTTTTTAGTTTATTCAAGTGTAAATTTTGTGTGTGTGTACGCATGTGTGCTGTGACTTAGGACCTAGTTCTATTGTGTCTTGTTGTCACTGGCCTCAGGGTGTGTGATTTGCACATTTTCAATGGAGGCAGCATTCAGTATTAAAGGATCTATTGTGCTATTGTGTTCCCTCTACATCTGATACTGTAGGGGCTCACACAGCAACGAAGAAGCTAAAACCCAAAGGTTTCTTCTGGGACTCTGCAGACTTTTCCTGTAAAAATATTTCATAGGTAAAAAATGATATTCTTTTAGTTTAAAAAAAGTGCTCGTCAAGAAAAATTTTGGTTTTGTGGTAGAAAAGTCCACAGATTCTGTTTGTGCCTTTGTTTATAATGCTCAGAGATGAATAACTATAAACACTTGCACTTTGAGATGCACCACTCAGTGTGGAAAATACAAGAAAAACCAGAAAACATATCCCATGAACAATATGTGCAGCAAATCCAGCACCAATCCGATTCCATTGCCATATGAAAAATGTTCAGACAAACACCGTAACAGCTGCAGGGCGGCATGAAATCCATTTTCCCCAGGCAAACTCAGACCAGATGCATGATGTCAAAGATCTTCTTGTTTCATGGGTGCAGATTGCAGAATGATTCTAAATCTGCTTTTATCTTTTATAAGGCTGATTATCTTGAACATCTATTTACTGTACAGCACCAGGGAACACTTTGCTCTGTTGTCCTCTCATCACCCCGCTGGCTACTCAACTTATCATTCAGTCATTTTGCTTGTTGTGTCCCACCACTCTGTCTTCTTCCTCCTGGAAAGTTTGATTCATAGATTTTTATTACACTTGATGCTGACAAACATACTTCATTTTTCCTCTTTTTTCCACCCTCTTCTTCTCCCTGTTTCTTTCTTCTTTGTAGCTGATGGCAGACTCAACACTGGTCATGCTGGTGTGTTGCTGGCTGAGAGAAGAGGCTCCTACCCGCTGATTGACCTTTGCGTCCGCAAAAGTAGGTCTCCTCACCCATTTATATACAGCACTCCTAAGAGTTAACTGTTCTCTTTTTGCATACTTGTGTAACATTTATTTAACTACTATATCAGAAACTTCAGCATTGAAGCTCCTATTGAAGGTCAGTTATCACAAATCACTTGTATTTTCCTTGAAATGCTGTCAAAACAAAAATAGTATAATTCTTAAGAAATTCCAACTTTTGAACATTAAAAAATTCAGAACCTTCTACCTGACTGTTGTCTGATTTCAATTTGTCTTCTTTTTGCAAAATATCTGTAGATACGTATTAAGTTAAACCAAATTTCAAAAATGGAAGTACAGATAAAGTAAAGTAAAGATACATTTTAATAAATAAATAAATGGATAAATGTTACACTTGCCACTCACATAAATAGATGGATATGAGTCATGCCAGATCAGATACTTTTCTGAATTACTTTTAATGTCACATAATGGGAGACTAGCTGTGTAATACAGGAAATAAAGATAGAGTTAGATAGTTATTTAAGAGAAGTAGTTTTGTACATCAAGGAAGACATATCATAATATTTTTTAAGAAAGCTTATATGATAATATATTTACATTACTACACATTACACATTTTCTATATAGATGTGTGCCTTATGGTTGCTTAAGTCAACACCAGCATTTCTTTGTATTTCACTGAATCCAACAGGTTATGGATCTGCTTACTCCAACCTCTTATTTGCTATTTTATTTTTTGGATATGCACTTAATTGCTTCGATCTATGTACTGGAGCAGAGTTGACAGTTTATACTGAATATTTTTATAACTGTGTCATACAGTTCAGCAGATCTCAAAACTAGAAACAGGAGCTCATCTATTGCTTGACTTTGTCTGTTGTAGAAAGCAGCTCTGCATCGTCTCCCCTGTAAATATATTCTCTGTCTTTGTCATTTCAGCCAGTGCCCAGAAGGGGGAGGTAGAGTCTGGCACCAGGAGAAAGGTGAAGCGTCTGCTGAGCTTCCAGAGATACTGCCATGCCTCCAGGCTGCTGAGGGGGTTGGTGCCGCACACCCCCGAGTCCCTACACCTACTAGATGATGACTACCTGGGACAGGCTGCGGTGAGGACACACACACACACACACACACACACACACGTGAATCACATCTCAGTTCTGACAAGTGTTTGTCCTTTCATTACAGCATATGCTATCAAAAGTGGGCACGTGGAACTTTGACATTTTCCTCTTTGATCGTCTTACAAATGGTAAGATGATTTATTGTATGTAAATATAACAGATTTTGTCGGCCCTCACTTACCCATATTCCAATTTTTTTTTTTTTATCACAAGTATTTACATACACTGTACTAAATTGTGTTATTTTTATGTAGATCCGCTGTGCACTACATGTGCGAATATGTATCTTTACTTGAATAATTTTGTGTGTGTGCATATGTGTGCATTAGGTAACAGCCTTGTGACTCTGATGTGCCACCTCTTCAATGTCTACGGTCTCATTCATCACTTCCAGCTGGACATGGTCAAACTGCATAGGTTTCTGGGTAAGATTTAAATTTCCACCCATGGACAGCAAATAGTTACAACATGAATCCAGTAATTACTGTTCATTGTTGCTTCAAACAGCTTATTTACTTTTATATGCACACCAAATACCCTGATTACAGAAAGCATTGCAGTTTTTTCCCAGTTGTTAATGCCTATTCTACATAGCAAGCATTTGGTCTTTAAAAGATTTACCTGGCGGCTTTTTTGGCGGGACAGAATACTCTCCAAAACTGAGAAGGGTTTAACTTTTCAGGAAAGCCCAGAGTGATGTCAACTGCTTTTTCTCTGCCAATCAGTCTTTACAAAGGAGTCTCTGGGTTTATGTTCTGCACAATAACACCGCATATGGATAAAGTGACTGTGACTACATTGTTGTAGTAAAGTGAACATGAATCCAGTATCCAGTGTTTCTGTCAGACACAACAGACCTGTGTGTTGTTATGGAAACGAGGAGCACAATATCCTGTTTTTTTTTTTGTTTTTTTTTCTCCACACACAAACCACAGCCTCATGCAGTTTTTCTCCTACTCAGTATTGAATGTCAGACACCGTCTAAACTTAAGCATAATCTTGAAATCGTGAGTTTTAGCAGTGTTGCCTAATATGGGGGAAAAAATGTGAAAGTTGAGACACTTTAATGTGGTTTGACTTGGTCTCCTGTCCTTCCAGGCATGGTGCAGGAGGACTACCACTCCCAGAATCCCTATCACAATGCTGTTCATGCTGCTGATGTCACTCAAGCCATGTACTGCTACCTGAAGGAGCCCAAGGTAATTCAGACACACACTCACACTCACACGCACGCACACACACACACTACAGAGATTCACTAGACCTGAGTTTCTCCTTGACATATTCTATTAGCTTCACTCCCTGAAGGATAATTTCAGCTCACTTTGACTCGACAACACATCCATCCACATCCTGCAGAAATCCCTGAAGCCTTCTGACCTTAATACAGTAATTGCTTGTGTGTCCTTTGTTGCTCCGTCAAGTACTTTGTGATGCATCTATTTTGTTAAAAGCACTTAGACAAATAAATTGAATTTGATACAGCACACGTCAAGCCTGTCACTTCTCCAATCAATGTCATTTTGTCCTTTACTGACAATTAAGCATTTATCTCCACCCTCTGAAACACACCAAGTTCTGTTATAAATTAGAATCTGTAATTTTAATCACAACAGGAATGTTTTTCTTTTCCATGAGGGGGAAGGTAAAACATGCAAATTACAGTTCATGTTCATGTGTTATAGCTAGCTGAGCAGCTGAGCCCTCTGGACGTGTTCTTGGGTCTGATGGCAGCAGCTGCACATGATGTGGACCATCCTGGAGTCAACCAGCCCTTCCTCATCAAGACCGGACACCACCTGGCGTCTCTCTACCAGGTACACATAGCTGTGCTTGTGTGTGTGTGTGTTTGTCAAATCTGGAACTGAGTCAGTGCTAAAAAAGGTAAAATCGGGGTGTTGGTCATCTTGTACAGAACATATCGGTGCTAGAGAGTCACCACTGGAGATCGACTGTGGGCATGCTGCGAGAGTCAGGACTGTTGTCCCACCTACCTGCTGATATTTCGTAAGAACGCACACAAACTACAACAAGAATTCCACCAGATACATTATTATCCAGCAATGTATATTTTTTTTTAAATTGCATAACACAACCTCTACACTGCAGGCAGGACATGGAGCAGCAGCTCGGCTCTCTCATCCTGGCTACAGACATCAGCAGACAGAACGAGTTTCTGTCGACCTTCAGAGAACATCTGGACAACCAGGACCTGGACCTTCAACACACGTCACATAGGCACTTTATACTGCAGGTAAAAAGAACAACAATATATTCAAGAAGTCACATTTATACACACTGTCAAATATTCTAGCAATGACATCAGATAACTTGCAACTACACAGTATGTTTGCATCTCTCTTTGCCTTCAGATTGCTCTCAAGTGTGCAGATGTCTGTAACCCGTGTCGGGTTTGGGAGCTGAGCAGACAGTGGAGTGAGAGGGTGTGTGAGGAATTCTACAGGCAGGGTGAGTGAACAAGACAATACATCAAAGACATCGAGCATTTTCAAAAATTAAAGGTTCCATATGTGAGAATTGGCAAATTCATGCTGCACACGCCAAACCAACTGGAGACAGCATATCACTGTTATGTTACGCAACGTTGGGGCTGAATTAATAGTGCATTATCGGTGCTCTTAGCTAACAAACTAGGTAACTCTGACTTCTGCGTCCTTTCATGCTGGACTGACCCTTGCTTCATGTTACAGGAGAAAACCAAATTCACAACTACTGCATCCTTATTCTGCATTGTGTTGTAAAACATCAGCAAGGTTTCCCACAAAATCTGAGCAGGTGATATATTGAAAAGTGATAAGTGTAGTAAATTTAACCTGTGGAACCTGCCTCTTTTCTTTGTTTATAGTAACTGCTGCACAAAACATGCAAATTAATGTGTGTAATTATAAAAAATCAACATGCTGCACATCTCAGCTGTGTTTTTCTCAGCTTTCCATTTACATGTTTTATATAGTATAATCTAAAGATTGATCCAAAGTGAGTTGAAATCATATTTATGTCTTTGTGTTTCTTTTATTTGTGTGTCTATTGTTTTCTAAATTCTGGTTATTAACCTTGCAGGTGACCTTGAGAGGAAGTTTGACTTGGAGATCAGTCCACTGTGTAACCAGTATGCAGACTCTGTCCCAGTAATCCAGACAGGTGAGTACTTGGGTGCACATGACTCATGAAACACAGGAACCAAATACTGTGTCATGTGTATACCTAAAATAAGTTGTTCCTCTGTCGTAGGTTTTATTTCATACATTGTGGAGCCTCTGTTTGAGGAGTGGCAACGCTTCACCGAGCCCAGCCTGCTCAGCCAGACCATGATGGGTCACCTGCACAAGAACAAAGACCGATGGAGCCGCCTACGATACGCACACACACACTCAGACATGCAAACACACCCTCACGCTGAAGAGCCTGAGTCTGAGGGAGGAGGTGGTGAGGGGGATGACATCCCTTAATCGTCCTCTTATTCCTTTAAGTGTTTCATCTTCATTTCTAAATGGAGAAGAGGAGTGTTTATCTGCCTCCTTGTTTGTCCTCCAGCATGTTTTATCCCACAGCTGGTTGTTCACAGGCTCTAAAAGTAGGAGCGCTGGATGGGAGTCTGGCCAGTCTGGTTTTGGTGGGAAATGGCTCCCTTTGCTGGAGTGGAGGACTGTAAGCACTGCAGGAAAAAAGCAGGAGATGCACAGTAGAGAAAGGGATGGATTATCTTAGTAAATAAATGCCAATTTGACAATGTTTTGCCTTGCTCTTTAAGCCTGTGATATCTGCGGCAATAGAATTGAAAAGTTATAGCTGATGGCTGAAGATGGATCAATGAAGAGTAATATAAATCTGTGTTTGCACAATGCTGCTAGAACAATAAAGAAAAGCCAAAATTATATATAAAAGTCAGCTGGACTGTGCTGGAAAAGATGACAATATATGAATATATCCACCGTACTATGCTTTTTAAGCTTTTAAACAGTATATATATATATATATTAAGCTCTTTTAACTTTTTCTCTTTTTGTAGATCTTACACTTCTATTGGATGTTATTTCATACAAGTGTCTCACTTGTCGACTTTTCACTGAAGTGCGTTTTTGACTCGAGCACTAAGCCGGTATGTCAATGTACTGTAAACTGTAAAATCTATTCTGTTATAATTGTGTAAGGTATAAGACGGACTGATAAAATTAATGAATGACACAAAATGGTTTCAGGTGGCAACTGTTGTTGCTTGAGTTGCTTGAACACTGATTAAAACTTTTAGCTGGACGTTTTTGTATAGGAGCCGACTAACTGGTGGTGAAGAAACAAATGAGAGCCATTATTTTAAGTGTTTGTTTTCATGTCTGAAAAAAAAAAGTCACTTATAGATGATATAATCTGTACATACTGTGATGTACAACCTCAGCAATTCACATGCCAAAAACTCAGCAATGTATTAAATTTTTTTTTTACTGGACACTGATATCAGGAAATATAACTCTCCTTACACATGGTGTTACCTAGGTAACAATTAAACTGGTGCATTTGTTTATCTGATAACCTCACTTTACAAGCTCACATACAACAAAGCCTTAACAGCAGTTTGGTCTGTCTGTGAAACACATTTTGTGATGGTGTTTTACCACTTTCTGGACAAACTTTCTTATGCTGTCAAATTGTTTCTGCCTGTTTATCTTCAGTCATACCAGCATACTTAAACACACACACACATGCACACACACATGCACACACTGTACTGTAGCAGCCTGTTTTCATTAAGTATCAGAATTGGGTGTTAATCCTAGTTAGCCTTGTCAAGGTGCCATTGTACTGTTCTGGTGCATCGCCTCATCTTATGTCATGATCAGACTTGGACCAATTAGTAACTGCAAACACATCAAATATCTAGTAGTAACACCAAATTACTTTATTTGATTATTCAGAATATAATCTGTACTGTTATCATTGTCTAAACTGGTGCTTATTGAATTATCCCATCCAATTAGAGCTAATTTAACCTAAAACTAATCATAAATATTATTTGTAAATGCTAGTTGGTCCAAGTATACGATGTACCTATAAAACAGTAATTTTTTCTACCACTATGCTAATATGTATAGATAAAGTTGCCTCATATAAAGACATCTAAGGATCTAGGTTGTGTACATGGTGCTAACAGAGGCCCAGGGCCCATGTCTTCCCTAACCTACAGAGGAATAACCTGAGCTTTATGATTCAACAACCCAGCCGATATAAAATATATTCTACGTATTCTGTAAGATAATCACAGCTTAAATATTGAAAAGTTATGTTTATAAAAAACTGTAAAAAGACAATTATGAATTTCTATTATTGTTTTTTTTTTCTATCAGGCACAGTGCAATAAAGTTAAGTCACTGGCCAAGTTGTAACAAAACAGCCAATATTCATATCTATCTATAGCTCTGGTAAATTGTTCACGTCTTCACTATAGCGTTACTACAACTCCTGCAGCCAGCCACATTTGTCTAAAGTTGTCACTGTTTTTGATGTTGCTACCGTAGTGGATATTTAGAGAACATCTTTGTAAAACCAGATGTGGTTGACAGTTTTATTTGAATCTGAATTTCCTCTTTGTGTACCAAAGGTTGTTGAGAACGCTTCAGCCTTGTTTTGACTTTTTTTTTTGGTTTAAACCTCTCTCTCCAAGGACAAGCCTTTATCACTGTTTGAAATCAACATTTTGTGAAACATCACTCTATGCTATGTAAAAATGACAACATTTAATCATTTTTTGTGACACATTACTGCTGCAGTGTAGACCTCGATAAGATACCAGACCTCAGGCTGCCTTGTATTTGAGTACCTCTCAGAATCAGCACTGATACAGGGTCACTGAGCCATATTGATTTCAGTAACTAGTACAAATATGTGTACTAGTGCATGGCAGAGGGCTTATTATACCAGATACGCCGTCATTATCTTCTTATTAAGACATAAAATAAGTTTATAGTCAAAAAGAGATTCTAACAATCACTTCTTATTAAACATCTAAATTGAACAGAAAACGTCTTTGTAACTATATAGAGTGTTTTTGCATACTGTGTACACCGAGGTACTGAGGTGGTGTGCCGATTTACTGTTTTCAATCTTGGGTGCACTTACACCCCACGTTTTACTGTTGTCTTATGATACAATTTCCATCTTTCCAGTCAGTCCGTTGCCAGAGAAGTTTAAATGTTGGTATTTACGTTGTTTTTGTTTTATTTGTGTTACTGAATCAAGTTTTGACTGATGATGGCGAGTTTGGTTTCAAATTTAACCAGAATGTGGAAAAACTGAACATCTCAGCTTCTAGCATCTTCTTCTTCTTCTCCAGCTTCTAGATTCGCTAGTCAGTGGAGGAAAAGTAATTTTCAGCTCAGCAATTAGCATTTTATAGTTTTTAAATAAAACTTAAATTGAACCTATGCCAATATGGATACTACAAGATGGATACTTAGGGCGTTAGTAATCCTAGCTAATATTGAATTTGGGATATTACAGATATTTGCACTATAGTCTACCAAGTGATCCAAACAAGACTAACTGGTCTGATCTGAATCTCTGGATCTGGGAGGTTGAGATCTGACGTCTTGACTGTATGTTTGTGTATTGATAACCAACCTCTGAGCACTGTGAACAATGAAATAAATGTTTTTCAATTAACACCAGAGCATTAGATATTCCCACATGTGTTTGTGTGTGTGTTAAACATTATGCCATGAGCACTGACAAAACACATAAGACTTCAAGAAAATGTAATGAAATGGCCACTAGATGGCAACAAAATCATGTACATTTTCCCTTTTTTTCATTAGAGACGAACCACAGGAGACGCCACAATAATAGAGGTCCTCCTTTATAGTAGGGGGCACATTTTGGGTGCCTCTCCCTACTGCTTTTGTTTACAGTGTAAATACAGTAGTCAAACTGTGAATCAACATGGGGATTTCTGTGATGTAAGCATGGCTTGGGGATATGAGCTCATATGTAAACAATGACCTTAATGAAAGAAGAAAGACAGGCTGAAATCAAACAGCTTAAAGTTGCAGTTTGAAGGACAAACACCAGAATCTGAGAACATGAAGCTCAGTGAGTCACACCGAGGGTAACTGAGTGCAAAATGATGCACAGAGATGTTGCCAGAAGGTTTTAAGCATTGTTTTTTTTTTTTTTTTACCTTTTACAACAACACAGAATATAAAGAACAAAAGAGGGAGTGAAATGTGAAGTTAAGTTTAAACAAAAAAGCCAACAAAGGAAGATGAATGCTTGGAGGATTAACGGGGATTTTGAATTCAAAGGAGAATGCTGAGAAACTGAATACAGGGTTTAAAAAATAGGGAAAGCACGTAGAGCAAGAGATGGTGTAGATAGCAGACAAGTACTAGGCCTACAGATACAGCCTGTGTTTCCCTCATTTGCATATCTCTAGTTTGCAATGCAAAGGAGTCTTGTCAATTGTGACAGACACTTGTGATTGGTCACTTATTAAATCACATTACACTGTGGTGGTTGACTTCTCTTAACTTTAATTGGGAGTAGCCGTTGCCCGAGGCACACTTCAAACGCTGCAACTTAAGCTTTCCTAATTTTAAGCATACACAGGGTCGACTCCAAACTATTTTCATGACATATGACATCCATTCCCACTGATAATTTCTCTTAACACACCCACACACACACACACCCACACAATTCACCTCAGTCAGTCAGTAGTCATCCTGCATGTGTCACTGTAAATATTGACACTGCAAACAGAGCCCCCTCTTTTGCCCCCTAAATGACAGTCATCCAACCACTCCCTTTGTGAAAACACTCACTCCATCAGACCTTCATGCCGATAATGATAATAATACCTCTAAATGCAAACCCAGAATAGGTGCACTTTTTTAAAAAAAAATGAAAAATTGATTATAAGGACTACACCTTTAATTTCTAAAAGAAAACAAAGCGGAGGTGGTCAAACTTCCCCTGAACTGAAAACATCATGGTGAACTCTGACAGCCCCCCACCCCTGGCCTGAAACATTAAAGAGTGTGTGTAGAAAGTGAAAAATGAAACTTGTGGTGTGCTATTCTTTGTGTCTGCCTCACTGTCTGTCTAGCTACTGTGCTCGGCACTGAAAGGGTTAATTTGTTAGTCAGTATCCCCATTTCTTGCTTACTTTCTTTCTTTCTTCCTTTTTTTATTTCTTTCTCAGGCCTTACAGTATATACGCTGCTAATAGCACCGTACTACTCCTGTGATTCTTGTGTCTCTGTTATTCTGTCCACGCACCCACCCCCCACCCCCCTACCCCATTACTATACTTCAGTAGAAAAAATAAGTAAAACATGTGCGATACAATTACGAGAGGGATTTCTCACTCTCTTAATATCTCTGCCCCACTTCTCACATTTTACATACAGTTCATACCGTATATTTCGCCATACAGATCAGATCACTCGATTTTTTTTTAATTTAGACACTAGATCACTTCACTTTGATGTCCAGGCCAAAAAGAAAATGCTCACTACACAGTGTCAAAATAAAGTCAAATATAATATTGTGAGAAAGAGTGGTTAACAATCTGAAGCTATTTGAAGAAAAATATGAAGATGAATTTTGGGCTTCAGAGGAATGAACATCTGACATCCAGACACTGATTGTCACAGGGTAACTACCGACAATCAAAACTTCTCGATTGACATTCAAATTTTTTCTCATACAACTTAAACATCTACTTGCATTACACTAGCTATGCATTTACATAAGTTATATGGGGTCTAAAGTAAATTTTGGTGGCTTAATATTTCACTACATCCTTACTTTTCAGCGTCTAAGCGCAGCAGGTGCTTTCCAAGCAGCACTCTCTGTTGTGGAATGACTATAGCTTTGCGCACTTAGGGGAAATAAAGGGTTAATTTGTCATGCAGTATTGAGCTCTCTGACATGCTGAGCGCCCACACATCCACAAACATTGTACTGACAAATACTGCACATGATCAATATCCCAGAGCAAAAACCTGTTTGCAGCTCCAAGTGTGAGTGTGTATTAAGATCTCTTATCTTAACTTTCTAAACCCCTATCCTGCTGCTGTAACTCTGACCGAATGATACACAACCCCCAGCTACTGTGGAAGCACACCTGCCACATTTCACCTGCTCCAATTTTCTCTCTCTCTCTCTCTCTGTGTGTGTGTGTGTGTGAACAATGGGGAGAGATCATGTATAATGTAATTAATATTTTCAGTCTGTGTGCTCAGTGATATTTTTGTGTTGTTGTTTTTTTTCTAAGGTTAATGCATGCTCATGTGTACAGATTTATTGCCTGCTTTTTGCAATTTGCATACTGCAAATATAAGTAAGAACATGTGGGCAGATGTGACAGCGTTTGTCGTATGAAAAGTACATGATGAATTTTAGGGTTTTTTCTGTGTTGTCTGTCCATTTGAGAAAAACGTTGACACCAGATGATCACACAAGTTAGATGTTCGGGTCCAAAAGAAGCTATAATGACTCACTTTCACCAAAATGTACTTAAGTACATGAGTGGGCCGTGTATCATTTCCTGTCTTTTACTTGTGTTTATGTTGTTTGGATATACCCTGATATATTTACCTCTGACCTTTAAAAAGTGTCACGGGATAATTTTTGCTGTGATTTGTTGGGATTTGGTGCTATATAAATACAATTGACTTGACTTGTAATTTCTGCTGTTTGCCTTTGTAGGTTTTGAGCAGACCAGAGTATCACCGCATGGCTTGAGATCTTTGCATTTACTATATACAGAAATAAACGGTGAGTTGAAATCACATTTGTGTTTCTTTATGGTAAGATTGATTTTGAGTTGCATAAGTGACTCTCATTGGTTTGTGTTAATGAGTCAGACAGTTGTTTTTTTTCTCATTTATTAGTCACTCACTCTCATGGCCATCTATTCTATCTAAAAAGGCAAAATGCACAAAAATGTATTCACCTATTAAATCAACTATACACAACCACAGGTAACCCTATATGAAAAAAAAACTATTAAACTTGAAATTATCATTGATAAACTCATTAGGTTTGAGTGTGTTTTAGTGTTTGATCATTGCATGTGTTCACTCCGTACATGAGGCCAATCCTCCACTGGTCTGTGCAATTCCTCTTCAGGTCTGCTGAGGGAATACAAACAGCTTCCTGTAAGTCATGTCTCTCCTCCTGTTATTACAGGTGTGGTCCAACCTGCTCGACCTGTTCCTCAAGGACCGCATCATTCGTCAAATCATATTACTATCAAAGTCACAATTGCACGGGGCTTGATAATATTGTTGCTGCTGTAAACAAGGTGCTCAGTTTTGGATTCATCCATGCGTGCCGGTGTTTGGGGGATCTCTGTAATATCTGTTTGTGGTTTGTACAGCCAAGCTTTAGTGTTTTAAACTGGGAAACACATCTTTGTGTCCAGAAAGCTTTCCCTGGATTATCTCAAAATTGTTGAGTTGTGTTTCTTGCTTTTTGTAGCATGGATAGGTTTACCCTAAACCACAGCGAAAGCAAGGCCATCATATTTGAACTGAAGGGCACAAATCTTAAACATGAGACTGATGGGGAGCCAGTGGGAAATCCTAAAGAATCCTTAAACCATTAAAATAGAGTTAAATTAAAGACCTTTACATTTGAATAATTAAAATTATATTATATTATATTATATTATATTATATTATATTATATTATATTATATTATATTATATTATATTATATTATATTATATTATATTATATTATATTATATTCAATATGAGGGTCATGGTCACACTGGTGTTAAACTGTGATATCGCAGCATGTGAAGGGCAGTGAGGTCTTGACCCCTCAAGCACTGGTGAAATTATCAGAACACAAAGACACATTTCCATCTCTATCAGCCATGTATCTACAAGCAAAACAGATGACACTGACAGCACTTTTATTTCAGGAATCCGCCCTGAGGCTGATTCGGGTGAGAACATCAGTACCATGTTTTTGTTGTGAATTTGTTTAGTGGATGTGTGTGTGTACATTTTGTTTGATCAATCTTAGAAGTGAATTATGGTCATGACCAACCATTCCAGATATCCTCTGACGAACCCACCTGACTTTTTTTTTTTCTTGGAAGTGGATCAGGAGTCTCCCAGATTAGGGGAATTCTGAGGGAGTTTGTTCTCCAAAATTACACTTCTACTTTCCCATGCATCTCATTTGACTGGCAAATGTCTATGCAAATCTGATGTGCTAGTGAGGTGGATGCAGGGAGAGATGGATGACTGAGTGTACACAGCAGGGTGGGTCAATTCAGACAGAGAGAATGAGGGATTCTTGCTTGCATGCTCCATCTTGTCCTTCTCAAATGCCTTGTTGTCCCAGAGGGAACAAAGGTTTTTTTTTGGAGATGAAAATGTACCCAGGTGATATATATAATATTTTGCATAAAAGACTGGATAAGAGACAGATAAATGTGGGTGTTAAAGTGTGCATGTGTGTGTGTGTGTTCATTGAGTTGCCCCTGTTGCATCACAGAAGAATGAGTGACACCGGTACCTTCCTCTTTCTAGTTGCAAAACTCTCCTCTCATTGCACGCGTGCACACGTGTGTATGTGTGTATGTGTGTGTGTGTGTGTGCATCTTTCTTCATTCATATGCAGCATCCAGTAGTAAGCAGTGCTGGTAGTGAAAACTCTGAGGAAGTTGTCACAAAGAGGGGAAGTGTGTAGTAAAAATATGTCAAGATATGTCAAAAAGTATTGTTCACCTCATTGAAAGTGAATTTCCTCTTTTTTCTTATGGGCATGTGCCATAGGGTGGGTGTGTGTGTGTGTGTGTGTGTGTGCATGTTGCAAAAAAGGATACACCAATGCCTCACTATGTGATGTACATATAATATGACAAAATATTACTTTTGTTGTTGTTCCTCCTGCATCAAACTTCCTCTGAAACAAAGTTCTCCATGAGATGATTATATCATAAAAAATAAGAGGGTTCCCCCTTTTTCACTAAACTGCTTCCCAATAACAAAATATATTTTGTTTTACTTTGTACTTCCTATAAACACACACACTCCCACTCTTGACTCTTTGACTTTTACCTACGATTTGTTGCAGCTTGCACACGAGTGTGAAAGAAACCAGACGGTGTGTGTATGTGTGAAAACCTTCTAAATGCGTGAAGGTATAGCAGAAACCGTTTTAGTCTCCTAACATTGTGTGAGTTAATCGAGGTTATGTCACCCATGTCTTTACTTGCATCACTGTGCGTGTAAGTCCTCAAAAGCGTATGTATGCACATGTGCGCCTGAATGACCCAGGAAGCGTCTCTCTCTTCCCCCACAGCTGATATCACTCACTTCCTGCTGTCTTCTCTTGTCCACTCTCTCTGTGTCTGTTCATTCATTCTGGACATCGAGTCCAGGGAATATTTGTTATTTGCTTTCTGGTGATTTCATCTCCACACGCGACAAAAGCAAAAAGATATCAGCTGTTGTGTCATCTCGGTGTGAGTATCTGACCGTCTCTTGTTGGCTTCATTCATTCTCACTTTTCTCATCTCTTTATTCCTCTATTTTTAAGCATCCCACTGTACACCGGATCAGGAGTTTGGACATATGACCTATCAGCTTGCCTGCCTGCCTACTTGTTTGTGTGTTTTGCTCTCTGATTGGCTGTCGCTTTCTGTCCACGTTATCATGACATATACATTTTGATGAAAACAAAACTAAAAGCGTTTCTTTTGTCTTTGGCCGCATGATTCTGAAAGTAGTATAGGGATATGAGACTGCTCTGCTTCTCAAAGATACTGTACACGGAAATTACGTTCAAAAAGCATCTCATAAGTCCAGTGATTGTAAGGTTTGTGGTTTGCTTTTTAAATGTGTAACATTTAATCATAAAATACATAAAATCTACAATAATGTGAGCCAAAAAGACAGTTGTATATCCTGTATGGTGGAATGGTGTGCAGGTTTTTTTTTTTTCTTCCTTGTTTTCAAATCATGTTTCCTGTTCTCTTTCTGGAAAAAGGGGAGAGAAAAAGAATAATATTTAAACTGAACTCATTAACAAATGTCAGCTCACACTGACATCATTTCGTAAAAGTGATCCAATACATTTTTGTAAAACTCTCAAAATACCTCTTTTCTTCATTTACATGTAGATTTTTATGCTGAACAACTTAAAATGCTACTTCTCACAGTCTTGACCTAAGATTTGGCAAACAAAACCACTGACCAAAGTCACAGTGGTGCAAAAAACACTGACATCGATTAAAAAAAAACTAAATCGTCTCCTACAAGCAATTAAAAAAAGTTGTATTTGAAACTGTTACTTTGTAATTCATATATTGAGGAGTATTAATAGTGTAAATAATATCCAATTGTTCAATCAATATTAATGAAATGATTGCACTCTTAGTCAGTCAGAGCTAAACTTTAGAAAATCAGGTAGTTTGGATGTTATATGTTCCTCGCATGAAAATATAAGACTGGAATTCTGCTGTATGAAGGAAAATGAAAGAAAAATAATTTGATGATTAAAGGAAGGTTGATTAGAAATGCAAAGTAATGCCAAATCACTTTTTTAATCAGCCATTCCCTTTAATCAGGCAGAGACAGAAGAGAAACTGAGTGGAAGTGAAAAAGGTACATGGGTTGCAGTGTACAACCAAAACCCCAAGATCCGGCTGAGCAAGAACATGCGAGAGTTTTCTAACACTGTTGCGAGTCCTGACACGACGCTGGCCGTGACACCGAGCCCAGGATTCGATTGCAGAACAGGGAGTGAGAGTAAACCCAGAAAAACGAGATTCCAGTCTCACTCCCTGCTCACGGAGCAACATACCACTCCAAGAGTTTCCCACGAGAAAAACCTCTGGCGTTTTTCGGTCCAGGTGGAGGCAAAAAAAAAAAAAAAAAAAAAAACAGGACAGGAGAGTCAGATATATAGATAGATATAGATAGACAAGTAGTTGCATGGGAAAACTAGGGGCATGTTTCAGTGTAGGCCTTTTTGTACGTGGGTGGGGTGAGGGCTTGACATTTAGGGGCTTCCACAGAGAGATGCAGGCAGACAGTCAGACAGATTAAGTTCGAGCTTCATGAGAAAAACCGCTAGATAGGCATCAGCTGGCCATCCATGGACCACAAGGTTTTCATAACTGTCGACCGAGTTGACAAGTCAATTGTTTTTGTTAATCACTCATCTTGCACTAAATAAATACATGAAGTCAGTGAAGCCTCGTGAGTGGTTAAATACACCTTTGGTTTGTGCTACATGTTTCTCACATGGATAAACAATTAGACACATTTCGTAGGAGGAAATTCGAGGGCGTGGTTCGTCTATTGCCTCCCTCATCGCTGCTAATGGCATCTCATGTGTAGCATGAGATGCCATCAGTGGCGTGGCTTGTGCTCCTCTTCTCCTCTTCTTCCTCCCAACACCTTTATCCAACCCTACTGTTCTTTGTTTGGAGCACAAAGTCATAGCTGTCAAACCTGTTATTTGCCTTCATTCATCAGCTAGTTGTCGTGGGATTGCTTTCCTTCACCACCTCTATCTGCCCTTTTAAGAAACACACAAGGAAAAATATGAGTTAAGTAAGATCCTAATAAGGACCTAAGTCGTTTTAATCTCTGTGTATGAACCGAATGAACTGCTGTACATAATCTATACTGTAAGGGGGGAGGTGTTCAAGATGGAGTTAACACCTGCTCAGCCTTCAAGCAAGGTTGTAATCTGTGGCTGACTCTGACCTTTGACCTATGAGCAACTGAAACAAGACTCTTACACATGCGATACATAGACAACAAAACTATTTTTTTCTTTGGCTTTGACCTCGTTGCACAATGCAATCAGATTCCTAAAATGTATTTTATGAAAAAAGAGTTAGACATTATAAGATGTTATAAATAAAGGTCTTGCATTCAAAGTTCAAGTTCAGGAGCAGGACCACTCCTCAACCTCCTCCGGCATTCCTATAAATACTAATCCTACCCTCTGCTCCTCTTTCGGTTTCATATTCTCTCCTTTGTTTTCCTCTCCTTCATAGGTTCCTGAGGGTCCGTCATTGTCCGAGTGCTGGGACAGATATCCCACAATCCTCCCCACAATCCGCATCCGGCAAATCAGAAATGTCATGCCCATATAATCTTAATATCCAAGCGCATCTTGTTGTTAGTGATGTATCAAGTATCAAGTACAGGTACCCCAAAATTGTACTTGAGTACAGTACTTCACCACTGCATTGTTGTATAATCAGGACTGAAACCATAAGACCAGCCACACTGTATTTACTAACTGTAGTGAAAAAAAGTGCCTCTCAGCCAAGATGAAATTTTCCACCGTAGCGCTGACTCACTTTTTGCATCTTATTTGCATAGTTTTGCATTTCGACTGTGTTACTTGCCAAGTTATCATTCAGCTGTATATTTGTAAAAACGTTTTGTACTTTGTGTGTGCCTGAATGTCTACATTATGATATAAGTAAATCCAAATCTGAGATTTTTATTTGCTGATACTCGGACTGACAGGATGACAAACACATTGTGGTAAAGTCCCCACTGTTGCAGACCTGAGGCTTAAGGATCTGTGTTTTTTTTTTTTTTTTGCTGCTTCATCTCTTGTACAAACACAAACTAAAGAAGCACTTAGGCGTTTGCACAGCTACATCCTGTTCCAGAGAACCCCCAATACACACACACACACACACACACACACACACACACACACACACATCTACCTGTACCACAGCATGTACAGTAAGTTCTCCATAGTAGTAAAAGCAAAACCATACCTTACCCTTCAAAGTGGTAATTAATCCCTGTTTAAATTATTTTTCTTTTTTATCTTTTAAAAATCATTAGGCCTGTTTTTAACATTGAAACCTACGTTGAACATCTGCAAAATGCAGCAAAAGAGAAGTAGATCACAAAACAAACTCATTTTTTTCAGACCCGGAAACGTTACCTTGTTGAATTTATCATATCTGGTGACATAATATCTTTTTTTTTGGACATAGGCATCCATTACATAAATGTAAAGTGTGTGTGCAATCAGGAGTGGTGTCTCAATTTTCACATCATATAGTGAAAAGATGCTACACGCTTATATTTGCACGCATGCTGCATGTAAAGTGTTTTGCTATACATTCATAATTTTATCCACGCTGCTGTGTAAGTCTTTTGTTTTAAAAAAAAATTAGACTTGATGATTTACTATAACGAGAAAGGAACTCTGACAGAGATCCTGAGACCAATAATTACCATTATCATTTAAGTGAATGGCTAAAGTCTGTTACAGAGCAGTGGAACCAAGTAAGTACATTTACTCAAGTACTGTACTTAATCACAATTATGAGGTACCTGTACTTTAATTGAGTATTTCCATTTAATACTACTTTATACTTCCACTCCACTACATATCAAGGGGAAATAATGTACTTTCTGCTCCTCGACATTTATTTGACCTCTTTAGTTACTTTTCGGATGAAGATATGACATAACGGATGATATAACAAGCTTTTAAAATACAATTAACACATTGTTAAAGATGAAACCGGTGGCTTCCCCTTTTTTTGGCTTTTGACATCTTTCGAAAAGCATTTTTGTCACATTTCAGATGTGACCCTGACTTGTTAACAGCAGTGGCTGGTAGACTGAGGTCTAATGCTCACGTACTTTACTATGTATCAATACATTTACTGAAGTAAAGGATCAAAATACTTCTTCCACCTCCACTGTTACATGAACTGTAAGAACAATAAGAAAAATTTAAAAATAATAATTTTTAAAAAACAGTAACTCTTATGACAAGAATAAGAAGCAAAAGGAACTAGATAGGTAAAGAAAGAAAAGGCATATAAACAGACTAGTGTCTGGTGGCTGTACAATTCAAGGATGTAGGATCTTTTTTTTTTTCTTCACAATTATAACAACAATAACAATAACTCCCTCATGACACAATCATATCATCTTTCTGATAGACCACAGTAAGTGCTGCCTGACTGGTTTAACATGTGTGTACTTTGTGTGTTTAAGTCATCACAGGCTGGCCATGTGTGCATGTTCAAACTTGTCCAGGATTCACGGAAAAGACAACAGTGTGTTGAATGTGTGTGTGTGTGTGTGTGTGTGTGTTTACTTGTATTACAGTGAAAAAGATACAGAAAGAGATGAGGGAAGCAGGTACTCATCCATCTTAATTGAGTGCTTGCTCATGTTGTTGTTCCTTTATTTCTTCTGTATTGTTTTTTTTCTTTTTTTTTTTCACCCAGGCCTCCCTCCTTTGGTTCCTTTTTGTCCTGCAGACTGACGGCCAACAACCTCTGTACCATAAATCACACCTTGTGATCGCCTTGGCACATAGTGTAAGCCTTAAACACATCTTCAACTTCACAACTTGCACACACACACATCCTGTACTTTCTGGGGTGTGTAGAGAAAAGTATCACAAAAAGGTCCTGTTAGTGTACACACATACACACACACACACATTGTCACTCTAACCCATTTCCTAATGCCCTACGCAACATGCCCACACTTTGTATGTGCAAGTACCCTGCCTGTGTGTGCTTGTGAGTTATCAAGGCCCTGTGTTTCCTGTTTTGCAATCCCCACGTGTCCTCCCAAAAAACGTCTGCCTCTGGCTGATTCAGGAGCAGCTTGTTCTCTGCCCCTTACAGAGATGGCGTTCACCACTAAGACACTGAAACATATCATTGTAGTGGGATAGAACAACACTGTCAACTTGTTTAAACATTTTTCACATCTTCAAAGCTTTTATAGAATGATTGACTGTGATGATTGTGCCTTTGCTTCCGTCAATAAAGAGAGTTATTATGATCCAGAGTTTTTCAAAATCATTTTTAGACGCTTTTAGAAGGTCATTTTAGATGCAGCACAAACAGCACCACCCTGTTTAGTTACTGCTAGACCAGTCAAGCTTTCTATTTTTGCATTTAACATGATGATAACAGCTGATGGTCTTGACATTTCTTGATTTTAGACAGAGGTAGACCAACACAGCTTCTTATTTCTAAAGTCCCCTCAAACTCCATCCAGGAGTTAAAATCTAGTATATAACTAAACTCTAATACCTTCCTGGACTGGCTTCCACACAGTAGGGACATATGACTTAGTGATAATGTTGATCAGGACAAAACACTTGACTTGCTCTGTACACACATTCAGAATCATTGCTGTCAGAAGTCATATAAAAACAGCCTCTGTTTGACACAGGGTGGGTGTGGAAATATTTTATGTTGCAGGTGACAGATTTCCCCTAAAATGAAATTGTAACATCTTCCTGGGTGATAAAATTGCATGACACCGGTTATCTACCTGGATGCACCTGTTGCTCATATGAAAAACTCCTCCTCACTCTAATTATCTTTCCAGAGAGCTGTGCACCTGTTTTAGTTTACAACTCACTTGACTAATGCGACAGTAACTGAGTCAGACCAAATACTTCTACCTATACTAGCTGTGGGGGGTTTCCTGTCCGTATTTATTGCTACCCTTTTGTGTAATATAATGAATAATCAACTTATCTAAGGCTATGCCCATTGAGGTGGTTTCCTCTGGAGGCAGGTGTGTGCCTGTTAGCGTATGTGTGAGTGTGTGAGAGTGACTCTGCAGCCGGGAGTTCCCCCCTGAGGTAAGTAATTCACAACTTTCACTTATCAATACCGCACATTGATGAATGACATAGATTATTATGTGAGATTCGTATTGTGCAGGCTGCATCTCGGCAAATCAGAGGGACTCCAAGTAAGCAAGCATTACCCACAGTGTGTGTGTGTGTGTGTGTGTGTAAAATGAATGTTACATCTAAATTAGCCTTGCAGTAGCAGGGCTGGAACAAAACAGGGCCTCTAGGTGTGGCCAGGGTTTGTGCTGAAGGTTTGGGTTTGATGGGAGTCAAATGTGGTCAGATACGTGAGTGTGTGTGTGTGTGTTTCTGCTCAGGATGGGTGGAGTTAGACAGGCCTTTTTGCTCCTATCATGGCCTTTAGAAGAATGGGGCCTTCTTTCTTCTGAGAAATTAAAAGTGATAGAAGTCAAAGCAACAATGTGATGTCACAAAAAGTGTTTGCCACATGCATCGCATATCAAATGATGCAGAAAGGGATTTCAGGATAGAGCGATGAATAGGCCGCAGTCATTGATTGGTTTTGGTCTCTGGTGTCGGGAGATTCTATTAGACTCAACGTGAGTTTGTCCAAGAAGAAAAACACATATTCAAAAAGCACCAGTGTTTCAGGAGAAGAAGTAGATTACTCATAGGCATCTTCAGGGTCTGTCCTAAGAGGATCAGTGAGGTCCAAACTGCAAATTTAAAAAGTCAGATAAGGCAAATATGACACCAATATGAATGTACGCAACAGTGGGGACAATTTCTTTTTGTATTAAGACACATCAGGTGTGTCCACCCGTTTGCTTTGTGGGCAGTCCTGTCAGTCACAGAGGAGGCAGCCATGTTATGCTGCAATGTGTGAAGTTTGTTGTTATGGCACAGAGGTGATCCCTCATGTCTCTCTCTCTCTCTCAGTGAGCAGATGTCACTCCTTTGCACCTCTGCTGTTGTTGTTGTCTCACTGAGGTACTTTCCCTCCCTCACACTTCCTCCCACAGGACCCTTTGTTTACGATAGGGTGTGCGTGTTTGTGTCTATGAGTGTATGAGTGTGTTTAATACATCCGACACATGCATCTTATGCATGATGCCCGCACCATCAAAATATGATTTAAAATTGAATGTACACTCACTGCTCCAGATGTGCACACATTATTTCTCCTTCTGGCGTAAAATGCGCATCTTTTAATGTTCGCCACTGACAGATATACCAGTAATGACAATCCAAATGAATTCAGAGAGTGTTTTTATCAGTATCGCCTCTTATCTTTTACCCATCCAGTTAGTGACATGTTGATTATGTGACAAAGTTACGTTGTGTGATTGTTTTTGCTTCTCTTTTCCTTGCACAGTCTCGTCTATTTTTTTTTTCATTTGGTTTCCCTAATGTCCCACTTTGCAAATGTATGGACGTCCCTCTATGCGTTTGCATCGGGGGGAAATCAAGAAGACAGGAAATGACAGGTACAGTGTGTGTGTGTCTGTATGTGTGTGTGTGTGTGCGCGTGTGTGTTTAGAGTTATGTGAACATGTGTGTGAACAAAGAGAAAGCTGGTTTTAACAACACAAAGAAAATTTGCTTACCTCAGCCGAGCTGTGCTGCGGGTGTGTGTAGTGAGAATAAGTGAACGCGTGTGCAAGCATTGTAGCAGTTTTTGCTGCGTGTCTTTCACCTTTATATTTTACAGCATCACTGTACTTGGACATGTAAAGTAGGTGTGAAACTGATCTGCCTGTTTGTGTGTGTGTGTGTGTCTGTGTGTGTGTGTACGCTTTCGTGTTTACAGAATGTACAGTAACCACAGTGTGTATTGTGTACCATGTATTTCTAGCAACAGTGCGAACACGCATGCGCTACCTGGACAATGATCCTCACCACTTAGGATATCAGTATCATGAGGCGCAGCAGTCAGTCTCCGGCCTGCTCACTAACACTGTCTCGTCTTTGAGGAATATTTATCCAACACACCGACCTTTCACCTCCAGTCTTTTCTCTGCGTTTGCCGGACTTCTCATCCCAAATCGCAGGAATAAGACTGAGAGAGGAATTGGGAATCCCCTGCTAACGGTTTCTTTGATAAAAGAAAGGTAGAGTGCTGCACCCAGCAGATGGTATGTGGTGAGTGGATAAGGGCTGAACATTGACAGATGTGCATCATTAACTAGAATAAAAGAGTGGCATGAATTGTTGTAAAATTGTGTTGTATATAAAAATAACAATCTGTACGTGAGGCATCGCCATGTTTGACATTATGTAATTCAAAAAGTGTTTCTGTATTTTCACTGGTGTTCATAACCATGCAGTAAAAGATGATTACCTTGTGTTTATGCAACAAAAAAAATCATTTGTGGACTACATGTTGACTATCAACACAGTTTTTCTGTTTATAAATGCATCATCTTCAAGATCATTAAAAGTTCTTGTGTGAAGTGAACCTCGTGTGAGTGTGACTATGTCTGGCAAAGAATATTTCAACGTGAAGGAATAAGTTGGTTATTATGCTTTGACTCAAAATGTCTCCTCTAATATTGGCACCGCCGCAATGAAGTTGTGAAGTTGTGGTATAGACACACACACACAACCACACAACCACACACACACACACACACACACAAACACACACACACACACTACATCCATCTGTTTGCTCTGCTTTTTTTCTCCCTCGCGACTTAACAATCCCACAATTTCTTATCTCTCTGCACGGCTGTGCTCCCACCACCCTGAATCCTGCCCCCCTCACCCCCTGCACACTCTCCACATCCTCACACAAGCACACACATACGTATACACACACTCACACTCACACACACACACACCTCAACCCTCCTTATTTTGCTGATGAGCCAAAGCGTCTGCTTGGTCACATTACCCAAATGTTGCATCCAGATAACTACACAGTAAAGCCTGTGGTTTTGTGTGTGTGTGCGTGTGTGTGTGTGTGTGCGTGCGTGCGTGCGCGTTTGCATGTACATGAACCAATGTTCAAGGTGTGTATAATGTTCCTAATGCCACTTGTTATGCTTTTGGTGTAAGACATTTATTTCAGCCCTAATGTACCGTATATGCAAAAGTATACTACAAAAACCTTTATGTATGTGAGAAAAAATCATTTCAAGAACTTCGTACATTGCTGACAATGCAATGAAAATATTGTGACGCAACGCAATGTTCAGGATGATGATGATGATGATGACGACAAAAAAACAAAAACACAAAAATAAAACTTATTGTCTCATCTTGTAGATAAACTGATCAATGTTTTGTCCAATGTTCTAGATAGATTGCCATCCTGCTTGACTTAAAAGACACACCAGCTTAGATAAGACTCCCGAAACACGCCTTGTCACATATGTGGTATCTGCTGGTCTTATCTTTAAGGGGACAGGTGTCTCAAAACCTGCCGTCTGCATCATTCACTACATTCATCACACATACACACATAACTCTGAATTGTTTGCTTAGAATTTGCCGCCATTGATAACATTACTCCTCCGCTGACACTGGAGACCCATGGATCACCCACTCAGGAAATGAGGATCGAGGTGTGGTAACATCATACAGATTAAACATCAAACATCTTTAATATTAAACAGAATGTATATTGAGTTTCATACTTTATACTTTCATAGTTTCATACTTCTACTTTTTTTTACCATCTTCCCCCACCCCTCCAGAAAACTCTCCCTTTTTATTCTTCTTTTTATTTGCATTTGTTCCTCTTCTGACATAGTGACTGTTGAGCCCACAGGCTTTTTCCTTTTGCTCACACTAAAAGTTAAAGGAGCGCATTATTAGCACTTACCACTTTTATACACAGTATGTACACACACATCACACCAATTACGCATAATCATTCGGGTTAGTGTATATACTTTGTCAGCGCTTTCTCTTCTCTCTGTCAACTTCCATAGAAGAAAATTACAACAGTGTTTGTAATTCAGAATTGATGCAGAGTGGGTCATAAGGTTACCACTTTGTGTATGTGTGTGTGTATGGTTTATACCACGTAACACGCAGAACCAATGTCGTTTATTGTACTAATGATGACATCTGGTTTCTAAGATGTTTTTTGTCAAACTGCAATTTGGTCAGCTTTTGTTGTTTTTAAATGTGCTCTATAAATAAATTGACTTGACTACTGTTTCCAAGGTTAAAGACCAGGAAATGTATTGATTCACTGAAAATAATATAGAGATTAGTCAATAGTAAATAATAATAGCTGTAGCCCTACACTCTATACATGTATGCTTAGATTATATATAATAGCACCCCTTACTTGCACCCCTGAGTCCAATTTTTAAAAGGTGTGCCTCCTGCTCTGTGCATTTTGGGTTCACACTCTGCTCCCACTAGACAGCACGCCTGACAGTCAGTCATCATATTTCTATCTACAATTTGAATTGTGTTATGGATAAAGGACATGACATAATGTCCTCCACAATTTCAAATATTATATAAATATGAATAAAAATTGTCTGGTAATGTGTGTCTGTGCATGTAATTCAAACTGTGTATGTCTGTCTATAGCAGCTTGTCATTCATAATGATTTCACAAAAGACTGCAATACTGTCCTATAAAGCTGCGTGATGCATTCACTGCCAGCTGTACTGTTTTTTTTTGTTTTTTGTTTTGTTTCTCTCATCAAGCACTTTTCCTCCCATATGTCCTCTCCAACAGTTGTATTACACACACACAAACACACACACACACAAAAACACACACACACACACGCATGCTTAGTCACAAACAGAGGAAAAGAGACACCGGACTGTACAGACGAACATTTGCTCACTTCAGCTGTCTAACTTGGATAACGTCAGAATGTGACAGTCATTGCTCTATTCACCAGCTTATTTAATAACAGGTGTCATGCATACAAAGAGAAAGTGTGTGCGCATATCCGTCTGTGTGTATGTGTGTGTGTGTGTGTGTGTGTGTGTTTGCCTTTTCAGCCAGACTGTGTTTTGGACTGCAGACCACAAATAAGCCTGAAGTCTGAGTATTGTTACCTCATCGATACAATTATGCGCAGTTCTGCTCGCTCACTTGCACAAACACACACCAACACACACCCGCACACATGCACATAACTTTCACCCCATTACCTCCATCCTACCCATCCTCCAAATGAGTTCAAGGGCAGTAGGGGGTGTATCCAAAGGGGGTGTGTGAGTGTGTTTTTGGAGGGGTGGAAGGTGGATGGAGGGCAGATTTATTGACGGCTGGGGGACCCCGATGACAAGTGCCCTAAATTGGAGCGGTCAGGCGTGATCATGCCATGTGAAGCGACTTGTCAGGATCACTTAGAGACAACAATGGGGTGGATGGAGGAGGAGAGGAGAGGAGAGGAGAGGAGAGGAGAGGAGAGGAGAGGAGAGGAGAGGAGAGGAGAGGAGAGGAGAGGAGAGGAGAGGAGAGGAGAGGAGAGGAGAGGAGAGGAGAAAAATATATGTGTGTCTGGTTAACTGTTTGATTGAAGAGGTGTTTGTGTGCATTTGTGATAATGAAGGCAGTACGGGGTGGGGTTCTGTGTGTGTGTGTGTGTGTGTGTGTGTGTGTGGAGGGCTCCATTGAAAGGCCCTTCCTTCTGCTCTATTTACCCAGGTGAATAGGGAAGCTGGACCAAGCATGAGCGGGAAAACAGTCTGTGCTGTATGTCTGTGTCTGTGTGTGTGTGTGTGTGTGTGTGTGTGTCTGTGTATGTGTGTTGGCACTTGTGACTGTATGCCACAAGTTCTCACAAGACAAAAAGCTAGCCACATGACCTTACTCCCCCAGTCCCAAACCTAAACAGACACACAAACACAACCCCATTTACTCTGAACATGGCCACATACACACACAGAGAGAAACACAAAAATCCCCGACATGTTTTGGATTCATAGCAACATAAAAAATACTTTCAATCAGTCACTTCTTTTTTGCCAGAGTGAAAGTCGAAAGAACGAGATCTACATGGAAGTGTCTGGTGTGTGTGTGTGTGTGCGTGTTCAGGGGTGTTACTGGAAACGGCCTTGGCTTTAGCAAGTCAGGAAACTGGGTGACAAACCTGACCACACACTCAGCACCAGAAGGCTGCAGGGACGTCTGTCTCTCTGTATGTGTGTATGTGTGTGTCCATTTATTTGTATGTTTATGATTACTTGTAAAGACCCTGTTCAACTCATGACATTTGTTTCAAAGAGGTGAACATATTTCAAGTGTACAGTAGATCAATATTTCAATCAAGTTATTTCTATTTATAGCAAAATTCCATTTCAAGCAAAGATGCCAAGCATTCTCCAGTTCCAGTTTATTAAATGTGAAGATTTACCACTTCTCTTTGTCTTATTTTATATATCTTTGCATTATTTGAATAAGTCGCCTTGGACTGGAAAGAAATAACGGAAAAAAAAACGAAAAAAGAGCGATGGTCATCTTGAACAGAATATACTATAAGGCTTGTAATGCAAAAAAAAAGTTTTTAGAAACTATGGATTTACTGTCAAGTGAATCCATAGTGGAAATAATGTCTGTAATGACTTTATAAAGATGTCACTACCTTGTGATTATTTCCCGATGCAGGCCGACAAAGAACCCAACTATTTTTCTTCTCTGCTGATCTTCTTTTGTTTCATTTTCCCATTATTTGTAAGTCTTTTATCAAATTGACAAATGTCTGTTTTTAGTAGATTTTGGCAGTCCTGACCCACTTTTTTGAAAATGTTTACAGTTGTTGTTTTTGGGCTATCTGCAGCATGCACATTGCTCTATACATTTTTTAGTCCTGAAAAACAACAAAAAAAAAACGAACGGCCAAAAAAACGAATGACAGCCAAATCTGGGAAGACAGTAACTGTTACAGATGAGCCTAATCACCTCAGCAGCAGCTCCAACAGTCTCCATCTCTCTCCCTCTCGATCTGTTCACCTCTCTTACCCTCCTATCTCTGCACCCTCAGTCTCTCTCTTTCTGTGTGAGGCAGGAATCTATCTGCTCAATCTGTGTGTTCTGGTTGTGTGTGAGCATGTGCATTTCATTGAGTACATGTGGGACATACTGTGTAATGGTTGTCACGTGCTGCAGCCAAATTTGGATGTTTTGGACGGGGGTATACGCCTGAGTTTGTTGCGTTAGTTTTGTCACAGTGTTATACTGGCTGATCCAAGTCAGGCATGTATATATTATATATTCTTAATTTACAACACAAATGTTTCCACAGTAAACACTTCAAAGCACTATTATGCTAATATCCACTCCATCCTGCATTATGAAAAGAGATATTTTATCGCCTGTGTCAAGCTAGGCCGCTAATTGTAACATAACTTCTCCTCGATCTCTGATAAAAACATTGTTGAAGGTCATTTCAATTCTTTTTTCACTCTCAGAATTGGGGAAGTTGTGCTTCTCTCTGTTTTTAATCTTTGATGTTTCCTCACGTGAGTCACTAAAAGATTAAAAAAACCTGTTTCAGCGTAGGTGACTTTTTGTGTGTCAATACTGGCATAATGGCCCCTTTTGTATTCACACAGAAGTCCTGTTTAGTGTGGGATAATGAATTAACAGATATGTGTGGCACATGGCTAGTGGTGTCGAGTTGATCCCAATCACTCGTATGTACGTAATATGAGAAGGCATATCTGTATTAGTGTGAACACAAAGGTTCAGGTAATGCTCAGACAGGTATTTACATGGTTCAAAGTAACCACATCTATTGCTCTTGTTTTTTTTTTCACATTTTGGTATGTCACAGTAGGAAAAGCACAGGTACAAATGAGAAAATAAAAGAAGGCTGAATTTCAGGTAGCTGCTTCAGTTTCAGGGTTTTGGTGCATGCTGGCTCACTGTCGGTCTGTCACTGTCTGTCAGCTGAGCCTTGTTATTAGTAACACCTGTGTCGACATCTTGACAAGTCATAATTTCTACTATGAATAAAGCCTGTTACACAAGTTTTTTCATCTTCTGAAATGTTTGAATGAATTTTTTTTTACTTATAACTGTAGGACTTCATTGGTATACTATTCATTTTTTCTAAGTATAGTTCATAATTTGGGGAAATACACATATTTTTTTGTTGTTGTTTTTTTTCTTCGTTCTTTTATTTATTTGCACACATACTGTATACAACAGCATAAACATAAGCAAACAACAACTGCTATTATGGATAAAACATTAGAACTAAAGCCAGAAGGTGATTAGCTCAGCTAAGTAGGCTATAAACACTTAAAGCAGCAGAAAACAGTTAGCCACGACTTTCTCCAAATTAATAATAATAGTAATTATATTATATTGTTTTATAGATAGCTACTATAACTGTACTATAACAATTTCTTGATAACAATTAGCCTTTTTTCACAAGACACTCTGATATGTAAAAATGTCACAAATAATAAAAAAGGCCCCTTAATACAGTAGCATCTCTACTGGTTGCCTGGCAACCTCACCTTTCACAAGTTACCTGGCTGTTTTTTGCCAAGAAAGTGTTACAGCATGTAACTCCACTTAAAAACACAAATTGGTCTGTTCATGATGTGCTAAGTTAAGATAGCGCCATATTTCTTGTACTGAAACGAAAGCAGTATCCTTCTTCTTGTTAAACTCAGGGTAAGAAAGTGAATAAGTGTATTTCTCAAAATGCTGAACTATTCTTATAATATAAGATGTTTTCACTTTGTGTCTGGTTCACTTCTTTACTGGAGAAGAGTGAGACAAAGAGACAAACTATGGATTCACAGAATTAGAAGCATGTTTAAACATCACTTTTTTTTTTCTTCTCTCTCTCCCCATCTCTGCCTCGCTCAGTCTTCTTCTCTGCCCTCAACTTTTCTCTCCTCATCTCTGTAACATGGATGGGTAGGGTAGTTATCAGGCCCAGCCAGCCCAGCCCAGCCCTCCTACCTGACCACTGCCAGCAGGGAGCGGCTGCTCTTGCCTGAGTATCTCCGACCACAACAGCACCCAGGGAATGAGGAAATCAAGCTAGAGTAATCTATGCAGGCCCAGAGCACACTGTCCAGCATATGAGTGCATGGAGTGTGTGTGTTTTGCGAGTGTGCACGTGCATGTTCAGGAGCCCGCCACTTCTGCAACATCCGGCTATAAATCTATTGTGACATGTCAAACTGAATTTATGAGCCAATCTGCTTGCGACATGCGACATGTTTGATTTGAAAAGGGAAAGGAGGATGGAATAAAAACAATGTAGTAGTGAGAGGGAACTTCTGCTTTGACATTTAGAGATGAATATGTCATAAAAACAAATAATGAATATGTACGCATTCTATTCACTTCTACCTTTCAACCATACCGGTCTGTTTTAAAATACTAAAACAACATAATAAAGTCTAAATGACTTTATTGTCTTGTTTTTGTCTAAATTTTGCATTCAAAAAATTTGTTTATGTCCTCACATAAACAGTCTCTATTTAAGTATTTCATGACCTATCATACTACACCAAATATGTCTTTACATCCCTGGACCAAAAGTAAAGGAATCATATGGAAACGTGATATTGGACCTATGACATTTTAGATTATAAAATTAGTGCATTTTTATCTATGTAGTAAATGAAGTGTTGTGTTCAATGCCTACACGTAAAACAGAATATTTCTGGGTATCTTCTTGTCTCCAAATTTAGATGTATAACCCATGCTAAGAAGGTATTTTAAATCAAATTGCTATTTCAATCATTTGGATACCTCTTTTACTTGTGTATACATTTTATTTTCATGAATGTAGTTAGCAGTTAGAGTAATAGCAATAGAGTTATTGCTATTTTACATATTACTTTCCGGTGCTTTTAGTGTCTGTTTGTGGCTTTAGGACATTCACTGTCTCCTGAACTGAAATGAACTTAGCATGAAAAACTCAAGTGAGTGCATTATATTTTGATGATATTGTACATTATCACTGTCTCCTGCTGCCTTTCTAAAATGATTGCTGTGCTGCACTGTTGATGATAACACATTCACATTCCTCATATCCATATGCTGTTACACTTTTCAAAAAAAAAAAAAAAAAGGAGGGTCCAATCAATAGGGGCCTTGTTTTGTTTTGTTTTTTACAGTCACGTGTTGAATGGTCAGTGGTGTCAGTATGAGTGGAAGTAAGCAGTAAGACTCAGTCCTAAAATACACCGACATCAATCCATCTTTTCAATGAATAAGGTGACAGTACAGTATTTTATGTCTTATAAATCCATCTGAATAGTGTTTTTGTTAAGAAAACCACCACAACTCCAACACACACACATACACACACACACACAAACACATTTACACACACAGGCAGCTGCCTTCTCACTCAGTGGAAGCAGATGTCTGTGAATCTCGTGGGGTTTGGGGCTTTGGGTTTTGTTGTTGGTTTTTTTTTTCTTTTTTTCTTTTTGGTGTAGTAGAAGATGGTGAAATTCCAATGTGAAAGTCTGCTTCTTGCTCTGGCCTCTTTCCACAAGACACCCCCACCCACTCTCTCTCTCTCTCACACACACACACACACACACACACACACACACACACACACATATATCACACAAACTGCTGACAGGGAGTTTCAAACCAATCCTCGAACATCACACTTGTGCTATTATGTCTTTACTATCTGATCACATCATAATTGTTAGAATATTTAAAACCACAACGTTTCATTTTCATTTGAGTGTATGAATATGAAGTAATATTGTGTCTCTTAAACATGCAGTAAGCATGCACGTACCACAGATGAAACTATTTCTGTTTGGCCCCGCCGTAAATATTACAATTTACTGTGAGCTATGTCCGTCATGATGAATGTCATTTGTCTGTATCCCTCTGAGACTACTTGGTATGGAAATCTATATTTGAGGGCACTGTGGTGGGTGGGGGGGTGCAGATGGATGGAGAGAGAGAGAAGAAGAGGGGATGTGTGAGTAAATATAACTCCTGGTCTGAGTCTAGGCCCCTTTGCTTGCATGGCCTCACAGGAAAACAAGTCTCCTCAAGAGACTGAATGTGGAGCTCATGCATGTAGCGGTGGAGATGTGTGTTTCTGGAGAAGGAGGATGGCTCATTTTCACATTTGTTTACAGTTGAGTCTGGTGTACAGTAACTGTGTAAATTAGTTGCAGGTTAATTTATTTAAAGTTAAAGGTGACCAATGTTTCCCTTTGTATGTCATTCAGTGTGGTGAGTGGTCCCCCTTATCCACAAAAAAAAAAAAAAAAAAAAAGAGGCAACGGTTGGGGACATTTGCTTATTACCTTAGCTAGCTGATAAACTCTGTACTACTTTAGTAATTGACAGATGGAGGGAAAGTTTTATGATATGCTCTGCACAACTTTATGACTACAAACCTTTGTATCTGATGGATTGCATGTGAGCGTGTGTGTGTGTGTGTAGTAGTAGTAGTAGTAGTATTTGAATACTAAAGTCCTCACAAAAATTTGAATGCTCAAGTTAGATTACACTTTGGAGTCACTGGAGAGCAAGTCATTAATTTACGTACTTCAAATAGAGGAATTATCCCAGACAATAGAGGCTTCACAGTGATATTTACACTTGTAACTTAAACCACTGCAGGCTATTTGTACCAAGGTTATGACTGATAAAAGCATATTTACAGTTTAAATATAAGGAAATGCGAATTATCTCAGGGAGACATCGTTTGAGTGGCAATCACTATTATATCTTCAACTTTAAGTTACGTTCAGTGTCAACTCGTAAATGTATTTGTGTTGCAATTAAAACAACCACAGTTGTCCTGAACGTTCTTACAATCCTAGAAAAAGATAATATACAAATAAAAACAAATAAGGATAAAAGAAAGCAATAAATATAATAATAATGAAAGAACTGTAGAACAATAGAAAATTAAATCCAAAATTATTTTAGGGTCTGAGAAGTTTTTATATGAATGGGTCAGCCGTTCCAGAGATCAGGAAAAGGCCTCGGTTACCTCTATTTTTGTGCTTGGATCTCTGATCATCCAAGATTATTTGGTTGGTGCTCTAACTGGATTATGATGCAAATAATAATATTAATCCATGTATCAAATACTGACCTTTGCTTGTTTCCCGTCAAACATACAAAACAACACTGAACACAGGGCTGTAATAAAAACACACTTTATTTACTAGGCAGTATATAAAAGTATAAAAACATGAAAACTTGGCATGTATAAATGCTTTTATGAAAACATTTTTGCTCAAAAGCTAGTATAAAAACAAGGCATTAAATTTACAAAAAAAAAAAAAAAAAGATTGTCTGCTAAGTGTTTGACATGGGCTACTGCAGTCTTAGTAAGAAAGCAACATGCTGATTGAATATGCATTATAAAAGTACAAAACTATTCAAAGGAATTTAAAAAAAAAAAACAACCATGCAAAAAATTCAATTGGGCTTTTGTTTGTAGCATTATATAAAATATCAGTGTTTAGTACTCTTTCTTTTTAATGGAGAACATGACATTCAAGTGCAGCTTGATCTTACTCTAACTGGGTGAAGCTCATGGTTTCAAACATATAAGCTCATTTTAGATTTTTTTAAACATATAAATATACTGCGTATATACTAAATTTTTTAACAAATATATTGTTTGTTCACTGAACGTTTCCCCTCACAGGATACCGTAAAGCCAGACATAAATTGAAAGTTGAAATGAAAGCTCAATTTTCATGAAACAAAAAGGTGCCAATCAGGTAATACTATTAAGGTTGGCCTCTTCTGTTGTGTAAAACATGACCATTCATAGTTGAATAAGAACAGACAGCAAATCTTGTTCAGTAGTTAAGTGTTTACATGAGGTGGCACAGACCAAACACTTGAAATTCTCAGTAGACCGATATAGTATAGTCTATTTAAAAAAAAAAAAAAAAAGAAAAGAAAAGAAAAGTTTCAGGACTAAAATACAGAGGTCAGTTTTCAATTCATTAATATGCCTTTGGATAATGCTAATAGGGCTTAAATACTTAACTTAAAACACTGCTCCATTGGCCAATTGTAAAAACATAAAACAAAGTCATTATCAAAACAAAAGAAATAAATTAATCAACTTGTTCTTTATATTAATATCAAAATTCGTAATTAATAATACAGCCCAATGCAAATTATATAGCTACCATTTCCCATTTATAATACAACATATAATAATACAAAGACAGGACCAAATAAGATAGGACGTACATTTATAAAAGCCCAAATGCAAATTCTATATAAAAAATAAAAATTAAAAAAACAAAAAACATGATAGTCTTTGGTTGGTTGAAATCCAACAAGTGTGAGTGTAAAAACACCAATGGCATAGAGCCTCTCCCAACTGTTGTACCACAACAAATATGAAACCCGTGGCGCTGCGTCCAGCACAGGGAATGTTGATGTTTCCAGATCAACATGTGTCTTTTGTTTACATGACCAGTGTCCTCGTAGGGTAAGTGTTGATGTACTTGTGGCTTTGCTCTGAGGCCAAAACGTGCTCCTCTGTTTTTCCACAGGTCACCTGCTCCCAGGAGCTGAGCTGCTATTGGCAAGAGAAAGACATGATGATGATGAGTTTTTCGTGGTCAAGATGAAAAAGAAAGTATTCAATTTAGATAAATATATACATACAAACAAATATATACTGTACACACCTGTAGAGGGCTACCCATGGTCCGGTGAGCGGGGTGGTAGGTTTTGTGTCCATCCTCACTCAATAATGACCTAGTAAGTACGTCCTGAATGAAATTAAAAAAATATATATTAACAACAGAATAGCTCAGGAAGCAGAAGAAGGGAAGTTCTTAAAATATTCAAAGGATATCTGTAAGTAATTAAGGACAGCTGCATATTAACTGAACTGAATGAACTGTAAGCTTCTTACAGGTACTTCCTGTGCGGGGCCGTTGGGGGAGAAGAGCTGTGTGTGAAGGCTGTGTCCTTCCCACTGCATACATGGGCTCCTCTCACATGGGGACTCCACCTTGGACAAAACACACAAAACACATCATGGTCACATAACATACATAATTATCAGGAGTCATGCAAACATAGTAACTTGCATCAATGACATCAATGATAGCCTCAATGCCAAACAATGGTACTGATATTTCTTAACTATGGTGACTTTAGATTATTTAGTAGCCACATTTTCTATCACAACTGTAAACAAAAGTGAAAGTAAATTCTGCTTTTCACATTTGCTTTCTCACCAAAAAACACAAAACTTTCTTTCTGTCAGTCTCACATTTGTCTGCATGGTTTTCACATGTGTGTACGTGGGTATGTTGAATGGAAAGTACCTCTTGTTTTATCTTTTTGAGAGGAGGCTGCTCAATAGCACACTCCATAGGCTCCTGCTTGATAGATTCAACCATATGATGATCTAAAGGGGTGTTCTGGAAAGACACAAATCCCTAAGTGAGTCACATGGACACTATAACAAGCACAACAGTGATAAACAAGATAAATTCAAGACTCAGATATTTTTAAAGTCATGCTCACCAGTAGTTTTATGGGTCCATATTTGGCCTCCTGTAGAGCCAGGGCTGACCTGAAAGGCGTAGGTGTGCAGGGAGAGGACTCCAGGATTGAACGACAAATGTTTGGTGTTCTGAACCTGAGATAGAGAAACAGAGACAGGTGTTTGTAAATGACTTAACACACATCTGTATAATAAAACTCATTATAAAGGCAGAGCCACTCACATTTCATTTTCTTTCTTGAGTCTGACAGTGTGGTCGATCAGAGGTTTGGAGTCCACAGGCGAGCTCATTGGTAAACTGTCGCTGTCGGAGTGTTCTGGGCTCATTGACTGGTTGAGAAACTGTGAGACAAAAGGGAGGAAACTCATCAGTCAAAGTATCAGACAGGTTGAGCTTTAAGCAGATCGTGGGAGCACACTACGGACAGGGAGAGAAGAGGAGAAAATGGGCCTCATGTCAAAAGGCAAGCTATAGATGAAATGATTCGAGTAATACAAAGGGATGGAGGAGAAGCAGCAGGTGAAACGCTAGATCTGAATGATTAGTTGTTGATGTCATCAGATGGCAAATTGGTGATTGGATGGATTCGGATCACACGGAGCTACTTTAACTACCTGTGAGGGTGAAAAGGGTAGGTTTCTGACTGGTGAGGGCTTGGGAGTTGAGCAGAAGAAACCAGCCCATGCTCCGTGAGCAGTTCCTGAACCCTGAATGGGCAAGACCCTGTCTGTTCTGAGAACGTTCCTATCCAAGAACCCACTGGTACTGGCCTCACCCGCTGAGGCGAGGCTCTGGGGAAAGGGTGGGAAAATATGGGTCAAGGCCCACCACTACATAAAATCTATGTTGCTAACTGCTATGTTGCTATCTTTTTGTGTCTGGTCACAGTTGATCATGTCACACAAAAAGAAACAAAATGTGTTGTTGAGTATAGTCAAAGGACATTAGACCTTTTTAATATGTAATGCAGATACTTACTGAGTCAATGACAGATTCCATGAACTCAGGAATAGTATTTGAGAACGCTGGGCTGTTGTGATGGCTGCTGTGATGGCTGTTGCTGCTGCTGTTGTTGTTGTTGTTGTTATTATTGCTGACATTGTTGCTGTGGGCACGTGTTGCAGAGGCACTCTCCTCAGGTAGGCAGCTCTGATCAAGAGGCAGGGCAGGGGCGGCTGCCTGGTGATGAGGTAACGACATAGCCACACCCTCTGAGCTGTCAGTCAAAGAGCTCTGGCTGGCCCAGCACGGATAGGGCAAGTTCATCTGCGTAAGAAGAGATTAATAAATGTGAAGGCTTGAAATAACTGCCAAAGAATAATCATCAGTGAAAATGAGCTCCAAAGACTGAGTGTAAAAAAAAAGCATCAAACAAGCAGAAGAGAGAAAATGCAAAGCTGACAATAAGGGAAGGCGTGTAAAAATTGAACAAATGAGAAAAAGAGAAGGAGTAAGGGAAAGGGAACTTTAACATAAAGTGACAGGATGACAATAGTATTGGGTTGCACAAGTGGTCATGCAGATGCAGACACACACAGATGGTGAGATAAGGTGCTATTTCATCATTTTTGCAGAAACAGGTCCCCCAGATGTTTCCTCCTCCTTATTCATACAAGATCCAACCACTGTCCTTAAAGCCAGGGTCATCCACATGCACAAGTGTGCTGTCACACTCGCACTCACACTTAAACACACACACACTCACTGGTAGTGATGGCTGGCCTCTCAGCTCATTCTCTGTTGACATAAGCAGCAGTTCAATCTCTTTCACCCTCTGCTCCTTCTCAGGATCCTCCTCACTATAGTGTCTCTGAAAGCAGAAACAGAAATCAGGAGGAGACATTAGTGCATATTAAAGCCTATTCAACTTCAACTGTTTCCTCTCTATAGCGATCAATCACTCTGTGTTTATTTGTTTCTTTTTTTTACCTGTATAGCAGCAGTTCCATGCTGAGGAATGTTCAGGATGTTCAAATGCAAGGCCATGGGGAAGGGCACCTGTTATGTTCAGAAACATATCCACATCAAATAACGTAATTTTCTTACAATCAGTAGCATATAGTTTTCCTTCCAACATCCCAAAGTTTAGTTTAAAGCCCACTCACTCTGTGTGTATCTTGGATGTAGGTGTAGTTGAGTGGTGACAGCTGCGCGTGATTTGGTGAGTGATGGGGAAAACCCATAATGTGATTGGAGGTCTTGACATAGCCGTGGTTGATGGAGTGTGAGGAGTTGCTGTTCTTTGACGCACTCTGAAGATAGCCCTCCTGTTCCACCTTTCGCCTCATGGTAGAGTTCCAGTGGTTCTTTATAGCATTGTCAGTCCTGCATGGCATGAAGAACACGTATTAACTTAAAGGTTATTTGTTAAAAAAACATCCTCACAGCCACAAACATGCAAAGATATCCTGGACCTGTAGTAGTGTAGTGTCACTTGATAGCATTATCAATTCAGGCACACAGAGATGCAGACGCAGACAACAACAATAACAACAACACTGATAAGGTTATCAGCACAGAGCACTTACAATTAGGTCAAAACAACAGTAGTCTTTTTTTCCTCAGTCCCACCATCATTTGATCTTAGGCCTTTCTCTGTCCTGACATTGACTATGAACCTCTTTATTCTCTTTCTTACTTCTGCATCTTCTCTCATGTATTGTGATCATTTCACCTCTTTCCTCATTTGTTTCTTCTCTTTTCATCCCTCCTTCAGCAGCCTCCCTTACATTTCACCCTCTGAACCGCACTATTGCACATCTAACCAACAAGGGTTCAGTGATTTCTCTAGCTTCTCTTTTCATTCTCTTTTTCTTCTCCATGTCTGCCTTACCTGCCAGGGAGCAGCTTAGCGATTTCAGCCCAGCGGTTGCCCAGCTTCTCATGTGCCTGGTAGATGATTCGGTCCTCCTCCTCGGTCCATGAAGTCTTCTTCACCTCTGGGTTCAGATGGTTGTGCCAGCGCTCGCGGCACTGTTTGCCAATACGCCCCTTCAGGTGCTTGGCTATCACCGACCAGCGCTTGGCTCCGTACTTCTGAACCAGCTCTATCACCTGCAGGGTGTGTGTGTGTTTGTGTGCATGGAAAAGAAAAAGAAGAAAAATGAGAGGGAAGAGTGTTAAAAAAGGAAGAGAAGTGAATAGTAGTGGAGTGGCATGAGAAAAGAGGAAGGAAGGAGCAATAACAGGGAGAAGTAGAGGGGTACAGAGTAAGAAAAATAACAGGGTAAAAAAATGAAAGGCAAATGAGGTGTAGAATATATAGGGAAAAAATGACAAAGGCAAAAAATTAGTCTTCCAGATAAATCCTGACAGATATTCTTACACTGTATCAGCTTCTGCCCTTTTCTCTTCCCTCCTTCTCTCTTTCTTTATCTTTCAACTTGTATAGGTGATTGAGAACACCTGCTGGTGAGCAGTGAGGGAGTTTCCAGTGGAACGTTAGCCACTCTGCTAATCATTACAATGGTATCTGGGTGGAAATATAACTCCTTTGGACAAGTTCAATAAACACTTCTCAGGGTGTAAGAGGCTACACATGTTATGTATTGTGTAACAACAACACTTTTTGGGAAACTAAAAATGTGCAACAGCAGCCAAGGAGTTGCTACAGAATAGTTGCTTTAATCACACAGGAACACAAAGTAATTGTTGTTTTTTTTACCCTGGATGAAACATAGTTGCCTGTTTCCTGTGAGTGGTATCAAAATATATCACTCCAAAGAAAACCCCCAAAAAACAAACAAACAAACAAAAAAACAAACATGTCACACAGCCCTAACAGAGTCATTATTGATAGTTCATCAGGACTGAAGCATCTTCATGTATTATTATGATGTAATTGCGTTTCTAAGCTGTGCTGTGTTAAAAGTGGATCTGTATTGCTATGTGGAGGTTATACTTTACTATGCAAAACCAAATGTTGTTCCATCATTGTTTCATCATCATCCTCTTATCTTAAGGTTTTCTTGAGTTGAGGCTGTTTTCTTACCCTCTGGTCCTCCTCTTTGGTCCACGGCCCTTTGATGAGTTCTGGGTTGAGAACTTTCTGCCACCTGTGCTGACACTGCACATCTGTGCGATTCTGGTGTTGTCAGAGAGCGAGGACATTAATTATCATCCTTACACCATGGGAGGTAATAAATAACATGCATGTAGATCACCAGACTTAAGATTTGCTAGTGCTAATTTTAAAGTATCAAAAATAAAACTTTGCCAAATGAATATGGTTCATGCATTTGTGTAATCATACAAGCAAGCATGTGTACAAGAGACTTACTACTTACAGTTAGTAAGTTAGCAATGAGTTTCCAGTCCTCTGAACCATGAAGCTCTACAAGTTTCTTCAAATTCTCATCCTGAAAAAAGAAAATATATGTTGCAATCTGTCATATATTATATACATATATATATACATATATATGCCAACATGTAAGCTGTATGCAATATTTAGTATTGAACAGAGGGTTTTGAATTGTTTAGGCAGGGGTATGTGCATACCTCTTCCCGTGTCCAGCGTGTTTTTCCAAGGTGGCGTTTCCCTGTCTTTGCCAGTGCTCCATCGTAATCATGTTCATACATCTCAGTCTCCTCCTCATCCTCCTCACTACTGTAAACACTGCACACGGAGAAAGAGAAGCAAAGAAGAGAGCAATATTTAAAAAGAGAGGTGGAGTTTGTGTCAAAAAATAAAAATTTTTTTTTTAAACAACACCCTAATCATCTCTTTACAGCGTGCGTAAAGAACTCAGCCCACTCTTTAAATCATCAGGTGTCAATACAGACAGAACCAGTCATTCTTGAAGGTTTGGGTGCAGGCTTTTAGCCAAGACACCCACAAGGGAAGAGAGAGAGAGAGAGAGAGAGAGAAAGAGAGAGAGAGAGAGAGAGAGAGAGAGAGAGAGAGAGAGAGAAAAAGAGAGAGAGAATCAGAGAAGATCAGCAAGTGGGAGGGAGAGAGGGCGATGGATGAACAGGTTCCAATGTTTTTGGTTTCCACAGATACTGGGATTGGCATATGTGATCATAATTTCATGACCCTGGCGTGTTCAGACCTGCACTGCCATTGTACAGCACAGCCATGCATGCATGCACGCACACACACACACACACACACACACACACACACACAGTGAGCGGTTGGTTAGCCAATCAGAATGTAGAACATGGACAATGTGGAGGCTAGGTAGTGTACTTTGGCGTCATACAGAGCAACAGGTGAACAGGAACCCCACTGAGGTGTGTGTATGTGTGTGTGCTTGTACAAGAGGATATTTACAGTGGATTAGCTTCCTTATTTCTCCCTCATTTACTTTACTTGTTTAACAGCCATGCAGAGAAATACATAAACAAAAAGAAGGTTGTATTGCAGGAAATTTATATTTTAAGCATATCCGTATAAGAAACTAATTTCCCATTTGAACCATTTGACCTTAATTAGTGCACGTAAGAATTTGGGTGCACAAACAAACGAGAACACACCAAACGCAAAACAGCACCACAAGGATGAGTCAAATGAATCACGAAACTGTTAAATGCTGATCACAGCTCTTATCTCAATCAGGGTAATAGTGTTGTGACAAAGTGAACTAGTGTGACACATTCAGCTTATCTGCGTAAAACCATGTGAACACCGGCAAACCAATAACCCGCACTGAAACAAAGGTCGGTTAAACGCTTACACCCCTCAACGAACTTCATTACAACTGCAATGCTTAAGGTAACCAGATGCTTTTCAGGGAAAACTGGTGCTGAAAAAAAAAAAAAAAAAAAAAAAAAGTTGAGCTGGTAAGAGTGAGTGACCGTTCAAGCTCTGGCGATGTGCAGTTTGTGCGTCAAAACAAGTGAAAGCCAAAAAAAAAAAGTGCAACCTTCCCTTGAGACAAGTGCACATAGAGGACGCAGAGAAAGCGCAGTTTCCAAAATAACAGTGAGCGACCCTCGCTGTCAGAGATGCTGCGGCAATATTCAGGGTGTATGTTGAGTAAGTTTCCTCAAGCCGGTTTTAAAAATAACCTTTATGACATTTAGAAATGCGCACATGACCCAGTTTGCACGTTTAACAATCGCGAAAAAAAAAGGGGAACATCTGCGTCTGTGTGGCTGACTGTGGTGATGGCTCCCAGATATACTAATAAAAATTAATAAATTAAAAACACTTCCAAATAAAACTCAATTTAGCCCATTAAACTGTTGCAAATAAGTTACATTTAAGTCCAAGAGAGCGTTAAGACAGATGCAGACGGACGCGAAGGTGCATTGTGTTTGATTTTGTACAATAGGATCCTATTAAAACCAATATCCACGCAACGTAATGCGCACGGCATGACACGCGCATGTCCACCCGCCTAATGTCAGTAATATATGCGTGTGTGTGTGTGTGTGTGTGTGTGTGTGTGTGCGTAAGTTAAGACAGTCAGAAACACAGAGAGAGAGATCGACCCTTTTCTCTCTCACACCACTGACAGCAGCGCGAGGAGCGCACATGCCAGATGACCACCACCTGTCATGAGCGCGCGAGCAAGACACCCACACCACTACTCGGCTACAACGGTCAAGAAAACAAAAAGTGTTAACAAACACACAAACAGAAAATACAAAATCTAAAGAGGTCATTAAAAGATAAATGTATATAAACTCGTGCCAATAAGATGTGAACCGCTCAGCCTCGCGCACTAACTAACAGAAACGGCAGTTAACACAAGGGAGAAAACGGTGAGATAACTGCTTATAACATGCACTCACAGAAGAAAAAGAAAATAAGCTAATTGTGGAGATAAAGGGTCTTACCTGTTTCTCGGCCGCCGAGCCATGGTACTGTGTGTGAAGAGCGGCTCGCAGGTTGCGCTGAGCACGTACTTTCGCTATCTGTGCTAGACTTGTTCTCCCGGCGAGGAGGCAGGTTGACATTAACTTAACTACACAAGCTACATCAGCTCAGCTCCTCCCTTCGGATCCCGGTAAATTTGGCGCTCCTGCTTGTCGTCGACTGCGCATGACCAAAAATGTGTCCTTCAAAGACCATCCGTCGTTTTTGAAATTAAGGCATAGGAAAAGTTTTTGACTGATGTCAGAGAAAGCGATACAAATTAGGAGATGATGTTAATGTGTTTCAGAAAATATATTATAAAACGTTTTTATTCTATTAGAGAGACTCCGTAAACGCAAATCGTTTTACACTGCTTTGAAAGATACATATAGCATAAAATTATATATTACAAATGTGAGGATGAAAGGTGGAATTTTCTGATTGGTAGATTTCAGTTTGGATGACGAAGTTGTTGTTATTGATAACACATAATATAGTAAGATAGCACCAAAACAGTGTTATGTATTGGTTATTCTTAGCAAAAAGCATTCTGCAAGAAAACAGCAAGTTTTTTAGTTTTCTCAAAAAAAAAGTTATTTTTCAGATAGAAGGTTTTGCTCTTTGGCCATTGATAAGTGGCTTCGAGGATTGCACTGTACAAGACTATCGTATGTCATAGTTAGTTTTATAATATACGAGGCGTCCCTGAAGGCATCTCCTAGTAGACCGTGTAGACTTGTTAGAGGCGCGTTTTCCCTGGTTGTCCGCGCTAAACGCTTCTTATCAACGCGTTTCATGGGTTACTTCTTCTCTGAAGAGAATGAGAAGGAAACAGATCTATTAGAATGATGTGAACAATTGCGGGTTTGACTTTGACAGGCTAGAAGCCTGAAGTTGCAATGCTTTCTGTGCTGGGCTACCTGTTTGCAGAGTGCCTGCTATAGATAAGCTACAGATGTTTCTCAGTGATAAAACCTTGAAACAAACAAGCTTCCAGACAAAGAAACTTAAATTAATGCAGTCAGTGCCACTTAAACTTTTTGTGGGTCTGTGGGTTTACTCATAACCCACGAAACTGCCAAGAAAATGCACCAGGCAGCATTTCTGTACTCCTGCTTGTTCCATGTTTCTCTTGACTTTCTTTAAGGGCAACCTTCAAAGATGAATAATAACTTTGTCCTTATTTATTTGCTGTATTGCATAACTTCTGGTAATTTAACTGCATGGGCACAGTCTCTGTAGGATTATGGCAGAGGTCCCCATCCTCCCTCCACCAGAACTGCCTTCACTCAGTCATTCATTGTCGTGAGGAGGGGGTTAATGCTTTATTTGTATAAATGTGTCTTCTCATTGTAGTAGTTCCTCCATACACGACCGTATTGTCCTGGTCACTTATAATTACAATCACCCCAGACGAGTCTATTGTCCCAGGGCAGTCATCATAATAGTGGCCTGATAAAGGGCTGTACACACACATATACACACATGGTCATGGACTGCAAATTTCACAATTTTATGCAACAACATTGGCAGACTGCAAAGTAAAGTGAATCATTAGACATTTAGAGAAGTAAATAATTTTAAGATTGAATAAGTACAGCATGAATATAGTTTTCAAAACTATATATAAGAAATGTGTGCACACATTTGGCATTTTTGGCTTTCTTTTGTCATTAGGAAAGCCTGTTGGCTTAACTGTAGTATGATTAGGGTTATTCATAATAGATAAGGAGGCGCCAGCAATATATGGCTGAGTTAAGGCATGTTTATGACAAAGAGCAGTATTAGGTATAGGGAAGGTATGGCATGTTTATGGCATGCCAGGAGATTGGGGCGTGAGCGGGAACAGCTTCCATCTGCTTTGGATGTGTTATGGCACATTTCTGTAAAGCCAAAACACAGAACCATTCTTCATTTTAAAAGCTCAACAAAGGTATGCTCATATTAAATTATTATACATGTAAACTTAGTAAAGGTTACTTGTAAAATCTGATTTTCTGTCATTTCCCTTAATGAAATACCCGATACGGTTGCAGTTTTCAGGAAGGTTAATAGTATTGTATTGTGTGGTTGCTAATAAATGAGCTAACTGGTAGCAAATGTGATTCTTGTCATATAGACAAACCCAGTCCATTCGATTTAACTACAATATCAATGTTATAATATAACACACAGAACTTAACAGAAGGGAATAGGAATAGAAAATTAGAATTGATAGATTTCCACATAGAAAGTAAAATAGGCCAGTAAAGAGACTCAAAACACAACTAAAATATCAATAAATACTAGTGTTAAAAGCATTATTAACAATAGTAGTCACACATTTAAAAAAATGCAAAATAAATTAGATAATACAATACAATAATACGTAAATGAAAATATGTCTCCAACTGAGGTATGAGTGTGTCTTTAAAATGTTAAGTATGTCTGTAATGCTTAAAGTTGTTTTCTGCACAAGCCCTAAATGTGCCTTTTCCCTCGAGGGTAATATTAAAAACTACATCTTGTTATCTGAAACCAAATTGAAGGAAGGGAGCCAGAGTATGCAAATCCCCCTATAGTTTGTTGAACAGGAAGCCTGAGATCCATTGACTCCTAGCTGAGGACATTTGCATGGGCTCGATTGGACAGGTTAAGGGCAGGTATTGTAATGGATGCCCCCTTTGCAAAGCATTGTGTGCACAGGTTGGTTCATTTGAATGATTTTTAATGACGGCCCCTGGGTTTGAGATATCATCCCACCAGGCTTTCAAATCCTGTGTTGGGAAGACCAAACACTCTGTATTTTTAATTGTCTGTCTCTGTGTGTGTGTGTGTGTGTGTATTACTTTCAGGGACACATACCAGATGTAAGACCAATGGATTGGGGATTGCTTGTGACAAAATTAGTGACAAAAATTAGTGACAAAAGCCATGTGCCCAATTGGTAAAAAGCTGATGTTTAAGCTTATTGATATGTTAAGGTTAGGGTAAGGGTTAGGTTTAAGCAAGTATTTGTTATGGTTACGATTATGGTCTGCAGGAAATGTAAGTCTCTGTAAATAATAACCCAAAAGCGGCCTAAATAAACCTGTGTGCATGTCTGTGTGTGTCAACTGGGTACTGACGGGATCTTGTATAGTTATGTGGATAATAAAACCACATGTATATAAACATGATTTACATGTACATGCTTAATGAATGCATGTTGTGGAATTGTCAATCAAATATAAAAGTTTTTAGAGTGAATCACTTGTGCTATTGATTTGAGTTTAGAATTATGTTTTTTTTTTATTAGCTTTTAATTTCTCAGGTTGTCCTATGCATACCTATATTTAGGGATCTCTCTTGTATTTTCTTTTTTTTTAAATTAACTTTAGTTGTTTGGACCACCTCTCAAAGACTGCTAAGGCTGTAGATTCTGCATTTTCCCCGGATGTTAGTTCCTGTGAAAAACTCTTCCTATGATGCCTGGTGCACTTGGCAAATTATGTAAAGCATTACCTCATATCCACTGCCAAATTTTGGGATAGACTTTACCCCTCACCCATGTGTGCATAAGCTTTGTCTTCTACAATTACACCAGCATTAATCTGTTTTCAGATTTACATGCTGTTGTTGACAGATTTGCAATCGTTTTGCTTTCTCTTGATTCCATAGTTGCCTTCGCCATCCTTTTCCCTACAGCCATTGTGTGTACCTCCTGACCTAGAGTGAACCATAATTTATTTACAGGAGGAAAATGTCACAAATGCAAATCATGAATTTTATTAGTCATTCAATAATATAATTTCTATAATTTAAACAAAGCACCAATCCACTGATCCGCTCATTCTTCTTGCAATCTGTCTATCCATCTGTTTAATCCATCTAATCATCCTAGCTCTCTGAAATCTCTCTCGCCCACCACTGATTCATTAATCAGACTTTCCGTGAAATCTGTGGCCGCGCCGGTGGCATGTTTTTGACCACAGAGTGCTTGAAAGGCATCCAAAGGAAACAAATGTTCAGATCGGAAATCACACTTCAGCCTTGTTAGAGCACTACAGAGCAATACATTGCAGAATTATATTTGTTATCACATGCTGCAAAAACTTGGTTTGAGTTAAAATTCCGTTGTATTTAGATTACACATACATAGTACAGTTTATAAGCTGCAAAACATAATGTAGGTTGAGACTGGTTTATACATTACTTTTCACTTAAGCAATATGTTCCATTTCCATTACATATCAGGTGCTGTTTGCTGCCTTTGGTTTTAAAATGACCTAGAAACATTTTAGTGATGCACAAGAAGAGTTCCCTCCTTGTCACCTGTGTGACCCTGTAAAGTGAGCAAGTTTGTAGCTGTCGATTTGTTTGCATGTGTACATGTTCCATGTGTGCATGTGCAGTTGTTTATTTTGACAACTGAACATGTGCAACTAAGACTTCAAAACGCAGGAAGTGGAATCTTAGAGGGGAAACCTCCACCCACTTAGACACACGCACACACACACACACACACACACACGCAGACACATTACACACACTCCTAACCAAAAGTAAAACTTGGTGAATAATAAATAAACTCCTCAGCTAGTGTCCCCTCCTAATATGAATGATCCCCTCCTATTCTTACTAAACTCTTTCAAACTACCAGTTGGAATATGAGCCATTCATTGTGAAAAGGTCTTTAGAATTACCTAAGCAGACGTCTGTCTTTATTGTGCTCTATTTATAGTCTGGGGAGACACGCCAAAACCTCATATTTCATTTCACTGTGCAGACGTGCAAGTGTATACTTCACCTGTATCACTGATAGTATCAGATTATTGTTTGACATTTTCATCTTCTTCTCTTTCATCGGCACATAGGCTACTGCAGATGAGGTCAGGACAACACAGTGTATCAAAAACCACACATGCATACACCTGCACGCATTTTTGTGACTATAAAGTACATGCAAAGACTTAGTCATAGATAGAGATGTGCATAATACTTGTGAACGCACAGACACAAGCACACACACATTGGTAAACAAACATATCTTTTCCTTTTGTGGTAGACAAGCTATAAGGTTCTTGTGGTACAAAGATAGTAGGAAAAAGTGATGTCACTTGTTGTGCAAGGAGTAGAGTGTAGGCTCAGATGGGTTGGTATCTAACCATAGGGCATAACCTTTGACAAAAATGGTTTAGACATTCACACCCCAAGATCATAGGTGGGACTGAAAGTTTTACTCGTATTTGTACCTCTGAACTGAAATAATTTTCTCAAGGTTGTGCAGAGAGGAAGAAAACTCAATTTGTCATTGTTCATCTTTAATATTGTGCATCTTCTTTCACATAATAAGTCCTTGCCCTTATTATGATGATTGTTATCTGGATTATAAAACAGCAAAGTATCTGACTGTTTGCAGGTAATAATAATAATGCAACTATAATACCTGTCATCATAATTATTATCAAAACTTCCACTACCATCATCATCCTTCTCATGATCATCATTATGACGGTCACTGGGTTTTCCCTGGACAGGACCAATAACTCAGACATCAACGATAATTGCCAGATAATGTCTAATAAAATCATATGGTGTTATTGGTTTCATTTTATTTTCATCCCTATTGTTTTCATTAATTGCTAATAATAATCAGTTCTGCAAACATCCACTGTCTGAGGATGAATTACTGTGAGATAGCGTGCAAAAATACAGATATAGAAATCTTTGTATATCTATGGTTAGGCATCTTATCACAGGCCTCATTGGTGGAAGTGCAACAGGAAGTTACATCGGCGAGAGAAAAAAAAATAGTCCGCAAAGTCTTAAATTTTATTTTAATGACTAGATAATACACCATCAAACTAAAAAAAAAAAATATATATTGAAATAAATACTGTCTTTCTGGCTTTACTTATTTATTCTCAGGCTGCAGAAGTAAATCTGACGTCTGTACTGCTGTAATTTCACAGCAGCAATGGCAGCCGGGCAGTGAGACACATGTCACAACAGTCTGTGAGCCGAATAACATTTACGCTGGGGCCGAGAGAAGACACATAAGCAAAATGTCCCGGCACAGAAATGTCCGAGGTTACAACTACGATGAAGGTAGATAATGTTATTTAGTTGTTGGTAACCGTTTAAACCTCATGGCAAGGCCTCAACCCGTAGAACTAGTTAGCCGCAAAGCTAAAATTCAGTGTTATTGCTATTGTAGCTCAGACAGCTAACGTTAGCTACTTTAGCTAGCAAGATAACGTTGTTGTCGTGTCACTTGGCGTCGGGCACACGCTAAATTGCACCACAGTGCTAGTGTATAACTATACAATCTCCCAGGCTAACGTTATAATGTTTAAACTCGATAGGACGTGTCTATAACTAATGTAGCTAATGTTTACATTTACCATGGTTAAGGTTAGCCGCTGAGCTAGCGTGCTAACCATTCACTGTTCAGAAATATCTCAGGCTTATAACTGATTGTTTGATACGGTATAATGACATTTCACCACCTTATTAACTTTTAAGTCTCCCAATTTGTCACCGTTACAGTTAAGTGATTGCTGAAAATGAACTGGTTAGCAGTGTATACTTATGTTATGCATTCTGTAAAGTTGCTGACAAAGCAAAATAATAGCTTTTATGAAAGACACCCTACAACAACTGTATTTTACATGCTTGTGTAAATCTGTCATCTACATCTACATTTCCCCCCCCTAGACTTTGAAGATGATGACATGTATGGACAGTCTGTGGATGATGACTACTGTATATCACCAGCAACAGGTTGGTATCAGTAAATTTAGGAGTTTCAGGGCATATGTGTGTGCAAGCATGTATGTTTAATGATCAACAGATAACATTAATGCTAACAACAACAATAGCTATTTCCTGTACATTAATGAAAACATAGTTGTTTTTTTCATCTATTATTTAGTCTATTAATATGTTTTATTGATGTGATGACATGGCAGCTTGTATCATAGAGCATTTAGCAGACATCTCTCATGGCCAGTGAGTTAAGACGTTTTTTGGGTTATACAGCGAATCAGTTCATCTACTCACGTCAAGAGAGGCAAGCACCAAAGGAGGAGCCTTTAGAGGAGGAAGGATATGAAGATGAGGATTTACCTATATCTCCTACCATCAGCCACAACCTTAACCCACTTGATCAAGGTAACATCATCAAGTCCATCTAGCAGTATACAAATCACAAATGACAAAAATCTTGACATATGATCTTGCTGAATGAGTAGTTGTATACTTTCTTTATGTATTACTTTATTATTATTATTTAATCTAGACCACAAATATAATGTCAGGAACAAACATGTGTGTTGTACTCTGTAGCCAAGCTGTATTCCTGTCTGGACCATATGCGGACTGTGCTGGGAGATGCAGTGTCAGACTCTGTCTTGAGCCAGGCAGCCATAAGATGTGGATTCGATCCACAGAGGGCACTGGATGCAGTCCTGTCTGAAGACACTAAAACAGCCCCGGTTGCCAAAACTACAAGTGAGGAGATTGCTTCTGTACTGAAAGTTTGCCAAGAGAAAGCACCACTTCCACAAAGAACCAAACAAGCAGCCGTGGCTGAGAAAGGTACGCTTGGAGTTGATCAAAATTATGTTAATTTTATTGCTCTGAAGTTAGGTTGTTGTTGTTCTTGATTTGTCCACTATAATGTCAGGAGAATGTGTGAGTGTTCTTTTATTCAGTTCTGGAAGTAATTCAGATATTTCAGTTGGTTCACAGCTTTGAAGGAATTTTACACAAGTACCTGGTTACAGTATCGAATGATTAGACTGTTTACTGTATGCAAAATAAGGTTAGGTGGATTTGTATCACTTGCTCAACAATTTCATTTTAGCATAGGTACATTCCCAGTCATGTTTTCACCATTTTACCATTTTTTTATAGCATATTGTCAATATAACAATAATCATTTATTTTTAAAATATATAGGAAATATAAGAATATAGATAATATAATTGCTATAAGTAAAGTGATAAATAATTGGGATTTTTAGACTCTGGTCAGAATCGGAGATCTTTCCAGTCAAGAGGACTGAAAATACAAAGAGGAAACTGTTATTACTGTGAAGAATGAAAAAAGAACAGGTAAATTGCCAAAATTGAAATGATTTCAGATTTGTTTCTGGGAAATCATGTTCTGTCTTTGATTTTTCCCATGGCAGACTGGTCTTTATGCTACAGTACTCATGCCATTGCAATTGAGAGGAAACCAGTCAGAAGCGTAATTTCACAAATTATTCGTTGTTGCAGTTGAGAACCAAATATGGCACCATTGTTTATGAAATCAACCAGGATTAGCCATTAAAAAATTAATTGATTTAAGATGCGGATTTAGTTTTCAGTTTTTACACCATATTAATCTTTAGGTTCCACCTGCTGACAGTGGTGCAAGCTTGTACCTTGGCTTTGTTTTTATTTTTAAATCAAAGAATGAGATATTTAAATAGAGTGAAGTTAAGAAATTAATCAAGAACACAGACACAGGTGCTGCTGGTAGAGAGGAGGGGCTGGTTTGTCTCAGCCAGTAGCTAAGCTTACAAGAATTGCAAAATTTAAGATGTGCAAGTGTGTGTGTGTGACAAAGAGAGCAGCGTGATAATAAATTACATCAAAACAATAAAAACTACTGATGAAAGAACCAGTAACATCAGAGCTTATCAATACTGTGGTCCTAAATAATTAAATTTATCATTTGTGATTCTATTCATTATTGATGTTTGACACATTTAAGTCATACAAATGCAAATGTTTAACAAATTGCCTTCTTTCTGTTCTTTCACCCTTGTTTATGGTGTGATTCATCTGCTGTCTTGACACATCTGCTCCGTGGTCCTGCTGTCGCTCCTTTTCGTCATCTGCAATTGGCTTTCGTAAGGTAAGGAGCCTGCTTGCCTGCTTCTCACGTAGACATTACATCCAAGCCTATTAAACCCCAGGCCGATGGGTGCAAATACATACAGCCTTATGTGCCACTAACCACACCAGACTCATATGATCTCTTATGTCAGTCTAAGGCTGATGCAGTGATTAGCAACTCTGAAAGTCAAAATGTTAGTGTTGGGCCAGGCATTAGCATTGGTACCAGTCTGGCCCAGCTCATGTCTGAGCATGAGCAGAAGAATAAAGGGACAGGAGTAGTTGACATGGGGCGAGGTTTAGGTGTTCCCCCATTAAGTGCTCTCACTGTAGGACCTAATACACCGCCGTCTCTTATATCTAATAATCATCTTTCATTGGGAACGTTGGCATCTTTAAATATTTCTTCAGCATCTCCCAGCTCAGCTCCCTCCCTCCTTTCAGTTTCACTCAGTAGTCTGTCAATAAACAAACCCACAGTAACAACTGCAAGCTCTTCTCTTGCCCCTCCTCCTGGGTTCGGGAGTCTCGGTTCTGTCCTCCAGAGCAATTGGCACTCAGTGGGAGTTGAGATTGAAAGCAAAGCCACAATTGCTGATCCTAAGGGAAGCCCATCGTTGGCTGATTTAATCCAGGAACATTCAAACCACAGTCCAACTCTCAGTAACTCTTTCCCTAATCCCCATAGCAATACCACTTCTGTAAAGTGCCAGGGTATGGTTGCACCAGCAGAACTGGTCTCGCTGTCTGAGCTGGCTTCACAGCATCAAAACAGGAATATACACACTCAGTCTCAATCACAGAGTACTAGAGGACTAGCAAACACACTCCCAGTTTCTAATTTAATCAACACTACGCCTCCATGCATAGGTGGGGCTGTCTCGCTGTCTCGGCTAGCACTGCAGCATCACGCCAAAAGTGCATTAGCTTCCCCTCAATGCCTCAGAGTTGAATCTCCAAATGCACTGAAACACCCACCTGGTCTCTCTGAGCTGTTCTCTTTGTCACACTCGGCTTCTTTTGAACACAAAGGCAAAACCTCAACCACCTCAAATGGGTCACAGTACTCCCTCACCTCGCTCCTTTCACCAGCAAAACCAGATAGGGCTGCTGTGCTGGCAGAGAGTTCTACAGAGGGTGTGACCAAAAGTATGTTCGACCACAAAGTATACCACGAAAACTCCAGGCCATCTAAACTGGGCCAGACTATTGATCTGAGTGCACTCATGGCCCAGTCACATGGAGTGGGCCCTCGTCACAATGATCTCCCTTCACCGTCATCTCCAACTCCACTTACCTCGGGGCTGGATTCTTCTGTTTTTGCGGACCCATCAGTATTTGCGATAACTTTGGCGATTCAGAGCCGCAGAAAACAGAAGAAGAAGAGAAATATAACAAATGTTAAAATAAGAGGTCAGAGGACAGGAAGCAGTCACCAGGCCTTATTCTGTAAATCGCAGGACGAATCCAACAAGCAGCAAACCCCACTCACACCGATTGTACCATTCCGCTTCGACACACCGTCACCTGACGACATTGTCCGTGCTAATCAGAGAAAGGCTTTCACCAGGTAGACAAGAAGAAATGAAAAGCATTATCAGTTGTGTCTAGGTTGGTGCTAAACTGGCTCTCGATGAGAACCTCAGAGGTTTTTAGTGACATGTTCTCTACCAGCTGACCTAAACTCAAAGAGATGCAGCACTCAGGGTCTTCAGTCCTCATGAGTGTTTTTAAATGTGTTCCACAATCAGTCAACCAGAGTAAAGAAACTTTTGGGACCAACAGTATGACATAATCGCAGCAACAAATTATTACAACAACATGTATGTATCCCTTCTTTTATAGAGGAAAACAATCAAATGTCTTATGTTGCTACTGCTTACAGAACAATTATTAAAAATGAGTTACTACTTAGTTACTCTGGCAGCTTGAAAATAGTCACAGCTTAGTAAATTTCAGGACAAGTAATATTTTAAGAACTTTTAGAAAGTTTTTTTTGTCACTATAGTTGGCACTTTTTCTACATTTTAAACTTGAGTATTATTTTTATATGCTTCGATGGCCATTGGCTTTTAATTCACCTTTTTGTATGACAGTAAAGTAGTTTAATTTTTAGCTAAATTTAAAGTCTCTTTTGGCATGGTCTATTTCTAGTTTTGAGCTGCATAAACCTCGTCTTAAAAAAAAAGAAAAAGAGGTTGATATTGTTTGCAGGTGTGCTGCAGCTATTGGAATATGGATCAGTTAACCATTGTACTGGTTTACTGCTGCCTGTGTTTGAGATCATAGACATTTTGGTTTAGAGGACACCTGGAGTTTTTCCCATGAACACATACGCTTGCATATACAGACGCACTCACACAGACACAGTGAATACTTTTAATTCTTGCTTAACATTGTCAAACTGACTTAAATATGAACTCAAATACTGTGACTAAAAGTGTGCCGAATGAGTCAAAGTAAATGCCTTTAAAGTAATTTTCTTGCTCTTACAAGCTTTTAGTCTTACGATGTACAGTACAATTGCATTTGATTTACACTGGGTGTGTCATTATACACTGCCAGAGATTAATTTGTCATATTTTGAAATAAAGGTGACTGAATTTATGTGCTCTGAGCCCCTGTCTGGGAGTATCTTTCTGGTTGTGTGTGTGTTTGTGTAAATAAAATAATAGTTTTATATTTTATTTATAACTGTTTCTACAAGTTAAACTACTGCTCAACAGCATGTGTGTATAGTATATGTTCAGAACAACTCTGCATTATGCATCTGGTGCAGTGTATGCAGTTTTCTTTTGGGTTAGGCCAAAGTTTCTTAAAGCATCTCACATTTTTAGTGCGAGTCGTTGGCATTGATTTGTATGGAGAATTTTGTGATTTAAAGGAATGAATTTCTAAGATTTAAGATAAAAGTAGGGTTGATTGATAACATCATGTACGAACAGCAACCGTAAGCTCATGTGTTGTACATGCATTGTCACAGATCCTAAAAACTGGTAATCTTTTTACAGTTAGTGGGAGGACACTCGTCTGTACTATAGTTTTGAGACAGGAGAAGAGAAGAGTTGATGTTTTCTAGTTATCATTATCGTTAGTCATTTTCTTGCACTGCCTCATTGTTGTCTTAAATGTTGAGCAGTCTAGCCCTTCACTCAAACAGCCTTTGAATGAAGGGGTAGGCTTTGGGTTGGATGTGTGTAAACTTTATACAGGTGCAGAGAGCTGAGTGTTCTGCACCCTAAGGCTGTCAAACTAAACTGGTGAGCCTGAGGGAAATCATAGATAATAGAAGGCAGATAGTGGTTATGATGACAAGTCAAACATTAGAAGTCAAACTGGTTCTCTCAGTGTACATGAAGTCTCTGGAGAATTATGATGGTTGGAAATAATGACTTCTATTTGGGATGTTCTCTGTTTTCGTGAAGTGATCTTGTGATCTTTAGATTTTGGCTCTGTAAAAATCTAGAAATGAACAAGTGTTTCATTAACAAGTGGGTTTGTCCAGCAACTGTTTGTCCTTTTTCTCTTAAGGCGAGCCAGTGTGTGGGTTTCAGCAGGAAGCTGCACTGTTGGAGAAAATGTCACCCCAAGCACACATCGACTCTGCAGAGCAGCCGATCATCTTACTCTGTGTGTCTTAAACCACCTACGTAGGAAAATCTGATCATGTCTCTCAACTTTCACAGCTTTGTCAAAGGCTTTGACAGATCAAATCATTTTTGCAAGGCGTACATATTGCACAAACATTGTTTTTTTTGTGATGTGGTGCTAACACTGGAAAATACAATCTTACTCACTACAAATGGTCAAAAAAGAGCATGTGCATTTGGACTTGCTGCTTTAATAATGGTGCACTATGTTTAGAGAAAAACAGCCTGAAGAAGAAAATTGGAAAAATCTTCTCAAATTGCAATCTTAAAAGTCCTCAAAAAGGAACAATACAAGTCTGCAGCAGCCATATGGAAGTGGCTTCAGATATTACAAGTTCCTTTTTTATTATTTGCATGTTGTGCAATTGTAACTTAAATTGAAAAACATTTGCTGTGACAGCAATCATGTTTTTGCACGCACATATTTTATTCAGAAGAGTTTTTGATAATGAACCACCACTTGAGGCACCTTGTGTAAGTATGGAGTTTCTGTACATGTTTGCATTAGCTTAGTACAAATCTTTGAAGCATGTTGAAGTTGGAAGCTAAGTGTATGTGTATTATACTAGTACCAGATACTAGTGTGTTATTTTGCTTGGCCTCTATTCAGGACTGTGTCTGTGTTCTTTATGTATGGATTGGCCAACAATAAACAGTCAGTAGCGAGTTTAGGTTCTGATTTTCAGAATCATCAGCACCGCCTTGTGTCATCCCTTCCAGGTGTAGTGTTGTGTACTTCGCTCAAGGCAAATCAATGGATTATTGCTGGGTGTTTATGTGGTCACAATAAATTAATTAAATAAATAAAAAAAAACAATATCTAAACATGAGGGCCATCTCTAATGGTATACATTTAGAATGGTTTACGATGATGGTAACAGATCTCAGTTAGATTCAGCTGGTAGGATGAGGAGCTTTTTGAGCCACTAACTACCAACCATCTGACATAGGTAGCACCCTCAGTCATAAAGAAACTATTTAGTCGAGCAGAGCTACGAGCCCGGTTGTTTTTATGCTCATGCAGTTTCATAAAGTGCTCAGATGTTGACAGCAGATGATTGTTTTGAGCCAGCAACGTCCAGATGAAACTGACGTTGATGGCGACAGCAAATGTACATATCAAACCAACTGCTCTGTGAACCATCGCTTTATAGTATTACACAAACCTTCTTCGCCTAGAGCTGCTGATAAACTTCCTCCAGCTCTGTCAGGGGTGAGATGGTCTTCATACTCATTGAGGACATGGTGCCAGATTTGTAATCTTTTCACTGTGACGGTGGGTCAGCTGCCGTCAGCCACCTTCTTCCGCACTTTGGAGGAAGCGTCGGAGACTGTTTTCCCTGGGACTAGCCTGTCAGGCAGAGCTTCTTCACAGCATATTGTAGGCCAAGGCACACACCCTTTTTGTGTTAAAATGTAATTGATGTGACAGTATTTTTTCCCCCCAAACTTATTCATGTGCAGAGGGACTGAAGTAGGATTTTTCTGTTTTGTTGTATGTCGGTTTCTGATCATTTAGGGGTTCACATAGGTTTAAAAATGGCTAGTAGCATTTAGCTTAATGACAAATGATTAAAAAAGCATGATTGAGATAATCTTATAACAATAAAGGAAATAATCTCTATGTTTGTCCTTCACATATCTCAAGTACCATTCATCTGATCTACTTCACACTTAGCAGGCGTATATCTGAGGAGGTGTTGTTTCGAAATTGGTGCAGCTTGGACATGAGGCACGATATCAGTATGAATAAACTTTGATAAACAAGCGAACAGTGCAGCAGCACACTGAAGAGTCAATCACACTAGATGGTGGAGGAGGAGATGTGGAGACCCTGTACACGTCTGTTAAAAGAAGAATTTAGCCGACTTTGCTGCATTTAACGCCAGAGCTGAGAGCACCTGCGTCAGAAACACAGATGCTCCGCGTCGTGCTGTCCTCTGTTTCTGTCACAGTTTTGTATTTAGCTCATTTAGAGACGAGAATGTGAATGTGTCACATGTAACACGGACGTGGGGCAATACATTGAAGCACAACCATTTCCATATATAGACCCATGTGTATGTACGTATGTATGCACATATACGTATGTATGTATGTAAATATTTGTAATTTATTTTGAAATCTTTAAACAATAGGTGAGAGTTCTCAGGTAGTTGGTATGAGTCAAGGGTGATTGAGTATGTGGGTGTTAAAAGGCGGTGGGGGGTTTGTCGTAATATGTCATTTTATGAAATGTTGAGTGGTGGTACTGATACTGTGTGACTAATCCTGAAAGGGGTCAGATGGGTACTATGCAGTGCATTTCTTCAACCCGCAGTCTGATTTCCTTCCTTCTCATTTTCATTCATGTCTACATCTAATTTTCAAATGTGAATGAAGTCCAACTCAGCAGAAATGGGCCATATCCCAGAGAGAGCCAAAATGTAATCTTCCATTTTAACAATTATAAAACCAGTTGATTTTACGTGTAGTGCTGTCTTATCTGGTGCAATGTATGCTAAATGTTCCTAGTCTTCAAGCTGGAATTAAAACCTACTTACAGGGTTGCCTAGCTTTTAAATTGGAAAGCTATATTTTGACAACATGAGGTGCACTAATTTGCGATAGCTAACTGATGAATCAGTACTTGTACTTGAATCAGTCACATGGTAGTAAATTGTGTTGACTGCAAATGGTGTGTCCCCTTTTTTTCCCCCACATGAAGTTCATGAAGTTTTTGAGTAAAGTCTAAACTTGTTCTTAGTCTTTCATAGACTTTAGTGGCCTCAAGTGGCAGGAAGCCTCATAGTCACAATAATAGTTCCAGGGCTCACCTTTCTTCATGTAATGACAATAAAGGAAGTTAATAGAATATTTACTTAGTAATTTAACTGCAGTTGTTGTAATGATTGACCTTTTTATATATTATAGTTATTGAAGTTTACATTTAGTGATTTCAGCTTTGCAAATGAGGACTTGAAACTTTTATGTCAAATAAAAAACTGAATATCTTTAGACTTTTGAATGTTGATCACACAAAACAAACACAACAATGTAAAAGTTTCACTGTTTTGTGAGGTTCTTATCGATGATTAATTCGATTGATCGAGAACGTAATTGACAGATTAATCCATATTGAAATTTAGCGTTAATTGCAGCCCTGAATTAGTTTTTGTTGGATTTTGGGTTGTCGTGTGTTAAATGCAGATTATGTTCTAGGAAATTAATACAAGTTAATAAATTAACAAATACAGAGGATTTAAACATTTTTGGGATTTAATGAATACGATTGACTATATCTTTCTCAAGCTCTCTCCAGTTGTCACTCTGCATCTGATTCTCACTTGCACAACCACTTTGCTGTCACCCCATTACCTGCTTTTTCAAGCCCTGTTATTAGACTTTTATCTGCAAACTTTTCTTGTATTTGGACAGGGGGGAGGGGGGTTATTTGCATATCCTGGGCGGGCTCCTCTTATCCTGTGCTCAGTTGGGCCCTCAGGCCAAGGTGTATAGATGACTTGCTCACTCTGAGTCATTGCAAGGGTCTCCTATACTAGAGAAATCCTGGATGGAAGGTCGCCAACTGTTTACCTGCCAGTGCAAACACTGTATAGAGATCCTGCTCCCAAGCCTCAAAATAAGATTGCACAGTATAGCTGTTCCCATGCCGCCCTCCAGTTAGTGTTGTCCCCAGGGCAGCCCAAAAAATTATCTGACAAGGCAGTTGTTTGCAAAGGTATTAAAGTGTTTTGACAGAGCAGCATGTCCTGTAGTTAAAAAGATAGTTGTTTATTGCCTGAGACCATGGGGGAGTTGAGTAGGGTGTCCTGTCTGTTTTACCCCAGGTTAAAATATTCAGGTGAAAAATCTTGCTGATAATAAATGGTTGTTTTTTTTTACATTGTGGTTTATTTAAAAGCGTAAGCAAGGCGTGGACTAGGTTTAAGTAGCTGATCCTAATTAGCTTATTTAATTTACATGATCTAATAAGAGAACTTGTTTCACAACTGATGTTCCATAAAAGTGGATGTCAAGCTGGTGTCCAGTTTGACACAGGTGGCAGAAACCTCCACGTCACTGTAGTAGGGACAAGAAAAGCCCCCAGCTGCAGGAAGAACCAAAATCCCCCAGAGAGGACTTCTTACATCTCATGTTGCTGCTTAACAGATAACACAATAACGATGGAGACTTCATTAATGATGGTGTTAAAGTGTTAAGTCTTGTCCATGTGACTTGATATCAGAAATTTGTATCTACAATTAGATGTATCCATTCTCATTTCTTACGTACAGATAGCAGTTTCGTAGTTGTAACGTTTTTTTAATTAATTTATTTATTTTTTTAATTACATCTTTTATGCAACTTTGCCTCAGTTGTCCACCTTTTGAATAGATGTGGACTAGTAGGTGAGAATAAATGTCATCTCATTACTTTATTAAGATAAAAAAGCATTTTCAGAGTTCAGCAAGTCACCAGTTTGGGTATCAAACTGTTTCAAAATGAGAGGGACTTTTTCTCTTGTGCCGAGCCAGTCATTCAGAGAATGCCTGGTTAGAGAAAGTCCATTAATAATTCTGATGAATCACACCTCCTTTCCTCTCATTTTCCCTTAGGGTATTTTTTTTAATGATGAATAAACTGTATAAAGCATTTACTGTAGGGGCACGCATGAGGGATTTCTTAAACAAAAGTGTAGGGTAAGGAATAACATTATTTTAGTAGACAAATATTAGATAAGATAAGATAGATAGAAAGATAAGATCCCAGGAAAACAGTTGTGCAATAAAATCTGTTGCATGAGAACAGTGCATGGGAGTTTGTTCTGTTTTGATAGTAACCAAAAAAATTTGACAAAATTTTTCCAAGTATTTACAAATCAACCATTTTTGGGTGTTGTTTGTTGTGGATGTCTCTTAGTGCAAATGTATGCAAGTTCTTTTAAGTGTGTGTGTGTGTGTGTGTGTGTGTGTACACACACACATTCACTTCTAGCCCTGCACTTTGCTGAGGTGACACCTTTCTTAAAAGAATCATTCTGTGAAATGCTGTGTCACACTGCACTATTTATGTGGAGACGGGACGCAACGGCCACTTCTGAAATTAACCCTTTCTGAGCCAGGATGTCACTACTATACACACGCACGCAGGGTGCAGTTAGCTTGGCTGTGCAGCCCAGTCTAAATGAATCAGTAGGAGGTTGATTATGACTGCGACTGGTGGCCATTTGGGACAGGGATGACAAAGCAATGACCTCAACACGTCTCACTGTTGCAGAATATGATCTACCAATCAGATAAACAGAGGTGTCTCAAAGTGCAAGTGACTGCATCATATGCTCACACTTAAGAATGAATACATTATGTGCTGACAAGGTATACAACTTTGACCAGGAAATTAGTCATATACATTTTCTTGTAGTAATATACTCTTGTACAGCTGTATAGATTTCTGTGTTTTTATGTTACTGTTTTGCAGATGCAGGTGAGTCAGCCATTTTTAAGAGTTATACAATACACCTTTATCAACAACTGTCTTCTCCACAACGGTAGAAAAAGCACAAACCCAAAGATCAAATCTCATGTGTAGACTAACGCTCAGTCTAGTGTTGCTCCACAGAATGTTAACTGATTATCGAAAACATGAGAAACATTTGCTTCTGAATGTAATAATTCTGGTCTCATCCTGGTTATGAAAGAGGATAACAACTGTTTAACGCTGATAAAGCATTTAACTTGTGTTGCAGTGAGTCATTAATGTGTTTTTTGTTTGCGAGCAAGTGTACATTAAGTTCCTCTGTTCCCTGCAGCGAAAAGCAGAGATGTAACTCACAATAAACTGGACTCTGAAGTGGTACCTAAAGTGGCCCGCATGACTGTCTCTGGCAAGAAGCAGACCATGGGCTTTGATGTTCCCAGGTACCTATGGATGCAGATCTGCACACAAACACACTCTCATCAAACTGATCTACGATGTGGTGAAATGCCTTCCTCTATTCACATTAGAAATCATTTAGCGTTTGGGAAAATGGTAGTTTTATTTAAAATGAATAGTTGACTATAAATGTCGTTCTGCATTGCTGATAGTTCAAACTGAATTGGTGTGGTCTCCCTAGTGTAGTTGAGCATTTTTGTTTGGGAATACATCAGTGCCACTACTGATTTACTAATAATTTAAAGAAGCTGTATAAGTATCTCTTTCACAATCGTCCACATTCTCTCCTCAGTACAGGGGAGAATGGTGTCGTCACTGCTTCAGTACGCCGAGGTGGCAGCCCCGACAACGCCACAGTGACGCCTAATACAGAGGCTACCTCCAAACGTCCCGAGACTCCTTCTAAAGGGTCAAATGGAGATGAACCTACTACAGTTCCCACTCCAGGCCGCTCTTCTGGAAAAGCCAAGCAGATGATCAATATAAAGGCTGAATTGGAAAAGAGACAGGGGGGGAAACCTCTGTTAAATTTGGTGGTTATAGGTAGGTAGCTTTTTTAAAATTTTACTTTAAAGCACATCAAGGTTTTAGCCACCATTATTAGGGATCAGAAAGTCTTTTAACTTTTTTCTTACATTTCAAAACAGCAAGCATGAGATCCATATAAAAATGTCCTTACATTGCAGTGTGGTTGGTGTGAACCCCCTACCCCGCCAAAATATTTGATTTTTGCCTCATATCTTTTAACTTACAATTTAAATTGTATGTTGTTGTATTTTTTGACACGTTTTGCTATTTAGTCTGATATTTCAATGTTAACATAGTCAAATCATTTTCTATTTTCCAAATCTCCTTCTTTGGTGGTGCACACAGTTAGTCTAAGCTTAATAGTAGTAAATGAGTTGGACTGCAGTTGCTCAATCATATTTTCTCAGTCTCAGTTACACCAGAAAAAGTGACTTGGTAGTTTCAGAAGTGCAGATGATTCTAGTTTCCCACAGCCTATGAAACCTTTCGTTTTACCACGGTCTTCCCTTCCCCCGCTCACTCTCCATCCTTGTTCCCATTTCAGTCTATCTCACTCCTCTTGTGCAATAATGCCTCATTCCATCTTCCATTTGTGGCTTCCCTTTGCATGCATCTTATCTTCTCTCTCTTCCACCACCTGTCTTATCACTATTGCAACATCCTCATCCCTCCCTCCATCCCTCATTGGTGTTCTTTTTTGCCTTTTGTCCTTAACTCTGTGGCATCATTACATTATGCCCTTCTTCTCTGCAGGTCATGTGGATGCAGGCAAAAGCACATTAATGGGCCACATGCTTTATCTGCTGGGCAATGTCAATAAGCGTACCATGCACAAATATGAACAGGAGTCAAAGAAGGCAGGCAAGGCCTCTTTTGCCTATGCTTGGGTCCTGGATGAAACCGGCGAGGAGAGGGACAGGTACATGAATGTGAAACTATACTTGCATGTATACATGACATTCTATTGATATTCAATGGGAAATTCTCTGTTGTCCCTTATCAGACTGAGAGCAGAGGTCAGAGGTTTGGAAATAGTAACGCTCCTGAAGCTGACAGGGATTTAATGTCTTGCTCAAGGACACTTCCATGGTGCGAAAGCTTACCAAACTGCTGTTTCTTCCTGCTATGTGTTTCTGGTTGATAACAAACCGATCTTGAGAATCAGGCACTTGTGTGGTTCCTGACCTATTGCCTGGTGCATTTTGTCTCGTTCATTAGATTGACCAACTCTTTCCTTCACTAGTTGAGAATCTCAGCTACCTGTTTGGCTACCTCTGTGTTGTGTTGTTACCAGAGTGAAACGGAAGCGAAATATGCCAGAAACAGAAAGTGACTGGGGTGGGATACCATATTCACTGATCACTAACTTCTGAAGCAAATGTGTAATATGTGCAGAATCTGATCGAGAGCCGCGTCTACGAGAAGACGTTGCTCTTGAACTGAAATAGATTAAATCAACATTTCTTTATATGGCTGACTGCTGAAACTTTGAATGTGTGACGCTAGCATATACTGTACATAATTTCATTTTTCCCCTATTATGATTATAAAAAAAATCACTCAATTTGTTTCACTCCAGGGGTGTGACGATGGATGTGGGCATGACCAAGTTTGAGACAAAGTCTAAGCTGGTGACTCTAATGGATGCACCAGGACACAGAGACTTCATTCCCAACATGATCACAGGAGCTGCACAGGTACACCAAATACAACATTCATCTTGAAAAACTCGTCAAGCAGCCTGAACTATGCATATAATCCAGCCTATTGATTGAAACATTACAAATCTCCAGGCATCAAGTATTATAGTAGTAGTATAATAGTAATTATAATTATAATAATTAAGAAAAACACAAAGGTAAGAAGTTATGTACATGGTCATGGATTGTGTTTGTAGCTAAATTCAAAAGAACAAATGTGGTTCACAAGAAAATACAATGTTGATTCTTGTAGTAAACAATTTATTATCCTCTGGGCAAGGGGGGGAAATGTAAGTGTTAAAGCAACACAAGGAACAGACCAGAGTGGAACAGGATACAGATAAGAAGGGAAATGGAGTAATTGCATGCAATGATACAGTTAAAAAAAAGACAGCACTGAAATTCTTGATAGTTTTTAACAAAGTGGCATTCAGGATCTACAATATATGACATGTACATAAAGAGGTGCATTGTAAATAGACTGTAATGGCAGCACGGATAAAAGTCTGGTATTGGGGTATATGTAGTTTTATGGTATGGCATCTATATATATATACAGTACTGTGCAAAAGCTTTAGGCTCTAAAAGTAAATTTAAGTCGCTTTCAAAAGTAATGCCATGAATAGTTTATATATTTGTCAGTTATCTTCATACAAAGTTCAGTGAACAGAATCCACCTAAATAAAATAAACACAGCACACTTTGTCTTTAATGTTAAAGTAACGACATCAGTTCTCTTCAGTACACCTGCACACAGGTACTTGACAGGTTGGCAGGTCAGTACACAGGTACAGGTTCTCCATGTATCTTGGAGAACTTGCCACAGTTCTTCTGTAGGTTCAGGCTGTCTCAGCTACTTCTGTCTCTTCATATAATCCCAGACTGACTGAAGATTGATAAACTTAATGATTAAATCTATCTAAATTGTCCACAATGGTGTAAAACAGGCAGAGATATTAAAGGGGTAAGGTAGCTTCCAGAGTGTAAAGGAAATTTCAAAATCTTTATTGAGGTATACATCATTATTGCGCAATGCTAATGAAGCATTATGTGTTTAAAGTAAACTTTTGAGCTTCCAACATGTCAATAATTACTGCACTGATATCTTTACTGCATTAATGGTTTAATCATCCACAATGATTTTAAAATGGGTACTTTCCCTCCTCTAGTATATACTAAGCTTACCACACCTGTCAGCGTGATTTGAAATAACTTTCGTGGTTTTGGGTGGTGGTGTTACAAAGATTTTGCAAGCATGGGTGTGCTTGTCTGTCTCTGTTTTGGGGCACTAATGTAATTTCTCTTTTTGCCATATGACTGTACTCACGTTTAGCCTTATCAAGTTGTGACTAAGGAGTTTCTGTTGAATGCAAATGAAGTAGCAAGTCTGCATACACTCATTTATGTTTTTAAGTACCAGACCCAGGGGTAGGAACTCCAAAAGTCGTCCTTAATACGCTACTGTTTAGCCAAGCTGCTGATTTCAGCTACAAGACATCAATTATAGATCTGTCTCGGTCAATAACAGGTCGATTTTGTTTGTGTCTCCGCCTTTGTTGGCTGGCTGGAGGCGGAGACGTAGCCTATTGGAGAAGCCGTGTACCACCCGGAAACACACGGACGGAGCTGCACTGACATAGACGTGTTTCACAGGGTTTTAAAGTCTGCTGCAGCTCCTGTCATGTCTAGTGTGATGGAAGTTCCATATTTGATACATTTCATATGTTCATGTTTCATATCTGTTGGGATTGACAACATTGTCCCCAAATGAAATCCTAGTAATCCATTCAAACATTACAGATGAGACACTGCTCCTAAACCTCCCAGTCGCTGTCACTTATGAGCTAAAAACATCAGAACATATGTGTGTATTTGTGTGATTGTAGCATTCACATTTGCCTCCGCAGAAACAGATGCACACGTTTCTTATCTTCCTCCTTGGTTTATTTCTCCAGGCTGACGTGGCGGTGCTTGTGGTGGATGCCAGCCGAGGTGAGTTTGAGGCAGGCTTCGAGGCAGGTGGTCAGACCAGAGAGCATGCCCTGTTGGTGCGTTCGCTTGGCGTCACTCAGCTGGCTGTGGCTGTTAACAAGATGGACCAGGTCAGAAAAGCTACACATTACTGACACACAGTGGGGAGCCTCTTTCATTCATGCACTCTACAGATACACAGTATTTGAATGTTAATATAATATTATTGTCACAAATTATTTTTTGACAAATTGTGCATGCAATCTGTTCAAATAATTTGAAAGCAATCTGATGTAGCTATTTTTGGGGTGAATGCAGAGCCTTAACAACATGAAACCTCACTGAATCATTCTGTAATTTGACCTTTAACCACACTTATGCAGGGATTATCCAAGTAATTCAAAAATATTGTTTCATTACACTTCATAGTCAAGCAGCAGAAATCTGGTGTATGCTGTTTAGATCACAGAAGAAGACTACAATAAAATGACCCCTTCCGTTGGTTTTCAGTCCCTAAACCTTTCTGTCAAGAGAGCAGAGAGCCTGAAGGAACTGTGTGTTTGTGTGTTTGATTGTATTTTTGTTTCCTACAATCACTGGCATGTTGCAGATACATTTCCATATCAAAGCAGTGCTAAAGGGGAAACTTTCTAACTCGGTCTATGTATTTTCCCTTTGTGTGTATACCCAGGTAAACTGGCAACAAGAGCGTTTCCAGGAAATCATATCTAAACTTGGCCATTTTCTCAAGCAGGCAGGATTCAAGGTAGGTTGGCATCAAGTCACTCAACATCTTGACATCTTAGGATATGAAATTGGTAAATCAAACAGTTACTTGATCTCTTTGTCTAAGTGGAAGTAATTCCTGGCTTTCCTTATTGGGTTTAGTCTGATCCAGTGTTTATCTGTTCTTCCAGGAGTCTGATGTTTTCTACATCCCCACCAGCGGCCTGTCAGGAGAGAACCTCGCCACCAGGAGTTCAGTTGCACAACTCACCTCTTGGTACTCAGGACTCAGCCTGCTGGAGCAGATTGGTAATGTACACTAGCTACCCAAAGCTTTTTCACACTCAGCCCCAGCAGCATTTCTGTTCTATGTTCGTTATGAATCCTTTGCATCCTGTGTTAACAGATGTAGCGAGAGCAGCCTTCAGGTGTTTGTGCAATGTGCTATGTTAACAGCACTTCATTAAAATCCCATCTGTAGTCATGTACGGTAATCTATTGCTGAATAATAATCAACTTTTTCCCTTTAAAAAAAAAATCCTGTAGGATTTTTTTCCACCCATATGTTTGTTAAAATGAATGCACTGCGTCAGAGTTGAGCTTTTGCCCTCTTTGTAGTGCAACAAGAAGTAACCTATTTACCCATATCTTACCTAAACTATTACTGTACGGTATACATACTGAGCATATGAGTGGTGAAAGTAATTATGTGGAAAAGAAAATGTTAGAAACTATTGTTACCGACTGAATTCAAGCCTTTCACAGCTACATGTAGCTGTAAAAAGCTTGCAGGGTTTGGATGAGATGGTGAAAAACTTGTGTGTACTATCACTTCAAAATGACCCGCTACAGCACAGAGAAACTTATGGATAGAAAAGAGGAAATGATTCATAGTTTCTTCAGAGTTACAGTTTAGACACACCTTCCTATTCACTTGAATGAGAAAGTGTCCAAGCTTTTTACTGGTACTGTATGTTACTGACACTCATCCGGATCCCCTATAGTAACATTAGGCCAGTACCAGAGAAGATTATTCATCACAACTAGTCACCACTGTTCCCATTTTTTTTTTTTTTTTAATCTTTTCCTGTCCTCATTGTTTTCTTCCTCTTTTTTTTTCCTTGTGTCTTTTTTTCTCTGTTTTCTAAAGATGCCTTCAAAGCCCCTCAGAGGTCTGTGGACAAACCTTTCCGACTGTGCGTCTCTGATGTGTTTAAAGGTAAAGTCACGGTCACATACTGCATATGCGTTTCTGTTCATGTCCCTTTTCATTTCTTCTTTATTTGCAAATGTCTGCATTTTCTCTCCACAGACCAGGGTTCAGGCTTCTGTGTTACAGGGAAGATTGAGGCTGGTTATATTCAGCCTGGAGACAGAATACTGGCTATGCCTCCCAATGAAACGTGCACTGTCAAAGGTATGCACTGACATTTTTAAGTGGCCTACAGATCACTTTTCTCATAGATGGCAGCAGGAAAGAAAATCTCTAAAACCATGTTGTAAAATTATAAATTATGAAGACGGAAAGAAACTTTAAAGCATTCTTGAGAACCAATCAAATAATGCTATTTGGCTTACTTAAACACCCACTGCACTACACAAGTGGACATTTTTTTAAATGTTTGTGCTTGTGTAGGCGTCCAAACACATTGTCCTATAACCAGAGGAGGAAAGTCTTGTTCATTGTCTAACAGCAATAGCAATAACTGTGATAATGGTAGTAATTCACATAATAGAATTATTTTATAGAAGATAAGATGAAGCAAAAGAAAGCACATACACACTTACAATATCATCATTACAATGCATCAGTAAAAATATTACTAATAACCAAGGGTACAGTTAGTTTTTGTGTGAATAACATGTTCAAGCTGCTATGACACCTGTGCATGAAATGTCATTTTTGTGTATCTCTTGTGTGTGGGTAACAAGTGAGTAGTGGTGATGAATGCTGCCATCCTGTGGCAGCTGGGTGACTTAAATTCTGTCTATCTGCACTAAAGGTATTACTTTGCACGATGAAGCTATGGACTGGGCTGCTGCAGGAGATCACGTCAGCCTGACGGTCACCGGCATGGACATCATCAAGATCAAGTAAATACATTTTTGCCGCTGTTTCGGTTAATATAATGTTTTTAACGGTGATGTCTGTGTAGTTGGATTGTGTATATTTGGCTTTATAAGTGATATCTGCTTCCTTGCAGTGTCGGCTGTGTGTTCTGTGATCCCAAAGAGCCTATTCGAGTATGCACCCGATTCAGAGCCCGAATCCTGCTCTTCAATATTGAGGTCCCCATTACACAAGGTTTCCCAGTAGGTACACACACAAACTGTTGTACACACACATGTATCAACAAGCTAACGACTCTCTTTCTGTATCATTGTAAGTACATGTTTCGTTCATTGTGGCACTGTGCATGTGTGCAGGTATTGTTCCATTACCAGACGGTCAGTGAGCCGGCCACCATTAGGAAACTAATCAGTGTTCTACATAAGAGCAGTGGTGAAGTCCTCAAGAAGAAACCTAAGTGAGTGTTGGTGTGGGAGTGGGGGGGGGGGGGGGGGTGGGGTACAGTATAACATTTTTTATAATATACACATCATATTTTTCTATCTATAGCATGCTCATTCTATGTTGTGCTTTATTAAGTGTGATAGATAAAGGATAATCAAAATGAAATAATGTGTTATGCTTACTTCCTGTGTGTCTTGTCTGTTTGTAAGGTGTTTGGGGAAGGGTATGAATGCCATCGTGGAGATCCAGACCCAGAGGCCAGTGTCATTAGAGTTGTACAAAGACTACAAGGAACTTGGCCGCTTCATGCTGCGCTACGTAGGCTCCACCATTGCTGCAGGCGTAGTTACTGAGGTGAAGTGCAGCTACTATTGGATAATGTATTCCAGCTGACAATAAGGTTGACATTAGCTTGTAGTCATGTTTTGATGTAGTGTCCTTCATTTTTCTGTACTGCAGATCAAAGATTGAAGACCATTTTCAACGACATAGAGCCAGTCAGACCTTGCTCTGAAGCCTGCATGCAGCCAGCCAGAGAGAGAGAGAGAGAGAGAGAGAGTGCAATTCCTCAAGAGATGTCACTCGTAGACTAAGAACGTCACATTCATCCATCTCTCCATCCAGCTGCTTCACCTGACTGCCCTGATCAACACTAACTGCACCAGCTACATGTAGCAAACATGTAGTGCATCCACTAGCTCTGACATCCTAACGCAGCGACGCTGAGCAGCCTCCATCGTCAAACAGGCACACAACCTATCAACCCCAACTTAAAATTACCACCACAACAATGACCATTTTCCTGTGTCAGTAAAACCTGTTTGCTCTTAATTCTTTAAGTCAAATCAATACTATAATCAGACTCTGAAAGATGATCCTACCACGCCGAGTGATGGATGATCACCAGCCCCGTGTAAGGATGACATTTCCTTTCCCCTGTAATGATAGGGTGTTTTGAGAAATAACAAATTCCCATTTCTCTCATGTAAAATTCAGTCAGTGACAATAAAGATCCAGTTTACATCACAACATTTTTAGGCATAGTTATCACCTAATAAAGCTTCCAAACTCAAACTGGTTAACTTTAAATTTAGACAGAAATCAAAGGACGGGCTATAATGAAGGCAAAATGTTTGGTATTATTTTTACCATAACTTTGTTCGCATCTCAAATTATGTAGCTAAGGGGACAAGGCAGCAAAGACATATAAATATTTACTCTAACCAAAGTAGAGTAAATTGTGAACAAAAGGGAAATTAAATGTTAATCTTTCCCTGGATATGGAGTTGGAATTCTTTTATGCTAACAAACGATAGATTACTTGAAATCCTTCCACAAAGGAGATTTTCAGTAAAGCTTCAAAATGCTATTTGAAGGGCTGATCTGTTTTTTTTTTCTCTAATAAAGAAAAGAGAGACTTAAGTAGTTTTTCTGTTCCACCAATCAAAAATGTTGGTCTGATGTGAAGTGACGGTGTGAAGTAAGATGACTTGAAATGAACGTGACATCCGTAAACTGTGGTTTGAGTTTTGATTTCAGCAGTGTCCCTTTTCGTCAACCTGAGAAAATCCTGTCGAAATGCATATGGACGTGGAAATATAAATGTGATGGTTTCCTGCAGAAAAACTGATCTTATTGATACTGTCACTGAGAGCCTGAAGAAGGAGAATCGAGCAGTTACCATGAAGTTAAAAACACATAGGTGGCACATGACGATACACCATGTTTGCATTTTGAGGAAGGTTCCTGGGTGAGGCCTCATTCTACCTTCAGTGTGTTTGTTATCTGATAGTCAACACAATCCAGTCAAAAGGCCTCACAAAGATGAATTTGTACAGTACAGAAAGATTGTGTAGTTCACCCAGCTGCTACATGATTGCAGTGTTCAGTTTGTTGCAAGGTCACTACTCACTCAAGTTAACCTCTTAAAGTGGTAGAAGGAAAATAGCCGTTGTTGATGCTACGTCTGGTGCCCCGTACCATGATGATGAATCACTTTCTCTGTAAATGGATGAGTAATGCAATGGCTTCATCTTCAGACACTGCTCTGTCTGAAGCAGTACTTTCCAAAACTGACAGTCACACAGTTGTCAGACTCGTGTACACAAACCATTAACCTCAGTATGTGTGCTCATAGTGAATGCACATTATGAAATATGAGGGTTAGAACTGTGATGTTCAGTGCATTGGTATGATAGGCTCCAGCCCTCTGTGACCATGAAATCTTTAACTCTTCAACTAATCACACTGAGCCCTGGGCAGAGGAGATGGTTTGTATGCTGGTCTTCATAACTGTTGAAAAAAACATCATCTCAAGGTCTATTTCGTAGCTGCTCTGGTGCTTCTGATCATTTCTTTAAGCACAATCTTACCTTTTCTCAACTGTTTCCAAGATCAAGAATGATCTTCTGATGACTAACTTCTGATGATTTTATTTATCTCAATTAAAGACAGGAAATGCTTTTGCAATGCATGTAATACACTAATTTTCTATACTATGTGAACCTAAGCTAAATGAGTTATTATATCTTTTAATAGATGTTTTTTTTGTTTAGCAAACTGAGGAGGGTAATAAAGGTATAATTAGTGCTGTCAAGAGATGGCTTATAAATTTGTTAACATATTTGAACAGATAGTGTGAGCCATTTACATTCTGTTGTATTTGAGACTAGTTTCAAGTGCTGCCTGCAACCTTTAGTTTTATCTCCAAATAATTATTGAATAAAAATAAAACATAAGTAAGTAAACAGTAAGTTAGTCAACACATCAAAAACAGTAAGAACACTTCTGAACAATACAAGCAACACTGGACTTGTTGCTTTTTCCCCCTCTTTGCTTTAGATAATATAAAATAAATAAAACAGACCCATCAATCACAGTGATGTAAGTTAGCACATCAAAAATAACATTGTTCATAATTACAAAATAAAACCAAGCAATAACTTCTAGTAGCTACAGACGGCAGCAGCTATGCTGACCTCACGCTTCTTATTTATTCTTCAGCCAGTTGCTGAGACAGACCAGCTTGGTCACCTTTTCTGTGAGCAAGGCTGTGCTTTTCTTTTGCACTATGTGGCCTGCAAGTCTAAACAGTCTCTCACGAGCTATGGAGGTTGCTGAGGAGGCCAGGTACTTGCGTGCAGGGGCTGATAGCTTTTAATGAGATCCTGAGTGAGTATACAGCTCTCCAGACTCTTGTCCATCTTCTTCTGAGTCAGAGTTGGACCCCTGCATGTTCCCCAGACTCGTCCACACCTGAATGAATGATGATTGTCATTAAATACTGAGTGCAGTAGGCTGTTTTATTTTATGAAAAGGCAACTCGCATACAGAAACAGTAAAGTTGGAGATTAAAAATTAGATTAACATGATACAAAAAACATAACGTGCTAAATATGACTGTAATTAATTTGACACCCCTAGGTATGATTAATTTGGAAACTACATTATTTAATAATCACTTCTATAAGAACTTTGGTTTCTAATTGGCTGTTTTGCTGGGAGAATAATTAGCCAAGCTACTGCTGAGCAGTAGAGCACAGTGCCCATTATTGTGAAATGTGTAGTAGGAGGTGTAGTTCACTTCAACTCATCTGAGGTTTGAAACACAGCCTGCTCCAGTCTCCTGTCATTTTCTTTGTTTGTCGTGTTTGTTTGATAGCACTAATTTTGACAACCATGCAGCGCTCTTATCTGGTTCTGGAGAACTACATCGGTGGAAAGTTTGTCTCCTGTAGGAGTCACATCGACTCCTATGATCCATCCACTGGAGAGGTTTACTGCAAAGTACCTGACAGCGGCAAGGAGGAGGTGGGACATCCCAGCAATACTCTGGGATTTTTTTTTATTTTTCTGCATCTAAGCATGTTGTACTTTCTCTTTAACATTCCTGCAATGCCTCTGTAAAGCTTGTAATGTTAAACTTTTGCTGAAGCTTAGAAGTGCAGCTCTGAGCTCCTATAAGCAATATTTGTAGTGGTAGATCTACAGGTCTACTTGTGGATGTTTGCCTTTATCAATGCATTTGCACTCTGTTTGGCAAATGTTGTGACCATGTTGAAGTCTTTGTATGAGTCATTTCTGCTGCTGTTTTTGCTCATAATTGCACTCGCGTAAACTTTGCAAAGCTAGTATTTATTGCAGGGATTTGGTGTTGGGTTTCATTTTATCATAAGAGCTGTTACTGCCAGCTTTTATTTTTGGATGGAAGTATTTGTGTGGCCAAGAAAAAGAACGAGGGAAGTGAATACTTACGTGTAATATATTAATGTTGAATATGGGTCCAGGTTAGTTCAGATGATCTGGAGAGCTTATATCATAGCAGAGAAGCACCTTTGCTCTTTACAGAGTCAACAGTCAAGTAATCATTAAACACATTGAACCCACATCAAGTTCACAATTTTTCAAGTCTTAAGTCTCAAGTCTGCCCAAATGAACACTGACATGTTTTTCTTCCTAATGCACTTCCAACATAAGTAACAGGGGACAAAATCCACAACCCTAAGCTAATGTGAGTCTTAACCATCAGTTTGGCAACTACTGCAGTCCTAGAGACATGCAGAATAATGTAATCTAATCTAATCTCTGTATGAATGGCTGTCTGCAGGTGGAGGCAGCAGTGGCAGCAGCCAAAGAAGCCTTCCCCAGCTGGTCCGCTCGCAGCCCAGAGCAGCGAGCACAGGTCCTCAACAAGCTGGCCGACCTGATCGAAGCTCACCTGGAAGAGTTCGCCCAGGCTGAGTCCAGAGACCAAGGTGTCTTAAACTGTTCTGTGTTGTATTAACCCACCAATTCAGTGGGCTAATCAGATACTTAACAACAGTTGTTTTCAATGTCACCAAGAGAGTCATAAATGGAAAGTTTGTCGTGGAAGTGGAGGCAAAGGAAACTGGGTCATTCAAATCAAAAGAACAAGAAAATAGTGAACACGTGGTGTTTTGTATATTAGATATAGTGCTCAGTTGGCTTTTGGCCTGTAGGTGGTGCTAGAGGAAAACTCATGGAGTTCCAAAACAGAAAAGGTTTTTGCTTTGGGAAGCATGAGTGCTCAGTCAACTTTGATATTTACAGAAAATGAGACGTTAACAAAAACATTAGGATTTATATTCTATCTACTTTCAGGGCTGCATTTACAACAATCACAAATTTTCAGAATATTCAGACGTTAAAGTAGGAATGTGAATAAATCTTTACCCTGAACTGTATGTTTAGTTAGGATTGCCTGCACATGCCACCCACCTCTGACATCACATGTAAACACGGAAGTGGCTTTCAGTAGGTTCAGGAGGGCGTAGCCATATATCCATATATTGTGCAATAAGTCGATATATGGCTATTATAATGTCAATAATTATGTTATTATATGATATGTTGATGATATAATTTTTGTGACAGGCCTGTCCTTACTGAATATCCTAAATTAAAACACAAACACGGAGTACATCAGTACAGCAATCTTTCTCTAAGGTAATAAGAACAAGGTGTTGTCTTCCAGAAAGACTTTTGTTTACACAACGCAGTATCAGATGGGCATCGAATAATTTGCTAAATGTGAAATGATGAATGTCTGATCTCAAAAACGTCTCAGGAGTATTTGAGTAAACGTTATTTTCTTCTGTTCTATGTATTTGATGCAACGTTACAGGTAAAACAGTCACATTTGCACGGACCGTGGATATCCCCCGCTCTGTGTACAACTTCCGCTTCTTCGCATCATCCGTGCTCCACCACACCACAGACTGCAGCCAGATGGACCACATGGGCTGCCTCAACTACACCGTCCGCTGCCCCGTAGGAGTCGGTGAGAGCTCCATATGTGTTCACATTAAAACATGTAAAGGTTATTTTTGTGCTATATGTGTTCTTAAATTGTGTTGTTGTTGTTGTTGTTGTTGTGTGTGTGTGTGTAGCTGGTCTGATCAGCCCCTGGAATCTCCCCCTCTACCTGCTGACCTGGAAGATTGCACCTGCGATTGCTGCAGGCAACACGGTGGTAGCCAAGCCCAGTGAGATGACCTCTGTGACTGCCTGGATGATGTGCAAGTTGATGCAGGAGGCCGGTAGGACTACAGCACCCACAATTCAAAAGAAACACATGATTATACACACATGATGTGAAGATCAAGTGTTCCTGCGCGCTGTCAAATTTCACTTTACACATTTTACTATTAATAATCTATAAATAATCTCTCTCTCTCTCTCTCTCTGCAGGTGTTCCTCCAGGAGTAGTCAACATAGTATTTGGGACTGGACCGCGAGCAGGCGACGCCCTTGTTGGCCATCCTGATGTCCCGTTAATCTCCTTCACTGGTTCCACGGCAACTGCCCAGCGCATCACAGAGCGGACAGCCCCCTACTGTAAGAAGCTGTCACTGGAGCTAGGAGGGAAAAACCCTGCCATTATTTTCGCTGATGCAGACCTGGACCAGTGCATAGAGACCACCATTCGCTCCAGCTTCTCCAACCAGGTAAGAAAAGTGTTAGTGAGTGTTGAATGGATGCTATCTGTATGAAGAACAGTGATAATGGTGCAGTTGAATTTATTTTTTCCACATGAGGGCAATCGCATACCATATGTTGCTGTGCAGTAGCTGCATGGGAACAACTTTCTGAACACTCAGTGCTTCAGTAAAAGTCTTACCTTTCTCTTCTCAGGGAGAAATCTGCCTGTGCACCAGTAGGATTTATGTAGAAAGGAGTATATACTCCAAGTTCCTGGAGAGGTTTGTAGCTGCAGCTAAGAAGTGGAAGACCGGTTCGCCCTCTGACCCCGGCAACAACAACGGAGCGCTCATCAGCAAAGAACATCTGGAGAAGGTGGTGACCTAAATTGTCAAGAACAACTTTTGGAAAGACATGTTGTTTTCTCAACTCATATTTATAAATCTCTCTCTCTTTTGATGTCCAGGTTCGTAGCTTTGTAGCACTCGCCAAATCTGAAGGTGGCACCGTCCACTGCGGCGAGGGGGTTGACCAGCTGGACCTCCCTGAGTGCAACAGCAAAGGCTACTTCATGCCGGCCACCGTCATCTCGGGCATTTCCGACAGCTCCCGAGTCATGCAGGAGGAGATCTTTGGCCCTGTCACCTGCGTCAACCCCTTTGACACAGAGGATGAAGCCGTTTCCAAGGGCAACGGGGTGCGCTATGGTCTGGCGGCCACTGTGTGGTCGCAGGATGTGGGGAAGGTTCACCGGATGGCCAAGCGCTTACAGGCAGGTCTGGTGTGGACCAACTGCTGGCTAGTGAGAGATCTAAACCTGCCTTTTGGAGGGATGAAGGACTCTGGTGTTGGGAGGGAGGGAGGGAAGGATTCCTACCACTTCTTCACAGAGGTGAAGAGTATCACGATCAAACACTGAAAGTGGAAAGGGAAATGGCAGCATAGGATTATTTTCTATTAAAAGTAAGTACACATGTGTGTAGAAGGTTTATCTTGACATTCACCTTCCCTCTTTTTTCAACAACTAATATCACCTCCCACCCACATTTGTAGAATACAAAAGTCAGAGAAAGACCGATAAGAAAACGAGCATAGATCCAATATAATAAACTAATTCTGAAAAGAAGCAGTGATAATATGATTGAAAGAATGTGCTGTGAAGCAGGTAAACACTGCTAACCAAAACCAAGAGCTAAAACACTGTAGGTGAGTTTCATTAGAATGGCGTGACTGTACAGGTATTTGTTTTATAATTACATATAAGCGTTGAGCTTATGTAAATGCCACATATAGTTCAGTGTGTTTTCATGTTTACTTCAGAGTCTGAGTTATGTCATTGTTGTCTGTGCAGGAGCTCAGTTGTCAGTATCTGTGACACAATGTCAGATGAATGTCGGATCTGTGGGCTCGTAACAAACGCAATAGGTCCACTTTGACAATGAAGAAGTCAAAGTTTTTATCAGCACACTTTGTACCTTTCATGTGTCACGGTTGTATATTTGGTCAAAGTTTGCCCTGTTATTGATTTTTTTTTTTTTTTTTTTCCGCTTCACACAAACTAAAAGGTAACTGTTTTACAGCTCATTGAGCTGTTTATGTCTGACTTGCTGACGTAAAAGAGGTGAATAAATGTCAAACTGTTTCATGTGGTCGATGGGAAAACATGTTTGCAGAACATGCCAGCAAACAGCTGAGTGAACTGGATGACTGTGTTTATACAGAAGCTTTAATAGTAGTCTATTGCCTAATGACGAAAACACACTTCAGATATTATATCTCACATGGGATTGTCAGAAAACTCACTTTGCATGTATTATCACTTCAAGTGACGTGCAAGTAGTCATCCTCAGCAGCTTGTTTTATCATCTCATGATCACGTTTTTTTTCTCCCGTTTGTCGGCGCTCTCTTTAGCCCCTTAATCAAACGTGTGTCCTCTCCTTGTCAACATCTGATCATGACTTGGATGGTTCACCGCACATGCTGATGAGCCCTCTGCGTCATTCAGGCAGTTGTGCCAGTCAAGGAAAAGAGGGCACACAGAGTATGCACCGTGTCTGTGTAAAACTGACGTTCACTGGTGAGGTATACAGTATGTGACATTTACCACGGAGTCAGTGTGTGTCCCCACCCTCTTGTGTTTTGGCTAGGGAAGGGATACTGTGCCATGTCACACTGCATGATTGCATACAAACACACACACACACATGCACACTCCTATGCCTTCCTAGAGCATAGCGTGTGATGAAATGGATACCACCCAAAAGTCAGGTTAGGAGGTCTAAAGCAATGTGTTTTGTTGCACCACCACACACACACACACACACACACACACACACACACACACACACACACACCAAGTCGTAATCTTAGAAACAGAATGGGAACAAAGCAAATCAGCAATTATTTCATTTTCTTCCGTTTCCTCCCTTTTTCTGGATTTATCTTTCATCTCCCCCCCCTCCCCTTCTTCCTTTTTGAACGTTTCATTCAGAAGGAAAAAGCTCATTGAAGCAGGTCTCACCCAACTGTACGTGACTTTGAGGACACTGCCGGTGCCTTCAGCCAAACCAAGCATTTCACTTTCACCTCACTTATCGGCCACAGAAAGAAATGAAAATAGAAACATCCTAACATTTCATATCCACGAGGAAACTGGGATAGCTTGCTCAGTAGAATACATAAGGAATCTGTTTTCATTGCCACCACACGTGATAGGCCTCCTGCAGTGGGTGCACTCACTGATATGTATGAGGAGAGAACAGTCAGAACCAACAGCCATCTTCTCTCTGTGTTTAGGCCAGAAGCCAGCACAATAAGTCTTGTAAAATATTGGAATTTTTTTTCCTTTGTGTGTGAGAAAGATACAAATAGAGAAAGACAGTGAAAGAAAGAGAGTGACAGACTGAGACCTGAGAGATAAAGATCCAATCCTGACTTGACCTTGTGTCCTAGATTCTGTAAAGTAAGAACTACTTAATGCATTTGTTGCTTAAACCAACACACTATTGTTTGCTATGACATCTGAAGTCAGAGCTCTAATTACAGACTGCACCTGTTCATTGAGTCAAAAGATATTTACTTGTTTTTTTGTTTGTTTTTTTTAAGCTACTTAAACTGTCCTCATGTGTCACACATGGTAAACTTGTTTTTTTCTCATAACCAGCCTCTCCTTCTTTCACCTTGCTCCTGTCTCTCAAACTTTCTGTCACACTGGCACTCAGGGGATTTTCCACAGTGGGTGGCCTGGGTTTTTTTTTTTGTGATAGATAAGCCGGGAGATGAAGCTGAATCCTGGGAAAAGGCTGAGTTCAAGCAGGTTAAACAAACTCAGCCATGAAATCCCATGTGCGTGTGGAGAGAGGATGAGAGGCAGAGAGAGAGAGAGAGAGAGAGAGAGAGAGAGAGAGAGAGAGAGAGAGAGAGAGAGAGAGAGAGAGAGAGGGTTATTTGGCAACAGAAAGCCATTCTGAAAATGACGCACACATAACAGTCAAAAGAAAACAACATGGGTGTAAAAGATGAGTTAGTAAATGAATATTTCACAAATGTATAATAATAATAATAATAATGAAATATGTTTTGCCTTTCAATTGGCTGCAGATATTACACACCTGACTTGTTTTGATGCTCTGACCTGATGAAAATCCAAGTAAGATCCAAACGTAGTCGACAATAAACGTGAGGTTACGTTTTATCATTCTCGTGAGAAGCCCTCCCTAAAACTCCCGTATGAAATACCTGTAATTTCTGAATTTGTCTTCAGTTCCAGTGTGTAGTTAATCTAGAAAAGTTATTTTGCCTTTCTGCCATAATGTCCTTACTGACAGGAACCTGTGTCCTGCTAATGTAACAGGATCATAAGATACTAAACAACACTGCCACACTGTACTTGCCAAAATGTTCTGGCCTAGATCTTTTCTTTTTTTGACAAATTGAGTGAATCATGCCTTTATCCCGAGTGCACATCAATTACAGCATTATGCTTTCACACCATCTGGACTGTGTATTCAGTTATGTCATTGATTCCTTCGCATGATATGCTTGATATTGGGTTATATATCGAAACTGCTCCAAGTGCTAAAATCAGACCACTTTGTTATTATTTTTAGCACAGGTACAACCAGGATTATATTTCAATAACCACACTGGCAGGTTTGACAGCCCATGTAAGACAAAGACTCATGGGAAGCCAGCTGAACAGAGGCTGCAGTGCAGCTCAGAAGTAGGGCAGGTCTTTTGGCTCTCTATGCTTCCACGCTTCAAACAATTCGACTGAGGCAGTCTGCTTCCTGTTGTGGTTGATGCTCTTTAATCCCTGCATGTTATGTGCCAAATAATAACAGCGTGGACAAACAGAGTAAAGAGCAAAGAGATGATGATTTTGTGTGGTGCAAAAAAAAAAAAGGAGCGCAATTGCAAGCGTGTCCGGAAGCCCCCCGGGGTCATCTAATCATGACAACAACTTGTAAAAGTTTTGGGTCTTTTATTGCATTTGAAATGTTGCCAATCCCTCCTTGTACTACGCTATATTTTGGCTTTGGGATATTACTGAAAAATAAGCAGGAAACAAAAAAAATTGTCAGTGATCCAAGCTGTTAATGTGTGAGGATAAAAATGTGTAGCCTATTGTCTAAATATGGCTGTGAAGAGTGCAAGCACACATTTCGGCATTTGCCTTTCAGGCCCTCAGGCAGCAATGATTCTTGAATAAATAGTTCCTCTATCTTGAACTGATTACATGCTTATTATTTTTCTAGTATTTTGCTGTTGGGAATTCTTCATACCCATTTAGGATGAGCTAGTTAGTTGCAGGTACAGGAAGCTCTCAACATATTAAACTGAGCTCCAGCGTTGCTGGGATTTGGGTTGGTGTACTTTTTGGTTCCAAGAAATAAAACTAAAAACTACGTACCACCGAGGAGGGACGACTTTCTCATAGTTCTTTGTTGTTGTTTGTTTACACCACTGTCACCATATTGACGCTGTTCCCATCGTGTAACTGATGCAGACACGAGGACACAAAAGTGTGGGGTTCAGCCACTGCAGAGCAAACAATATAGAGAAACCAGGTCAGCACTGAAACCTTAGATGTTTACACTAGGGCGTTTATTGATATAAAGCTCAGTCTGAAATACTAGACCAGTCCAGAAAAGAAGGGACACAAAAGAGTTTATGTGATATACGGCTGTTGTTGCTTTGGGTGTGAATTTATTTAACAATGCAGATCATTGACATGCTTGACCTGTAAACCCATTTGTTGAATATTATCTGTAGGCTTACACTAAGGAACAAAATACTGAATATGTTTCATATGCAGGCCATCATGCCTCATGCATGTAATCACTCATCTAGAGTGCAACTATGCACTAGTATGTGAGTGTGCGTGTGTGCTCAGCATGGGACAATCTGACCTAAATAACTCATGTTCAATATTTGACATGATGAATGTCTCTTACATAATATTTAGCCTTGCTCTTCAATGCAGTTTAAAAGAAAGTTCACAGTTTTTCCACATCCGTCTTAAAACAATAGTCGGGTAAAAAAAAAAAAAAAAAAAAAAATCAGATACAAAATCCACAGTCTTCATTTTGTGCAGAATGTATAATATAAGGTGTCAGCAATTTGAATTAATCACACAACCCTCTTCAAAGGTCTCTGTTGGTGCGTAACATTGACTTGACAATGCCTTTTGAACGCTGCAAATGCTATAATAATAATAATAGCCTCTATTGTTACTGTCTTTGTTGGTTTAAAGGTCTTTCGGCCAGATTTGAAATACTATTATTTTGCCTCCTTTTCGTGTATCTGTATTAGTCAGTATGTCTCATTTTTTGCATCTCAAAGCTAGTAGAATCTGCTCAGTCATCTGATCGTGGCCCGAGATTCACTGAGCTTTAATTAAAGAGTTTGAATAGAAGGTAAGGTAAGTGTATTCGGTTCAGATGTCTCTTTACTGGGAGTCATTTAATCCTCAAAGGTGAATAGAGAGTTGCTGGTTCACGAAGCATAATGAAATTTTTGATAATACAATGTATTTCTTTTAAAGTGATTTGCAGAGGTTTTGAGATTGTTTTCAGATCTTACTAGGTAGGCATAGTGTCATACAAATATACAAATCAGGCTGCAGATCTCATACACAAAAAAAAAATAAAAAGTCTTGACCAGAAAAGACATTCAGCCTTACAATGACACAAGCTGTGCTGCTCTGCTGCATTCCCTACAATAGATTCTTTAAAAATATACCTCATGTCGTTAGTGGCTTACTGGAAAAGACTCACAAAGCTTGATTTCATTTTCCACGCAGTGGGAGAAGGATGACACCAAATCCTCCCCTGAATGTAAAAAATAACGAAGCCAATGTGTCATGGTGGAACAGTGTGCAGTGTCGCCTCCAGCATGGCTGCCTCACAAAGGCCATCAGAGCTCCGCTGAGACTGCACAGAGCTGAGGCCTGTCTGTCAGTGCGTGGGTGGATGTGTGTGTGTGTGTGTGTGTATGTTTGTGCACATAAAGGGGAGATTGGAGATGAAGGAGGAAAGAGAGAGGGATAGGTATCTACTTAATGCTGACTAGTCAGTTTCTGGCTGTAAGACCAGATGGCTCAGTTTGGCCTCTGATTCCTCAGGCCAATGTCCAGGTGAGCACTTGTCTACACACACACACACACACACACACACACACACACACACACACACACACACACACACACACACACACACACACACACACACACACACACATATACACAGGAATATACAAACCCTAATGTCTCTTATACAATTCAGTTCATAGCCTGAACTTATTGTCAGTCCTCCCACTCAGCAGGTTAGTTTAGGAAATAGAGTTTTTGAAAAGAGTTTTGGAGGAAAAATGTCATAAAAAGAGACTTTGTAGGGAAAAAAAAGGATAAAAAGCTGCACATATTGTAAGCGGGGTTTGTAGATGTGCTTATATGGGAGTTGTAAATCACTTAGATTTACTTTAGCACCTGTAATTAGCATTTATAAGCAGGAAATAAACATTTAACGTACTATAACACACTGTTGTAAAAGAATATACTGTATGTAGACATTGTAAAGTGTATGTTTATGTATTTGTGAATAAATCCAACCTTGCCCATGCACCATAACTACAATAAAATTAAATGATAGAAAATGACACACATGAACAAACTCCTACAGTGTTTGCTCTTCATGTGTTTTCCTATCTCAGGTATAGTAGCTGTTATCTGTGCCCCCGCTCTGCCTCTCTTCCCTGCTTCTACATTCATCTCTTCACTCCACTTGTCTTTTGTTGTTGAGGTTGGTACCTTTTCCTGCTATTTTATTGGTTTGCTTGTGACACACCACCTCTGGGAGCACTGCTACAAAAGATCAAACACAACGCCTAACTACACAAAGAGTGTCTGACCCTTCCTGGCACATGACAAAAAGGCGCCATGTGACCTCGCTGTCTGTTTACATTAGCTTCCTGCCCATGACCGACAGTTAACCATGGGCTGGTTGTCAAATAAGTGACATAGCAAAATAAACGTAAAATGGGAAATCCTATGATTATGTAAGGTTTGACTGTAATTATCCAGGGTGCATATTATTGTCTATAAATCTGTTATTATCTGTTCCTCATTCAGTCCATCCTTGACCTATAAATGTAGGCTGTATCATTTCAAAACACATCTAATATTTACTTATCAATTTAGTGCAAGAGCAATTTAGCTGGTCTGAACCTAGATTAAATTCAGTCGTATTATTTTACAAGTGCATTGACCTTACACACACACACACACACACACACACATGCACATGCGCACACACACACACACACACACTGGCTCGCTCAGGCTTTTCGTTCAGACAATAGGGCCTTGTCTCAGTCCATTTCCTGACTCAGAGAAAGGGACACTTTCCGGGGATTCTTCTGCCGCCTGCCCGCCTTCGTCCTTGAAACAAACTCACGCAAATACACACACACACACACACACACACACACACACACAAGACACACACACACACACCTTCACGCTCAGTCTGCGACTAATCACTCCCATGGGACGGTACAAGTATTTAATTTCATTACACTAATTAGTCATATGTCGTCACAAATGTGACTGCTTTGTTGGTGGACACGCTGGCTGGAGTTTTAATTCTGATACGATCAAAGCTGGTTGTCCTCCCACATAAAGTGTCCCACGGCTTCCGTTGCGCACACAAAAGCATTTTTTTATTTTTGATATACAAAACTCTGTTAAAAGTTATTTATTACATTGTTGATATTTTATTTATTTTTTCTTACTTTTTAAGATTCAGACTCCCTTGTATTTTGTTAGCTTGTTCTGAATTCATTGATTTTGGTCAGAATCACTAAAACTCACTCTCCTCTCCTGTCCTGTCCTCTCCTTCCTACTTACTGAATGATTTAACATTAAGAGCTAAGTGTGTGTGTGTGTGTGTGTGAATGTATTACATAACCCTCTGTTTGAGGAGTGCTTTAGAAGGAAGAAGAGCTCTCGTCCTAGGGTGCTGTCAGCTGTGCCACCGAAACCAACTGTGGGATTAAATAGAGAGACACAGAGAGAGAATCTAAGAGAGACACGTAAAGAAAGAGAGTTGTGCAGATGCACAGCAGGGCCTCACAACACCCAAAGGCCTGCCATTATTTTGACCTGCTGGGATGCTATGCTTAGGATACAACAGGAACATCTGGGGAGATGAGGGGAGGAAGAGGAAGGCAGACAGGGAGAAAGAAAGTGGGAAAGGACAGAGAGATTTATGCACTTCTGAGAAAAGAGTTGCCTGCGAGTTGAAAGATGTTGTTGCCATTGAGTTAGCTGCTCAGCCAAAGGTCATCCAAAAGCAAGATCTCCACAACTACACAGGCCATATTTCAATACAATATACCTATATTCATGGCCTTATGTCAGTCTAATTACATAACATTACAGCACATTGCTCTAAACGCTTTGAGAACAGCGATACTGTCCATATAGTGTTTGTTTTCTACAATGTGCGTTGCATACTGGACCATTGGCACCAAACTTGTGATATCACAAATTCTGCTTGTATGTACATGGTCTAATATCAGATTTAAGGTGAGCGCACAAAAGCGTTTCCTCTTCTGCAGATGAATGTGAGCAGCCTTCTACCGTCGAACTGTCAAACTGTCAAACTGAATTTTGATTGTTGCTTAGTCAGTCATGAATATTCAGCGTTAAAGAAAAGTACTTTTAAGTTTTTAGAGGCTTGTTTTTGCTTTGGTTTATTTTGATGTATACATATTTGACATATGTAAGATATCAGTGTTTGCAGTACAAACAGAATTAGTCAGCAGCATAATATATTCAGTAATGAAGCAACAGAAAACCAGCAGTGAAAATATGTATTTATTATCTATTCTGCTTATACATATTGCACCATGCGATCAGTTTAAACATACTCCCCTGCCTCTGTGGTTTTTGGTGCGGTGTAGTCATTCTGTACACATTTTCTTTTTTTTTATTTTCTGTGGGAGGCCGAAAATGAACAAAGCTCTGTGTGTCTGATTGTTTTGGTTCTCAGTTAAATGGTAGCTTTGGTATGCATAACGGTGGGATGTTGTGTGTGTGTGTGTGTGTGAGTGAATAAAAGATAATTTCAGAGAGGGAAAAGAAAGACAAAGAAAAGGTCAAAATACTCATTTGTTTCTACTTGCAAGATTTTGGAATAAATCTAAATGCTGCTTGTGTACAATATTAAAATATATACGTGTTGTTAGATATCTGAGCACAGTTCAGCTTTTTTTAATGACCAACATATATTGACAACTATTTATCGGTAGCTGAGCTGCAAACATACATCACATGTTATTTTGTTCCAAAGAGTGACCTTCTATAACCACCAACACAGACAACAGCATTAAAGATGTTTTTCACACAAGGATTTCAATCAATTGACCTTATTCTGCATCTGACTGACCTGTAGACTCCCCTCCGCTGGTCTGTTCTGATTGGCTGGGTTACAGAAAAACAAAAACTTTCACATGCATTGAACTGGTTGGTTGAGCAATAACTTAAGATTACTAGGTATTGTGATGTGTGTTTTTCCATGTTTTTTTCCACATGTTTGACTGTGTTGTTTATATTTATGTGGAGAACTCATGGCCTCTCCTCCTGGACATCTAATGGATTATTAAGTAACATCTTGCACCTACATGTTGACATGTTGCAACTCCTCAAAACACTCAACTATCTAGCGCTGATGTCATTATTGTACTTTGTAAAGGTGAAATGGGTGGTGTAGTGAAAAAAGAGAGGGAGGGGTGGTAAATGTTTTGGTTTTGAGAGGGGAGTATGAGGAAACTGTGTGTAAGGTTCAGGTCAGCACGGAGCCAGAGTATAAACACACCGGTGGAAGTGACGTGTGTACACCCTTAATTGTGTATGAATGAATACAGACTAAGGTTACTATAATACAAATACACACAAATACACACACACACACACATGTTGTGTTTCCATCTCTTCAGGGGACAACATGATTTGCCTCGGTTCCAGGAGTGGCTTCAGTCATTGAGATGGTAATAGCACAGTAGAAACCTGCTGATACACACACACACACACAAATAAAAAACAACAACAGTAACAGTAATACTTATAATGCTTCTCAAACAGGCCAGTTTCAGCTATAACACAAAGATCTACAAGAAAGATGAGAGGATTTAATGTGGTACAAAAAAATACACAAACAGGAAAAGGCACCTACGTTTGTCAATTTCATGCATTCAAGGGCTTCCCTCCTTTTTTCTTTGTGATATAACCCACACAATTCTAATAACTAGCTATGACTAATAATGACTTTTTTCATACACACGCAGAGGGGTCATTTAAAAAAAACAAAACAAAAAAACAAAACAACGTTCTACATGCTGTTGTATAGTAAGAACAGTAAAGGAATCCACAAGGCCTGAGTCAGTGTAAAATGTACTCAAAATAAGTGGGGATTAACAGAGGAAAGATCAAAAGACAATAAGACAGCAGCGGGTCATCACCTCTTTATTGAATGACAGGCTTTGAGCTTCCTTTATCTATTTAAAGAGTCGTGTTGACCACAAAGGGTTGAGAGTGTGTATGAGTGAAAGTGAGTGTGTGTGCTTTGCAGTGGTTAAAGGTTATGGTCTGTATAAACAGGGAAGAGATTTGTGCATCTGTTCTTTCCTGACTTTAGATTTCTAACTCACTGCCTCTTCCATAGATGGCATCAGATTGTGTGTGTGTGTCTGTGTGTGTGTGTGTGTGTGTGCTCATGTTTGACCTGCAGGACACCAACTCAGACTACTGTCTCCATGGCGAGGGCTGCTTCCTGTCATCGGAAGGCTGGGCTTCCTGTGCTAAGGGCGCTGTTACAGTTTGTGTGTACTGTAGACGTCTCCTATTGGATCATTCTCTGCATGAAGTAGGAGACGAAATTCAAACAGTCACAAAAAAAATAAATAAGCAGAAGATAAATGTCATATCCATGTAGTGGTGGTGGTGGTGCATTCTATTTCAGGACTACAATGTGTTTGAGGAGTGTGTGCGTTTGAGCAAATCTGAATATCCTCCTTCTGACCCCCCTAAAATTCACTGGCAGTTCTTTATCACTCTCTCATTGTTTGCATGGCAGCAGGTCGGGAGAGACAGAAACGGCATCCGGGAAGCAAATTTCAATCCACAAGAAGTCCCGTAGACTCTATGACTCACCCCTCGCCTTCAGATTAGATGCCTGCTTTGCACGAGACCCAAAAAGATGGAGCTGAAAGTGAGTCGAGCCACGCGGGTGAAGTTTAGGGTGAGGCTGAAGGTTGAGGAAGCCTCTCAGAATAGCAAAGACAGGCCAAATCTATTGTCTGAGCTGTTCCAGTGTCTGTTCTTTTCCTCCTGCAGACTACTCCACCTCTGTTCGCCCCACACCTCCACTACACTAACTGGACAGTAGACACACAGGCACCAGGGGGGAAACTATTTCGCTGCACGCTATTCTTTGACAATTGTAAGAAATGTTGGCAAAGAACAATGAGCGGCTTTCATACATTTTGCAGATGAGTACGCCAAATATAAACCCAAATATCTGATAGTTTATTGCACATGTCAGTGTTTACATCACGCTTCAAACATTTATTAAATATTTTCCATTTTAAATTACAATGAGTGTTTATCTTCTCGCAGGCTGTGTCATCGTGCATTTCCACTATAGAAATACATTTCAGATTCAGTACAATATGGCGCGTTAGTTAGTTAGTAAAAGGAGTAGACATTGTGGACTGATTGCCAAATCATGAATGCACACAAACATAAAGACGTTTTGCAGTCTAGGGCAGTCTATAACTTATTTATAATTCCTCACAAAAGCCTTCAATCCTGTCGGTTTAGATAGAAAAATACATCTACATCTACTTCTCTGTGGCCTTTTCCATCAAATACCCACTGCTTAGCAGATGCATTGCGTTCCATTTTTTTAAGAGACGTTTTAGCTGATGGCCATCTGACATTTCCGTCTCCTTTTAGAGATTGTTTACCGGTTTTCTTGTACCCTCCTTCTTGCGCTCTCTCTAACTTTTGGTTAGGAACACGTTTCGGTGAAATAGTATAATTGTTGCAAGTGATTCTTGACATACATGACAGGAATTTCAGTTTCCTACGACATCTTATCCTACATAATTTATCAGAATCCATCCAAAGGTCATTCACATAGTGCTCCACACAGGATAAAGTATACACTGACACTTATTTGACCCAGGTCTGATATAAATCAGAAGTCATATGGCCAAGCAAGTCTGCTCTGCAGTATCTGATGAAACCTGTTCTTCTGACAGCACTTGACATTTCAGTCAGCCAGTCAGCACAGTGCTGCTCCCTGCATGGTGAGGCAGTCAGCATCTTTACATAATAGCTGATATGTATCAAGCAGGACTAAGAGAGAGATACAGAGTGGCAAGATTGCAAAGAACACCCACACTATCTAAAAGAAAGAGTGTGTGTGTGTGTGTGTGTGCTACCACATCTAATCTTCTGTATGGGATGCCGAAGCTACAAAAAGTGTGTTCTCAACCAAAAGGTTGGTGTCTACGGAGATTAGATAAAAGAAAATGCAGTCTGAACACAAAGGTGTTGATCTGGATCAGAAACCAACCACTCAAATTTTGTACTTAAAATGAGTTGTGTTTTTAATCTTCTCTGAGTGGATGGGACAATATAGATGCTGTTATGTAAGTCACAGAAAGGTAAAATAAAAGGACTCCAAACTACTTTCCTGTGATTGTTTAAACGTTATGACTCATTGTATTGTCCTACAAGGTGAACCGTACCTGTCCTATACTTATTAATAAGAACACATTTTGGGGTTGCTGTTTTAAACCAACCAAAAAGAGACAAATGCAATCTGCTCCTATGAAGCAACACAGGCAGTGATGTAATGACGGCATAACTACAGCAACAGCCTTTGGCATGGGTGTCCCGTTAAAAAAACAACTATAACGTTAATGTTCTCTGAGACAGTTCAATGGGAGAGAGAGAGAAAGTGCAAACTGACAAAAGGCAGACTTGTGATGGCTCGCTAGTAGTGGACCCAAAAATGCAGAGGAGCAGAGTTTGGCGAAATAAGCAGCCGTTTATTAGAGCACGGAAAAAGGGGGGCTGGGGGGTGCCACGGGCCTCAGGAAGGCAGCAGGAGCAGGGGAGTTCACGGAGGAAGCTTGAGCCGGGGACGAGGTAGGGAGAGGCCGTCGAGGGGTTTAGGCTGGGGCGGACAGGTGCAGAAGCCTGGTGGTGAGGAGGACGAAGAGCTGGAGTCTGGAGACAGAAATAGAAGTCAATACTCAGTTAAATCACGATTTTCAAAGTCTAAAGAGAAGCCTAGTTGCTCTACCACGATGCGGTGACAATCTGGCCCCGAGTGGTGGAAAAGCCAGTGCTGATATACTGCAGAGGGGATGAGCTGATGGATGGCAGGTGTGGAAGCTGAGAGAGTTGAGCTGATGGCAGGCAGGTGTGGAGGAATCCAGGAGCTGAGAGTGAGTGACAAGGTGGCCACGCCCACGCCAGCACACAGACAAACAAACACGGGGAGAGACAGGGAAACACAAGGGAGAAGGGGGGAGACAAGAGGGAGGCACAGCCACAGCTGTGACAGTACCCCCCCCTCAACGGGCGCCTCCAGGCGACCCGCCAGGCTTGGTAGGGTGGTCCCGATGAAAGTCCCGGACCAGGGACTGATCCAAGATAGCCCACCGAGGAACCCAGCAACGCTCTTCGGGCCCATAGCCCTCCCAGTCAACTAAATACTGGAAGCCGCGGCCTCGACGGCGGACATCCAACAACCGCCGGACAGTGTAGGCTGGAAGGTCATCTATGATGCGGGGAGGCGGCGGGGCCACAGTTGGAGGAGACAGTGGGCAAGTGGAGACAGGCTTCAACGTATACGGGCCAACATAACGGGGTGTGAGCTTCTTGGAGGAGGTTCGCAAAGGGGGATCTCTGGAAGAAAGCCAAACTTCCTGACCTGGTTTGTAGACAGGGGCTGGTGTTCTATGGCGGTCAGCAATACGGAGCAAGGCAGCACGAGCTTCCCTCCGGACCCTACGGCAACGGCGAAGGTGGGCTAGAACTAAAGGGACTGAGGTGTCATTCTCTGGGTCTGGCTGTGCTTGTTGGGCATCCCTGACGATGGACTCAATATCCCACGTAACTGCTGCCACCACACAGGAAGCAGGAAGGATGGTGTCTGGGGTGGAGGGTGCCTCCTCAGAGGAAAACTGGCAGGAGAGGGCACGCTGTTTGCTGAAAACCTCACCCAAATCAGGATAGACAGCTGGGACTGCTGACAGATCTGGGGGTTCCAGGGTAGAAGGGGAAACAGTGGCCTCAGCTGGCGCAAGGGCAGACTGCAAGCAAGTTGAATGGCAAAAGGGGCTCCAGCTTACCAATTTACCAGCTGACCAGTCGATATGGGGATTGTGTTTACGGAGCCAGGGGAGGCCTAACACGATGGGAGCACTAGGGGAGGATATTAGATGGAAACGGATACACTCACGATGATTATCGGACAAGATGAGGGGTACGGGTTTGGTGCGGTGTGTCACATGGGCAAGGAGGTGGCCGTTGAGAGCGTTAGCCTTCAGGGGAACATCCAGGGGCTCACTGGTGATGCCCATCTGAGCAGCCAGAGCGGTATCCATGAAACTTTCATCTGCACCGGAGTCAAGCAAGGCGAGTAGGGGCAGAGACATCTGATTCCAACACAAGGTGGCATCGAGCTGCATTCCGGGTCGGGGGCTTGGAGGGGAAGGAGTTTGGTGCGACAGAACCCCCACTGCTACTGAACGAGCCTCTCCTTTTGGCCGATGGGGACAAGAGGCAAGGAAGTGCCCCGTCTGGCCGCAGTAGAGGCAGAGTCTAGCTTGCATCCGTCGCTGGCGTTCTGCAGGTGTCAGACGAGCCCGTCCGACCTGCATGGGCTCCTCCACTGAGCCAGATGGGGGTCCACGAGTGCTGGCTGGGGAGCTGAAGTGGGACTGAAATTGGGGTGGTGGGGGGGGGAAACTGGCTGCGGGTAGGGGCCTGCCGGTCCTCTCTCTATTCCTCTCCCTCTGTCGGTTATCAATCTTGATGGCCAGTGATATTAACTCATCTAATGAATCGGGTTCGTCGCGAGTTGTTAGTTCATCCTTAATATCGCCCGAAAGCCCCTTAACAAAAACAGCTCGTAGCGCCCTGCTGTCCCACCCACTCTCTGCAGCTAGGATGCGGAAGTCAATAGAATAATTAGCAACTGAAGCCGAACCCTGACGTAGGGACAATAAACGTTTCTCAGCCACCCGACCCTGAATAGGATGATCAAAAACTCTGCGAAGCTCAGCTATGAAGCAATCATATGACCCCAGGACACTAGAACCTCCCTCCCACAATGCAGTAGCCCACTGACCTGCTCTTCCTCTAAGTAAATTAACAATATATGCAATACGTGAGCGATCAGACGGGTAGCTTGATGGTTGCTGATCGAAAACTAGAGAGCACTGTAAAAGAAAACGGCCACAGGAACCCAAATCGCCCGAATAATGATCCGGAGGTGGAACAAAAGGTTCCTTGGCTGCTTGAGGGGGGGGTGTTTGAGTCAGAGGGGAAGTATGGCTACTCACTGCTGCTGGGAATTCATCTGGGGGAGTCTGGGTGGACAGTTGAGATGCAATTTGGGCCACACTGGCACTTAAGTCCTGCAACGAGCTCATGACATTGGAAAGTAATTGGTCATGCTTTCCAAGCAATCTCCCTTGGGTGGTGAGGGCTTCACGAAGAGAATCTCCATCTGCTGGGTCCATGGTATGGCCAGATTGTACTGTGATGGCTCGCTAGTAGTGGACCCAAAAATGCAGAGGAGCAGAGTTTGGCGAAATAAGCAGCCGTTTATTAGAGCACGGAAAAAGGGGGGCTGGGGGGTGCCACGGGCCTCAGGAAGGCAGCAGGAGCAGGGGAGTTCACGGAGGAAGCTTGAGCCGGGGACGAGGTAGGGAGAGGCCGTCGAGGGGTTTAGGCTGGGGCGGACAGGTGCAGAAGCCTGGTGGTGAGGAGGACGAAGAGCTGGAGTCTGGAGACAGAAATAGAAGTCAATACTCAGTTAAATCACGATTTTCAAAGTCTAAAGAGAAGCCTAGTTGCTCTACCACGATGCGGTGACAATCTGGCCCCGAGTGGTGGAAAAGCCAGTGCTGATATACTGCAGAGGGGATGAGCTGATGGATGGCAGGTGTGGAAGCTGAGAGAGTTGAGCTGATGGCAGGCAGGTGTGGAGGAATCCAGGAGCTGAGAGTGAGTGACAAGGTGGCCACGCCCACGCCAGCACACAGACAAACAAACACGGGGAGAGACAGGGAAACACAAGGGAGAAGGGGGGAGACAAGAGGGAGGCACAGCCACAGCTGTGACACAGACTGCCTCTAATCATTATTTTCTTAAGAAAGAAACAAAGACAGGTGACATAATTGAGGTAGAAGAAGTTTATCTGAAATTATATCATATAACTTCACACACATTTGTTTTGCTGTTTGATCTTCTGTATCATTCTCTTTTATGCAGCTTCATTTAGCCCTGTCCAGCCGAGCTTATACAAAGACGGCGGGAAATCAGAAGAAAGAAAAGAAAGGAGAGATAATTACTATATCACAGAAAAAGGCTTAAAAGTAGCTAATAACTATGAAGAACAGAGAGGAGAACGACGAAGGATCAGCAGTGAAGATTTGGGCCTTGATACCAAACAATTATAGCAATAGAGGAAAGAATGAGGACAGGAGAGTGAAATACACAGATAGACGCAGGGGAGGAAGAGAAATGCTTGCTGACATTTGAGAATCAATTAGTAAGGGGTGATAAGAGGAGAGGGAGAATAAGAGGAGACAGAGCACACACACAATTGGGCAATCAGTAGTAATAACTGTAATGTCAATGTCACATCTCTATCCCCCTTTCTCTTTAAGACAGATCTTGCTGCTCTGTATGCAAGACATGTCCCACTTCCCCTCATCTGCCCTCTGTGTGTGTGTGCATGTGTGTGTGTGTGTGCGTGTGTGTGTGTGCGTGTGTGTTGTGTACACGCAGATGCACTGGCATATCAGGATTATTCAGTCACTGAGTAGTTTCACCAGGCCACCAGTCCACAGACCTATCCTGTGCACTCATTGGTTTGAGGTATATGCTGTCTCAGCCAATGAAATTACAGCAAGACTTTACGGCCACGGTGATGTGTGCAGTCAATTTAGGTGTGTGTGTGTGTGTGTGTGTTAGAGAGAGCCAGCAGGATAGATGGACGAAAAGGAACATTCATCAACAAGACGGTGGATGTATGAAATGCTGTTTTGTGTCAGTCTAGATATTTTCCTCAGGCTATGGAACGAGAACATACACAGCATGATGACACATTAAACGTAATCCTGATCCTTTTTATGACACACCACAAGCAATCAGCACACCAGCTCTCATCTCATTTTATTCTGACTGTCTCTTCGTTCCTCCTCTTTCTCCTTAATGGCTCCTGTTACTGGTTAAAGAAGTAGAAAGAAACCACTCACAACAGTCTCTGTTAGCCAATTACATTCATATGAAAACTTTCTGCATGATTTTATTTATTCATTCATATATGTATTAATTCATATTCATTATTCATAAGTATTCGTTCAACATTTATGATATTAATTATGGTCATCATGTGGTTAATACTGGTGCCACCTGCATTGGATTATACAGCCAGTGACCACAGGTGTTACCAAACCAACTAAGGTGTCTAATTTTGATGGAAATGTCCTGTTATATTTTTATACAATGTTTTGTATGTGTAACCACAAACATAAATCCTTCATTTAACCATAACCAAGTACATGTACAATGACGAAAGTGGAAGTTTGTATTTGGATCCCTAGTGGCCAGTTAATACAATCACATTTCACTTAGGATTAATGTTAGACAAGCAGGGAAGAGCATCTAAATGGTTGTGTTTAAAGTTTTTAAGTGCTACTAGAACAAGAGAGGACAACTGCATTACACAACGACGCTGTCAGACTCACTTTGTAGAATCTGAAAAAGACTAAATGACGACCATCGCAAAAACATTGTACTGCTCACTTATCTGTTACTGGTAAAGTTGCAGGTAGGGAAATGTCAGGTCTGTGGCTTTAGAGTTTGTATTCACCCCTCTTTACATTGGGCCTGCACTTGATGATAAACAGATGCTACAAAACATGAATGATTCATCACCAATCTCATATATTCTCTGCCAAACGAATCTCACAGTGAAACGTCACCTTTAGTCTTTAGAGAGTGATTTGTTTTGCTCTAGCCAGCATTTTCCTTTGTCGTTTTCTTTCTTTTTGCCATTTTTGTTTTTCACAGTTTTTTCACGTCTGGAGAGTTTTTTTTGTTTTTTTTCTTTCTTTCTTTCTCCTTCAGCTGAGTTTTCCCTGGAACATGGCTGAAACATTTCCATTTCAAAGCCAGAGCCAGAGTGAACGTCTCCAAATCAGTGTGTGTTTATGCGAAAGTGTGTGCATGTGCGAATATGTATGTGCATGGAAGTGCGTGTGTGTGTGTGTGTGTGTGTGTGTGTGTGTGCGTGTACATCACAGTGTGGGTTTTTTACGTGTGTATGGACGCTGAACTCCATGACGAGGACAGCGCTCTGAAATTTGCTGCTCAAATGTTCAGTGACATCTCTGTTTGTCTTTTACCCAAAAGCAAAACTGTTATCTTTTATATGCTCTTGAATGGTAAAACAAATGAAAGGAGGAGGAAATACACTTTCTTTCCCAGAGAGGAAGTAAGTGAGTGAATATGAGACAAAGTTGTCAAGCCTATCCATTATGAAACATATTCTTTGCTCTCTTTTTTATTTGTGTGTATATATATATATATATATATGGTTTGACTACCACATACCGTCCTCTTGACTCATGGAAAGTTTCATGAAACCTCATCTCCTCCAAGTCTCCATCACCGTTAAGCCAGACTGATGTTTTAAGTGATCAGACCGAAACTAATTTAGGCACTAGAATAACCACTCTGCATGTATGTGTGTTTCCAACGCACGGTTTGTGGGCATGGGGTAAGACTAATGTGAAGATTATGTTCTCAAGCATGAAAGGATTATGTGCTAATAATAATACAAATTCGATGTGTCATTTTCGCCTGTTCAGAAAGTCAAGCTGGGGTATAAAGTGTGAGCAGGAGAAAAACACGTTTGCATTATAGCTGACCATTATCCAAGGGAATCTTTTTTTTTTCCACATTTTTTTTTTACTTGTAAATCTGCAGCAGCTTTCCAAGAATTCAATGATTTAAAGAAGACATATGCTTTTTGTAATTTGATATTTGGCATTTTTTTACACTGTTCTAATGTCAGATGTGCATGGAAAACTTGAGTCAAAATCCCTGAACGCTTCACTTGTAATGTTACCTCTACTTCCTCCCCATGACGTCAGATTATTCTCAGCCTGTTTCAGAACATATATGTATATATATGTGTGTGTGTGTGTGTGTGTGTGTATATAAAAGCAATAAACAATGTGTAGATGTGTAGTAGAGGTAATATAAGAGCCTGAAAGCCCCCAGTGCATAGATGCATATAAAACAGAGAGTAAAACAGCGAGTCTGAGAGATGAAAGAGAATAAGGATGCAGTAAAAGATGAAGTGTTTCTCACTGGAGGCTACAGCTCAGTTTGCTGTCTTTCTCTGCATTTTCTCTCCATTTTCTCTGTACAATAAGTTGCAATAAGTTAAGTTGCCCAATAAGTTTATGTTTTTTAACTTATCTTACATATTTTGCAAAACACTGGAAAGTTTGGGCATGAGTTGATGTCATTGTTATGGTATTTCTGTTAATAGGCTACAAAGAAAGAGGAGAAGCAGGTGAAAGCCTCGCTCTTATTAAGAGGATGTAGTGATCCTTGTTGGCAACAATAAATCAGCCCACAGCCCCCTGGGGCACCGGCAGTGAATATTGTCTTTCTCAGCCAAAACTTTTAGCCTGAAAGGAATTTAAAGGACAGGAAATACCAAGAAAAAGAAAAAAAAATGTTTACCCAGACGTTTGGGGTCATCTATCCAGGCGAGAACACAGCTGATAAGGTAACGCAGTCAGCATCCGCATGAACGAGGCACATATCACATTGGTATGTTAAAGCTACATTCTTGACAAGTCTTTGTTGCGCTAAAAGAAAATTCAAGCAGTGGAAATGCTAACGCTGCTACGTATCCCCAAATGAACTCTGACACATGTTTTCCTTGCTAACCTGTTTCAATGTTCATTTGGGCACCTCACTGTTGTTTTAAGAAAAAATAGGAACCTAGTCTTGAATTTTATTATGAAAGATGTTTCTTAGCACCTTTTCCCCCATAACAAAAAAAAACCAAACAAATAAACAAAAAAAAACAATCAAGGAACAAGTATGATGAAAGTCTTGGTTAATATAGAGTCTAGATGAGATAAGAAAATGTTGATTCTCTGGGCATTAATGTGTGAATTTGACCTACTCTGGCTTTTATGTATCAGCATGAAGTAAATATTTGCTTTGTGTGCTCTTGGTTAATAATGTTAGATTCTACTGACAGCTCACTGCATATATATATACACGTGTGCATGTGTGTGTGTGTGTGTGTTGGGAAAAGAGAAATCAGGCCACATCCCCTGGGGAGACAGACTGAGGCTCATATCCAATGCTCTTTATGAAAGAGAGCTGTCCCCCCTGTCAGATCTCTCTATCGCTCTCCCTTTTTTCCCCGTTGCCTTCATCTCTTCTCTCTTCTCTTTATATTCATCTTTTCTTTCACATCTACTCTCCCCCTCCAGCACACACTCCCCTGTATTTCATTCATCTGGCTCTCCATGTCTTTATATCAGAATTTCACTTTGAACTCGCCTCATCTCTCTCTCTCTATATATATGTCCACAGCATTGGTGATGAAATTGAAATTTGTGCCTCATGGCTAAAACAGATGCCTTGACTCAGGATTTATCTTTCACACCGAATAAAATCACCCCAAAAAGTCTTGGAACCTCTAGTCTTGCAATTTGAAAGATTAGAAGAAGTTAGTAGATAAGTTGGCAACCTGTGTGTGTAATATTTATATTATACTATATATATATATATATATATATATATATATATATATATATATATATATATATATATATATATATAAATATACTAAATTCTCTGCAGTTTCCGTACCTCACTCAACCTTGAACATGGGAATGTCCCTTTTTTTCCCCGGCTCATGACCCCCTTGTGGTATTACCATAGCGATGGGGGAGGCAGGGGGTGGTTCATTGGTGTGGCGCCAGATAGGAAGCAGCTGACCACTGTTGAGGAAGTAGACAATAAAGTACAAACTGGACCTCAGGCAACAAAAGGAGAGAGTGTGTGTGGGTATACATCATGTGTGTCAGTCAATGTGTATCATAGAGTGTGAATAGGGAGACTATTGTGTTTCGGTGGTGCCATGTAGAGATGGAGTGGAGGGTATAAGCAGCATATAATCTATTAATAAATGACAGACTTTATGTTGTTTTAAGCAGATATAAGGTGTTTTTATGTCTGTTTTTATATAGGAGTCATAATTGTTAACAGATAGATAAAATAAATATCAATACAAATGTATGTAACAAAGTAATCTAGGCTTAAAAATAAACTTATATTTGCTTGTGAGTGTAAATGTTTGCTTAATTATGGTAAGTAAAAATTAGACCAAAAAATTGCATTTGATTTTGAATTAGTTTAATCTGTTTAAGTGATAATCTGATAAAACTGAGATTTTTTTTTTTTTTTTTACTGCATGTGTAGTAGATTACCTTACAGGGAATAGTGTAAATATAAACCACAGCACAGATCCACAGGCAAAGGGAAATGATTGGCATGCCATGAGCGACCACAAGACAAAAGACAGAAACAAAGTGTGTCTGTAAATAGTGCTGCTGTACGTCTGTGTGCTCTCCATGGCTCCTGCACACTTCCTTATCTGAGAGGCATCGGTTGGATCGTTCCTCTGAAGTCAACGCTTCCCATTGTTCCTGAAAAGACTGGAATTCCACGGCTGGTACAATGGGACTGACAGAGGAGGGACGAAGGGCAAAGTTAAAGTTCGACATGGACCATATATGGCAAAAGTATTGAGCACTGAGATTTTATTTTTATTTTTTTACTATGTTGGGCTACCTTTGATCCGGCTGTGTGTCAAAACCCAATGCTTATATAAAGAGAATATAGAACACTGTTGAGTATTGAACTAATAATATGATTTATTGACAAAAACATTATTTGGACCAGTAGTTTAGAGGGGAAAAAACCCCAATCTTGATTGATTCTTTGTATTTCCAAAGAGAAGAAAATGCAGGCTGCATATGTTCTCCCCTGCTAATCCACCGGCTTTCCCTTGAAATCCTGAATTCAGCAGACTAAAGGAGAATCACAACCTACAAAAAAAGTATTCAAGTGTGAAAAAGAAACACATCCCATATGAATAAAGGCACTTTTCACTTTACGCTTCAACTTGACAGCTTGTTCAACTTTGCATTCTCGTACATTTTTTCAGTAGTTAAGTGGACTTGAGCTGATATAAAGCACGGCCGGATACAAAAAGTTAGGACATTATCTTTTAATGAACCGTGAAATGGTTTCACTTCACTCAAATACTATGCAGGAGAAAATCGATCATCTGTTTTGTACTTTTGCCCTGATAAAAACATACTCCGTTGTGCAGTGGTGGCTTGAGAAAGCATGGTGTCATTGATTAAAAATCCAGAAAATCAAATTGAACTTAAACGGGACACCATTTGCCTCTGAAAGGATGGTTAGAGTGGTGTTTATCTACATCTGCACCTTTCAAATGGGAGCTGTTTTTCCTCAGTATTGTAGACTCGCCTCTTGACTCATTATTAGGAAACAATCGGGTGCTCTTAAAGGAGATGATGTAAGCTGATGTGTTGGCCATTAATAACGCTGACTCCACCTGCAAATATTGTATTCCCCTGTTTAACAATGTACTGTATTCTTCCTGATCCAGCCTTGTTTCCAAATTATACAAAATGCCTTTGGTCACTAAAAATGAGTTGGCCTCAGCCACCTGCACCAACTAAGTGTGTGTGTATTTTACTTTCTTCCTGCTGTTGTGTTTTCTGGGCAGAATAGGATCAGTATCAAGTCAAAGATGAAAAGATATGATAAAATGCCATCCGCTCTGCATCCTTAGAGACATAAGACTCTGAATCAGGTATGTCCCTGAGGCCCCGTGGCTTATTCCTGCCAATCATCCATTGATACTGTATTTCTGAAAAGGTCACAAGACGTCTGCTAAACAGACAGACAGCAGGAGACAGAGAGATGAATATTTTAAAACAGACAGATAAAAGAAGGGCATGGGACATTTGCACAAAGGACAACAACACAAAGCAAAAACAAATAAATAATATCTCACCCAATTTCATGATTGTTTCAGAAAGAAATATCTAAAAAAAAACAACCTTCCTACAGTTTGCATGATCACACGATTGTACATCAACACTCAACACAGATATCTGACTACTTGCAGCGCCGCATTCTTGGTTCATCTAATATCATGTGTGACTGTAACAGAATGTTCCTACCTAACCTGTCCTGCTCAGATGGTTCAACAGGTGAATCACCTGCTCAGGTATGCAGCAGCAGCACCAATGTTCCTTCTGAACAGAGATTCAGCTTTCTGTCACAGCAGACAGAGGTGAACAGGCAGGAAGCCAAGTTAAAAGGTAAGATGAAATAACACGGGGTCACATGCTTGTGACCCGCCACGTTCTGAAATCAAGCTAGCTAAGTGTTTTTGCACCATTTAATTTATGGATGGATTATTACTTTTCGGTTTGGACATTTTGTTTAGCTTTTTTGGTGCAGTTAGAGTGTAAATGTCCACAGTCTGAGAGAATTCAGGTAACTAGACATGCTGTATACTGTAATATATCTGGCTTATATCAGTATTGCGTGACAGCGAAAGCAGATAATGATGTCTGCTGTCACATGTCCAGTGAATGCCTCACATATAGTCAGGTCACATGTCTTTTAAAATACATCTTAATACATCTTATAAATGTATCATATAAAAGATAAAAGATTTTTTTTTACATTTCTGTCACGGTATAAGGTCTTTATAGCTATTCCAATCGTTTTATCATATTGATTATGTTTCAATAATAAATATACATTATATATAATAATACATTTACATTATTGTATTATACATACATTAATGGGAAAATTTTCATACGATTTTTGTTTAAAAGACAAAAAACCCAAATCAGTTAGATTGTCCCTATAAGAATGAACCCCTGCTGTGGTTGTATTTTATTTTTGGCAACCATCAATTTTTGACATTTTTGACATTTTTGACATTGACATTTGCACTTCAATCAGAACATGCCTTAAACCAGCAAATGTAGACCAAATAAACACTGTAGGTCATGAAATAATCACTCTACTGTCATTGTTGCACTAAATATAATAAAGAGATTACAGTAATACAGATGGTGGTTAATAAAGATTAATTTCAGTATTACGCCTGGATGCTATTTTCCCATCATCTAGGGTCAAATATTTTTGGAATTCGTCCAGTATCGAGTGAGATCGCTTCAGTCAGCGGCCGCATAAAGAGCTGCAATGTGATCCTTGGGAGCAATTGTGCCGTCAAAGTACATCCCCTAAAAGTGCTTGTTTTTGCCACAGATTATTATTATTATAAGTGTCTGACAATGACAGGAAGTAGCTGCCTGTAGTAGCATTATGGCTAACTGCATCTGGGGCAGTTTGCACATCTGGTTGCTTATGTCTGTGGATAGCTCATCTGCTAGTGGTGTCTCTGATCGGTCACATGATAGATAAATTCTCACAACTCCTGTTCCTCCTGCTTCATCAGCCTGCAGGTGACAGGTTGACAACTGCAAATACCCCACATTCCTAACCTCAATCATTCTGTCGAAAACCCCGTGACAAAAAGCATGTGATGCTAATAACTTAATATTCTTTGTTGTTTGGAATGCGCGCACACACACACACACACACACACACACACACACACACACACACACACACACACACACACACACACACACGTTTGTTGGCTTTGATGCTGCATTACAATTTTGTCACATGTACAGAATTGGAGCAGAACAAATTAATGAGTGCATACGCATGTGTGAGAGTGCATAAATACAGTACACGTTTGTGTGTGTACATCCTGATCAGCAGATCAACACTCATTACACACACAGATCCATATCAGTAAAAAAATATCAAGTCTTGATTTTGGCTTTCTATATTTAATAATATTAACTGTGAATACTCTGCATATCTTAAAATATAGCACCCCATCTTCTACCTATGTGCAAGCATACTGTAAACACATCACACAACAGATCACATACACGATCACGTGACTGCCACATGTTTGAGTTTTATTTTGGCCTCATTTCTTTTTATCTTTGCTGTGATTTGGTATTGTACCCCTGCTGCAAAACCTCCACTATATGAACTTGAAAACGCATGTTGGTCAAGCTACAAAAACATCAGCGCTTCACCTGTGTCTCACCTTGTGGTCGAAATGGAAGACTGTCTGAATGTTTGTGTACTTCTAACACCTGCGACCCAGTAGCGTTTTGCTTGTGCAGCTTGTGTGAAAATTAAGTCTGATTTCTTTTCCTTTTTAATTTGGTCAACTCAACTCTGACATTATCACATTTGACTTGAGTCTGACTTGAGTCCTGTGACTCCACTCCACACCTCTGTAGTGGAACGAAAACATGTATTTTAAAGTGTCACGCCAAATTAAATATTATATAAAATAGGTCCAGAGTGAGGGAGTCTCACCCGGTTTATGTTGCAGTCGCTGCTCTTGTTTTAGCTGACTGAGCACAGACATGAGAGTCAGCCAGCGAGCCATTGTAATTGGTTCTCTTCTCTCTCGTTCTTTTCCTCTGTCTCCTTAGCTCAGCACTGCAGTGTTGTCTGTCCCAGTGGGAGTTATTCGTGCCTGCACACCCTCCCACGCACACCGACACACACACCGACACACACACACACACACACAGTACTATACCCTGGCAAAGAGAAATACACAAACATAAGACCTCTCGGAAAGGCACCAAAGTCACTGGCACGTGAGGGTGTGTGTGCAACCCACTAGATTCTCACAACCCCTCCTTCCTTTTGCAAACACCATCACTATTAACTCCCACGCATCTCTCTCTCTCACACACACACACACACACACACACACACACACCAGCATTAGGCACGTGGCTACAGTATGTGTGTGGTGCTCATTAGGCGATGATGGATTCAGTAGGTTTGACTTTAGGCCCTGGGTGAGCCTTCAGGTAAACTATACCTAATAAGATTGTATGATTGTGACTGGAATACATACACACACACACACACACACACACACACACACACAGACTTACCTTAACTTTATACCGAAGCTTCATTAAGTGGACTTCCTTTTTGTCCTCATAAGGGAGACGAGTCCCCAACAAACAGATTTACGTTCAAACAACGTGAGAAATAACTGGACCACACAGACCTATACAAAGGTCTGTGTGTACAAATGCTGTCAGTTTGCATACATGCAAAAAAAAAATCTCACACGCAAACATGTATAAAGCATATATATATATGCACACGTGTTTTTTTTTTCACTCAGTGAATCACATTTGGAGAAATTCACTGCAACACGTGTGAAGAGTGAAGTTACTATTTTCAGCATGGGAGCGAACTTGTGACTGGTGGTGGTATATGAGGGAAGCACTCCTCCCTATAGATGCTATCTGCAGTCTGTGGAAGCAGAGCAGGAATATGCTTAATTTATGAAAGTGACTTGGAGTCAAGAGCAACTCAAGAGCAAAGTGGAAGGACTGTGAGAGAAGACAGTGTTTCGGGATCCTTTAAAACAACTTTTGTGCAACACCAATGTGAAGAGTAAAATAAAATGTGCTCAGGTGATCTGGGACATTGTTTCCAGTGATGAGCTCACCCCAGGGTGTCAGTACCCAGCCTGTCTCTGCCTGGGAAAAGACACCCTTGGTGAGACATCAACTCATGACCTTACTTTTCTGAGCATACAAGCGGTGCTGAGAGGGATGGGGGAAATCAATTGAGACAGGTCAAAGGCAAAGACAAATACTGAAAGGGAAGGAAAGATCATCTTTTTATCTGTAATGTTGATTTGCTATTTTTTGCAAATTAAAACTTACTGTATACAGTGTATGACAATTCTGAATGTAATTTAGAGGTGAAAGCAGTAAATCTCACATAATCTATGTAATATATGCAAAAAAAATAGAAATAGAAAATAGAAAAATAGAAATATTTTCTCACTGCATTAGTTTTGTTTGCACTGGTTGTGCTGACATCAACACACTGTTTTCATAAGAGAGTCAAGTGAAGTCAGAGGTTTTCTCTCTAAAAGGGCTGAAAGAGATTAGCAGAGATTTTTTTTTTTTACACCAGGTCTTGTTCGGTATATGATCAAATCATGCCCAGTGGACCTCATTAACAGTCTGAGATAGTAAGTGTATATCATCTCTGACCATCACAAGGATCTTAAACAGCCTCTCTTGGCTTTCTTTTAAAACATTCTCACTCTCAGATGTATTTGATTATTCGGGGTAAATAATAAGTCAGGTCAACCCCCCATACACCATGTGGTCATCACAGCTGGACGCTTTGTTTTATGGATGCTTGGTTATATATACGATACTTGACTGCATCTGGCTTACTTTGAAGAAAAAATCCATTATTTATTGACTTTGCGATCATTTTGGCAATTCTCTGAACCATTTAAAAATAGTCTTATTAATTATTTACTGGCTACATTTGAATTCACAAGAGCAGCGAGGAGAATCTTTGGGTCTTTTGGGAGATCACAGAATAATTTATGTGCTATAGAGCTATATATTTGAGTGAGAAGAGTTATGGAAGTCAGAGTGTTGCTGCTGTCAGACTGTGTAATAGCACCCCAGAGCCTTACATCTCTATGAGGAGATATTTTGGCAAACTAGATTTTTGTCCTACTGACTAGATTCAAATCACTGATGCTTAAATGCTAAAAGCTAAAATATACTTTTTTCTGCTTTTGATCAATTAACTAGACGCAGTGAGTCGGGTTTTAAAAAATTCACCGAAGAGCTCAAACTATTTTTATTTTTATTTTTTTATATCTTTTGAACTATTTATACAAAGTCCATGCAATTAAAAAATCTTTTGAGTTAAAACTTTCAGGATCAGGTACAGTTCTTGGTGGCCACCTTGCATAAAAACAAAGAGATGGTGGTAAAACTAAATAACATACCTCGATAGGTTTTGTTTGCATCGCTATAGTGAAAACTGCCCTCGGTTTTTATGCAGCTGTGATGCGAAGCTGATTTTCACCAATCATTATTCTGTGTCATTACCGCTGAGTCACTCTTGATTGGGCCTCTGACTGATCCTGATTACAGTGAATACTGCACAGTCATTATTTCCCCTGCGAGGAGAACATCGTCCTTCTCAATATACGGCTGAGACAAACTGACTTGCTTGCTACGTAATGAGAGTTTCATTTCCACTGAATGCTAACGACGGTATATAAGCAACTGAGTGCTGTTGAGCAATAGCTTTTCATTTATACAGACAGTAAAGGCGCTGTTTGTTTCCATTGAATTATCAGGTTCTTATTTTATCTTTTCAACTGGTTCTGATCAATACAGTTTCCACCAAAGTAAATGGAACCTACTATTTTATTATTGTTCTGTATTAAATAAAATAGTCCAACTAACTGATTTCTTTTTGATATCTTTCTTAAATACCACAACTTTCATCTACATTACTGAGCTTTTACAGTATTTTCTGAAAAGAAATTAAGTGAAAATGACATGTTAGTCAGCAAAGTAACTGGCTCTGGAGGACATTATTTTACACACAGATGTACCATACATCTCCTGCAACAAAGTGAGAGACTCTTTTAAAACTTTTAAACTAACTTTAGCTATAGCGATTATCTCAAGAGTACACACATTTTCATTTTAATAAACCACAGCTCATTTCACTGATGCACATCAACCAATGACTCATCAGATATAACAAGTTTGTTTTGCTTTTTTTTTTTGTTTTGCAATGCCTCGGATCTAGCCCAATTATAATTCAAGTCACACTTTGACATTAGCTGCTAGAAATGCCTTTAGGCCATTTTAGTTTGTTGGCTACAGTTGACAAAGGTTAACTAATTTCCTCATCACAGGTGAAATGAAGTCAATAAACATTAGCTTTTAATTGATACATGAAGAAGAAGAGATGCTACTGATGATTTTCTCCCTAGTAATCCAAAATATCTACGGTATTTATTTATCTGACTTACAACTCACACAATATTATTCTTGTAACCAGATATTCTGCACACAAAAAAAAAAAAAAAAAAACCCAAAACTTGACGATGATTCAGCTTTATCGTCCACAGGTGTCACTTCAGGAAAGGAAATGTCCTCATCACCTGCCCCTCTGTGGCAGGTGAGGACATACACACAGATATGAAGAGGTGTATCTGGGTGGATTTAGGAAATTTATCTGAACTGAAACTTTCAGAAAATATGATACACTACATTAAATATGCACATACTGTACTGTAATGTGCGGTTGAGACTTTTTGGGTCCCCCTGAACTCTTCAATCCCCGTTGGGAACAATTTGGGAACGAAGAAGAAAGATAAGAATGGGAAGGCAGAAACAATTAAGAGGGGTCAAGTTGAGGGGAGGTAGATGGAGGGAAGGAGAAAGAGAAAGAGGAGAGAGAGAGGGAGGAGGAGCCACCACCATCATCAACTGCTGCAGAAAAATGAGTGAGCAGGGTAAAAGGGGGAAGGCAGAGCAATGATGAGGGACAGTGAGGGAGCTGGAGAGAGAGAAAGAGAGATGGAAGGAGAAAGAAGGGGAGGGGAGGCAGCATCTGCTCACTGCAGAGCCTTTCATTGATAAAGTAGCGCTGTGTGAGCCAGGGGACTGCAGCTGGACACATCACATCTTCGTCATGATCGCATACACATACTTCCTACGTGTTTGTTGACAGGCTGACACAGCACACTGCACTCAAAACAACATTAAGGACACACGCACAGACACAGTGACATGCTCTTTTCCAGACGAACATCACCTTAGACTTCTTTGCTGCTCTTCATCTCTTTTTGTGGGTGTATTTTAGTGACAACAAAGACAGGACACCTGTAACTGAGGAGCAAGAGTTGCATCTGAATCTGGGACCAAATTTTGGAGTCCTTGAATAAAAACAGGTTGTTTTAGCTGCATCGGGATCAGAGGAACCAGCCAACGTACCGGCATACTGTAAAGGTACGGAACAACGCAGGCATGTGCACATACATTTATACATTTATACGCACATAAAGGCAGACACATGCACTTTGGAAGGATATGGAAACACACTATGCATGTGAATACATGTATGGATAAACTTCACACACGTCTCACAGTTCACTGAGATACTTTCCAGGTGCTGCATGGCTGCTGAGTGTTAAGCTGTAAGCAGAGCTGTTACCTCGTCACAGCAACAGGAGCTGGTATCTTCCTCTTCCTGCTCTCTGTATCTTTTTGTGTGCATCTTACTCTTTCTCTCTCGTACTTTCTCTTATACTTCTAGTCTGTCTTTATCTCTATCCTGACAAGTGTTTTCTTGTAATCTCATTCCGATTACAGCCTCTCTCCCTCACATTTTGGTCCATCTGCCTCCTCCACCTCCTCTCACTCGCACTCTACTCCTCGCATCCTCTTTTTGCCACCCCTCTCTCTCTCTCTCTCTCTCTCTCTCTCTCTCTCTCACTCTCTCTCTCTCTCTGTATCAACAGAGAAGCATCTCTCTCATTTGCTGTCCCGCATTTGTCTTAGAAGCAGCTCCAGCTCTGTATGCATGCCTTAGACAACTCTTCCTCTCTCTTTCACTCCCTGTCAGTCTGTCCGTCATCCTGGGATCTACAGAGGCAAGCGGTGTGCCGGTGTCGGCCATGAAGCTGGTGAACGGAGGAGGAGGAGGAGGAGGTGGCGGGGGAGTTGGAGGAGGAGTAGGAGGAGGAGGAGGAGGAGGAGGAGAGAAAACTGCATTTTCCTTTAAGAAGTGCTCTGCGTTTCAGTTTGTCAAGAGGAAGGTGAGTTTGGATGACACACACACATATGACTGTGTGCCTACACATGCACCTACACAACCAGAGTGAGAGGTATATGAGCTGAAAGAGGAGGAGGTGTCACAGCCAGTGTTCCCTCTCTTGTTGTGTGTGTGTGTCTGTGTGTGTGTGTGTGTGTGTGTGTTCGTGTGTGTGCGTGCACACCAGAGATGATGTCATTGTGGAAGCTAAGCTGCACTAATCGGGCACAACATTCAGCTGCCTGTATTTCTGTGTTTACTGCGTTGTCTGCGTGTGTGTGTGTGTGTGTGCTCCAAAACACTGTTGCATTACAGAAACCACACGTGTCTGTTTGCTGAAAATCATGACATCACTGTTCTGGCTAAGGTCCTGTAGTTAAGGATATACTCAGCATATCCTGCATTATACTGCAGTGCTGTCACAAGGTTAATTTCCTCTTTAATGGTTTGGATTCAATGATTCTGTTGGTCGGTGTGTTTGCATGAATATGTGTGCTGACTTTTCCAAAACATAAACACAAACAAATGGACTACTGAATTTGGGGTGCAATCTCTCTGTGGTATCATGTTGATTTTGTGTTTGAAAGGGTCAGCCTGTGTTGTCTGACTCAGTTTGGCAACATAGACAAGAGTTGATTTCAATATAAAAAGGCTCCACCTGGGTTGCTAATTGTTTGCTTATTGTGTTCATTGTCATTGCATCTGACCCAGGTGTGAATCATCATCACCTGGGATGAACATGTGTTGACAAAAGAAGGGTTGAACATTGGTCAAATAACCCTTGTCTAACCCTGGTCATTGGTCTACTACTTTACCCTCTAATACTTTTTACCCTTTTACCATCTTTTTTTTTTTTTTGGCACCAGCAATCACTTTGTTGGGAGACAACTTTATTCAAATTACTATTATAATTATACTTTTAACACTAGAACTGACATTATTAATACATTATTAACAAATTACTTAAATGTACAAAAGCATCAATGCTCTAAAACAGAGATGACACTATGATGATGGCCAGTATTACCTTGTGAAAATCTGAATAATTTGCACCCGATACACATGAGATCAAAAGAAAACCGTCTCTAAGAGAAAGGGAATGGCTTAAATTATTTCCAGCCGGTGGCTTGATTGCATCACTCAATAATCACTGTGTTGCTCTGGGAATATGCAGAATATGCATTACCCAAACAGTGTAATAAAATAAATTAGATAATAAATTTGGTGTTTATTAAACAGGTTGTTATGTTCAAGTTACCACATTTTCAGCCTTAGGGAGCGACTATGACTCAGAATAAAAATAAAAATAAAATACCAATAACCAAATAAAATATGTACCTGATAAATATTTGTTGGCTTGAGGTTTCTGGGAAGATACAGATACTTATCTAGTCTTGTTGTGTCATCCACTTCTGCATTCTTGCTGTGCAGAAGGTTAGTCCAAAGTATGTGTTGTTGTGTGTGTCGGTTTCAGATGGTGTACAGTATGGTGCGGATCACTGATGACTCGGCTGGTGAATATGGACAGATTGTGTTGTGTTAACACCCACACACAATCACAAATGCACTCCCACAGGCACATTCTGCTGCAATGAGTTTCCCATGAGATTCTTTTAACCGAGGATTTATAAATTAATATAAATCAGTAATTAAGAGCCTAGGGATCAATCAATATATCTCTATACTATTTCATCCCTCTTTTTCTTTTGCATAATTTTGTATCTTTGTATCAGGCATTCCTCACTTAATCCACCATAATGTGAGCAAAAAAAAAAAAAAGAGAAGGTTTCAGCTTTGTCTCTCTATTTGTGTCTAACTAAGCCTAATAACATAATAGGGGATAGCAGGACAGAGCTCTGTATCATGCGGATGAGTAGAAAAAATGATGCACGGAAACATAAAACCAACAGCTCTGTGTATGCAAGTGTGTTTTGTTGTTGTTGACGTTTGATAAAAAAGGCAACAGTGAACATGCTATGCTCCAAACAGCTCAAATCTAATCTAATGTTTAAACACCTCAATTGGCCAATGAGGGAAATTTGAAATTTTCAGATGCGACAATTTCAACAGTTCGCCGACATCGTCAACGGGATGCGTTAAGTGACATAATGTAACAGAAAGAAAAAAAACATGTTTGCTACCTCTGTGAGCGCTGTGTTTTTGTGCCTGAGGTTGTTGGATGACACCTACCTTCGGTCTCATCAGCGGTGAGTAATGTTAAACAAGAGGTATGACAGGCAGCACTCTGTTTGATCCACGAGATAATGCCAGAACAGTTCTCTTGATGCTTTGGATGTGGTGACAACTAACAAAGGAAGAAGTCATCTAATTGGATATAACGTCAATCACATGTACATTCGGTTTATATTGGGAAACATATGCGGTAGTATTCTTATTTTTAGGCGTGTGTCATCAGGCTTCTGTGCTAGTCCTGCAGAGGCTGGTTTGTTTTTGTATTGACCTGCTGGAGTGTTTTTCCAAATCTGTTTTCCTTTTAGACCCGACATGCTTTGACTTGTTGTCTGGCCCTCCTACGACTCAGGCATTCAGTCTCAGTGTGAGTGTGTGTGTGGGTGTCATAGCTTTTTGGACTCAGTCACACAGGCTACTGCTCTGTATTGCGTGTTTGATAAACGTTCCACTCACTCAGCAGGATGAGACGTCACGAGAACGTTGCTTTTTATTTCACTGTCGTTTCCCTTCTGTTTCCCATGTGTCCCTTTTTCTGCTTCCTCTCCACTTTCACCACCTCTTCTACCTCATGTAACTTTCCTCAAACTTAGACACACACACACAAATACACACAAATGATGACACACACATGACAGTGCTTTTCTGGGAAGACATAGTCATTGTAGGAGTGATGTGAGTATGCAGTGGGCTTGCATGCACCAACTTGACAATCATATGCATAATATATCACCGTTAAACACAACATTGCACTTATTGACACCGTATGGCTGCATAATGTGAACATCTGTTGGTGACAAGGATGTTAAAAGGTTTTATTTCGCAATACCTCATCATAATAGCATACATATGGATTGATGGCTTTCTCAACGCTTCTGTGTCAGACATGATTAGACGTAGACTTTCATTCTTCATCTTATTTGAGAAAGCGGTCAACATTGTGCTTTAGGGCATGTATATCACTTTATGTGTATATCACTTTATGTGTGCTACCTTTCTGATTTGTGTTCAAAGTTCTGCTATCAGAGCAAAGTAGCAATCTGTGATTCGTTTAAGTATACTGTGTGTGTGCGTGCGTGTGTGTGCACGTCTCACTTGAATTGACGTGTAATCAGGGATAACATGAGGAAGCTCCCCTCTCTCTCTCTCTCTCTGATCAAAGGTTGCAGCTGGCAGGGTTGACAGTGTGAGCGTGTGTGTGCGTGGGTGCATATGGAGAAACCGTGCAAGCAAATACACTTAAATAAAAAGGAGAAGGAAAAAGAAGAGAAAACAAAGTAGAGATTCAAACAGTTTTTGATGTGAACACATCTTTCCTACACAGGTGCGAAGATGGATGAGAAATCCCAAGGTGAGTGTGGAGAAAGCCCAGGGGAAAGGCCTTATCTACCCATGTCCAAAGTGTCCACTGGCTGAGGACCTGTGGTACACACACTTACCCTCACCTTACGGCTGCTGCCACTACACCGGCCTGCAGGGCTGCCAGTACTACCACCAGGAGCCACCCTCTCCGTGCCCGGCCAGTGGGCAAACCAGCAGCCATGACAAGAGCAAGGGCTGCAAGGTAAAGAGCGGGACAAATACAGAGAAGAGAGTGTGTGTCCATGAATGCATTTGTGACACTACTTTGAAATGAAGTAACACTTTTAACCTGTGACATGCATTAGGATTTATAGTAATGGCTACAAGGACAATATTTGTTAGTAGGATCTGCTCAATGTTGGTTTTGGTGATTCATGAGATGTGTTGATAAAGCAAAATATAGAAAATTGCAATGACATTTGCAATTTGCAAATTTGCGTTGTTACGCAACATAAACATTAAGGTGACTAGGGCGTTTTTCAAAGACTCCCTTGTGATTGCTTTCTATAGGCTAGTGTTTATGAAATTAGAACAAGTAGAAAAAGTAGAGAACAGGAGTTTTTATTATGTATTCAAAATAAAGCAAAAAAGGAAAAGAAAAATGAACACTAATGCATGGAAAGAAGTGCAAACACAATTGTCAACACTGCACACACACATGCGCCTTTCTGTTCATACTAATACTGCCGGAGGTGTCCAGGCTGCCCTTGGTTATGTAATCACAATGGTTATCCCGCTGCTTATCAATCATCATACCCATCAACTGGTTCCTCGCTTGTGTGTGAGTGTGTGTTCCACTGGTCCCACAGGCAATAAGAGAGAATGAATCATTGCTGCCAAGACAAACCCACACTGTGCTGTAAATTAGCATGTGTGTGTAAGTGATTGTGTGTGAGGAGAAACAGCATTGAGGTGTCTAAGAATATAAAACAGGACAGGACTGTGTTGTTGTCCATCACTCCAATCTCTTTCCTGCAGCCATTTAGGTTGTTTTTTTTCCCTTTTAGTTTCATTTTGCTCAGCTTTTCTTTCAGACTATCCTGTCTCACTCTATCTTTCCATCAATTCCACCTCCTGCCCTCATATCCAATAGATCTGTCACTAATGTCTCAGTGGTGTGTGCAGAATTAATCAGAGGAGGGGGCTCAGCGGTGAGTCATACAGTATGTAGTGTTCACTGCAGAGTATGCGTGTGTAGTGAAGTCTATACAAAGCCAAGGTGGAGTTTTAAAGGTGTTCATATCGCATATGTTGTTTTGTTTTTTCATCCGTGATTAGATCAATGATTAACAGCATCTAAAGTAGAAACTTACACAACACACACAGTTACGGTTTAATGCACAACTAAATACGCACTGAAATGCTCTCTTTCCCGTATTTGACTTTGTGTGGCATTGCTAAATACTCCAAGACAAACTCCAGCGATGAACGTCATGTTCTGTTACCTACATACGGTATCTCTGCACACTCTGTCCAAACACTTCATAACTCAAACTTAGTTTGCCAAATACTTGCAGAGTGTGACACGTGTTCAACAACTGGATCTATAACAGAGACTCTCCTCCTGCTTGTCCGACACACTGCTCCGCTCTCAAGGAGGCCACTCACAGCCTGACTCGAATGCAAATGAGTAGAGCATCATTACGGGATTTGTCAGCCCATCATGGTAAACTATATCAGACGCTGTCGAACAAGGGCCAGTCTCAGGACTCAGACAGGCATATTTAACATGTTGCTCTTTATTTTTTTAAATTTTTTTTTAGGATGGGCATATATAGAAGTATATTATTTATCCTTCATATGTCATGTGCTGTTTAATACTGAATGTTTCACTTGTGTCCTGCTCACTATAGTTTTCTGGATTACACTTGGCTGTAACATGTTGTTGAACTGTATTGATGATATGACTGGATAACCAAAAACATTTTTTTATACAGAAATATCAGAAAACCAGATGTATCTAAATATAGTGAGCCGGTCAGGAACCTTGGAATAATTCATATATATATATATATATATCCAAATTACAGGGTTCATATCTCTTGCAGATTGGACTACTGTAATGTTTATTACTGGGATCACCAAAACAGACACTATTAATGCTGCAGCTCATTTACAATGCAGTACATTGCAGTCCTTAGGCCCAGATCAGACAGAGAGCTTCTTGCAGGTTGCAAAAAACCTTTTTTGGTTGTAACCTACAATAAAAAAAAGAAAAAAAAGCACAGCGTGCTGCTTTTTTTTAATTGTTGCTAGGCAACCACTGAATTACCTGTCCTTAGGCTAACTTCTATTTTGCTGTGAATTAAACTCACAAGACATGTACTTCTAACTATTAGTACACTTTAAATTAATGAAAACGACTCACCAATAATATAAAGCGCCACCCTGTAATGTAAGGCGCACAGAGTGGAGAAATTGGAGTCGCTTTTTATTGAAAATATATACAAAAAGCCACCTCAGACTTCAGGTCATTATTCTGGCTCTGAATACAGCACAGAATCAACTTCAAAATTCTGTCTATGAAGCTTCCCAGCAAATTACTGACCTGCTCACTTGCTACAGTCCAACCAGAGCACTAGGTCACCTGGCAGTCGTCCTTTAACTGTACCCAAAATAAGATCCAGGTCTGCAGAGGAAGCTTTAGTGACTTTGGCCCTACTCTTTAAAAGAAAACTCAAAACCTCTCTGTTGTCTCAGGCTGATGACAATTTCTTACCTGAGCGTGGCTGAACAACTGATTTTTAACTAAAGCTTTTACCTCTGCAATGAGTATATCTGAGTCAAATCTAAATATAGACCATATAGCACTGGTTCTATTAAACTATGAAATACATTTAAGAGACCTGCCTTCCATGAAGTGATTAATACGGAGATATTAAGGAAGGAGACAAGGTTTACTGTAAATAGACAGCTTATTGGAAGAAATTAGATTTAAAAATGGAGAGAGAGAGAGAGAGAGAGAGAGAGAGAGAGAGAGAGAGAGAGATGATAACAGCTGAGAGGACACTTTTATTATAAGATAGAGGATGAGGTCAGAGCATTTGCCCCACTGCCTGAGCATGACCAGAAATCAAAAGCATAAATCCTCCTGATAAGGACGTCCTGTACTGCTCCATGGACACACTGTCAGATACTCTACTTATACACACACACACACACACACACACACACACAAAGTTAATGCAAATGTAGTCTTTACACAATTTTTTTTTACATCAAGCATGTGCTTTTCTTGATGAAGGCTTAATCAAAAAGAAGAAAAAAAACACTTTTGTCATAACATGTTACCTTTTTTGTCATCCAGTTTCAGTACTGTTTTAGAGCCTTACAGGAACTTTTCATCAAGTCATCAATAGGACACCAAGTAGACCATACAATATAAATGCTGGTACAAATAGCAATATAGGTTTAATATATTTTAGTTTCATATTATATTAGATCATAGTTATGTAATTATTTTAGGTACCATTTTCTTTATGGCCTGTTCTGGATATGAATCAGGTTGTGTGGATTGTGTTTTAATTAATATGTCAGTGTATCCAGTATGGTTTAAACAACAACTTTGACCAGAGAGACATGCTCTGTTCTTATTAGTGTTTACTGTCCAAAACGCGGTCATATGGCAGAAAAAGAGAGAGAGGGCAGGATAGAGAGAACATTGAAGGAGGAAGGAAGAAATGAAGGACGTGAAGCAGAGAAGAAATCCAAGGAGATGAGGGGAGCCAAGCATGGCTGAGAGGAGAACAGTGATTTTTATCTACTCCCATGCAGCCTGTGAGATGTGGTTGACTATTGATTAGATCTTAGCTAAAAGCAGTGGTAGAAGGTAGAGGGCAAAAAATTGCATCTGAATTTCTATACAGAGAAATTAGCTTTTCCTCTTTTTTCAGTGAGGTGAGCTCATCTTGTTCATGTTTTGTTAGCTGGAACAAAAGCTTGATCATACTATGCCTTTTGTCCTCATAGTCAAAAACACCACACTCAGGTGATCAGTAGCATTTTAAATCATGTGTCTGTTCAGATGGCCCCGCCGATTCATTTTACAGCAGAGAGAAAACACAGGTAGGCGACCTATGACAAATCCACCTCTCTTGTTATCCGTCAGCGGTGACAAGGCCATGAGAGGCTGAGATCTGGTCCACGAATGCTAATGTGTCGAGTCTGAGTAAGTGAATAAGACTGAGGGGAGGCAATGACGGTGGGTTGATTTCATTCAGATACCTTGTCAAGTAAAGTGCAAATACAATTCAGGTGTTAAATCAGATCAGAAGAAAGGCAAGTTTTTTTTAAAATTCTGTTTGTGCCATGTAGAAGTGTTGTCCATCTTAGAAAAAAAACATGGTTCATGAGTTTTTCTCTGTGAGAATACGTCTCTGCTGGACTTTGAACTTCAGACTTGGTTCTTGATGCAGTCTCAGGCGGTTCCTGACGGAGCTAATCGTTAATGACTTGTGTGTCATATTTAAAGATTGTGCACTGCTTTACCGGTGACCTTTTACTGACACTCCACTTTGACGCCGCAAAGGACACAAACTCTGGACTCCAGACATCGCCAACACGGTTGTTTCAATTTGAACTGTGAACACTGGTTTGAAAAAAAAAATACTGATTTGCTGCTATTTCTAAAATTCACGACTTGACAGTTTACCACTAACATAGAAGAAATGTCTTCAGTATGAAGAACATCCAACAGCTAAACAGCTAAAACGTACTACGATAAGCCTCATAAATGCTTAAATGATTTCTTTCTGGCAAACTTTGCCCCGGTGGGTCACCCAATATCTCCTTAAAGCTTGATCCTCTCCTCACTTGTCAAATAGGCTACGGAAAACATCACTTGAGCAGCAGTATGAGTTGAATTCGACAGGAATAGATTCATGTCAAAATGATTTAGTTTCATGCTTTGTGTGTCATGCTTACTGTACCAATACCAGGGATAAATGCCTCTCATTCCCAATGTCTGTTTGTACAATTTAAAGACCTCAGCACACATTCAACTCATGGAAACACCACCAGTAGAACCCCTGAGTCTTTAAAATTCAGTGCTTAGTAATGAAACTGGTGAGGAGCCAACTTAGCGCCTGGATAAAGCCAGTTCATGTCAGTCTGGCCAACTTCCAACTCTTACTTGCACTCCTGGCAATACCTGATAACGTCGATAACGATTATTAAAGTCATGCCATATATTCTTTACAACCTAGAGACTTTCTTGCCATCATCTCTTTTCCTCTGTATTGTTATGATGCATATTTTTCTCTCCTGAGATTCAAACATATAAGGAGTATTTAAATAAGGGAACTCTCCCTGGGTCTGGAAAGTACTAAGCTACGAGTGTTTAGTATACAATGGAAAAACTGCTAATCCTTTGCTATTCTTCTGTTCCAAAGCCAAGTGCTCAGAGTGAGGTTGAAGTAATAAACTTTACCCACAGTAGGTGTATATATACCCTAAAATGGCACAGCACATTTGTCCTCATTGCTGATGCAGCATTATGCTTTTTCAGGCAAAGTGGAATAGTAACCAAAAAAAGATGAATAATCACGGAGGAAGCACTTTATACCTCGGCTTCAGTTTCATGGATTTGTCGTGATACAGCAGGATGCGTGAATTAGCTTCATACTGTTTCCCCCAAACCTATATAATAAGCTGAGGAGCTGAACAAGGAAAAGGCAGGTAGGTTGTTTGTGATGTTAAGAGCCACCCTGACTAATTTGAGTCTCTGTTCCTTGTCCAAATCCAATTTTTTTTTGTCCCAGTCAGAATTTACTACAAAAACAAATGAAGAATATGTAAAATGATATGGATACCAATAAAAGTCAGGATTTTAAATGCTTTTGTACCAAATGATAACGGAAATCAAACAAAGAGGTCAACAATTACTTTACTATACTTCACAGTGCTTGTTCAAAACATGCCTGTTTGAAACAGATTGTTCTGGGATTGTTGCTTGCACACTCATCCAACAACACACGTGTTTTTAAACCTTCTGTGGATCCACCGGTATCAATACCTCTCCTTCACACTCCTCACTCTTTCTCTCCGCTGACCTTAGCCCACTAGAAAAGGAGGAGCCCCTTCCGAGTCTTATTGCGAGGGAATCTGGGAATTATTGTTGTTCTAATCTACTCTGAGAACCCGGCTAATCCCATCTTCCATCTTGACGTTCCTGAGCTAATGCTGAAACTGCTGTGCCAGAGAGGCTCAGCAGCATTATGACTATGCAGCCAGTTGTTCTCCCATTCACACACACTCAGCTCTATTGAAGCTGCTTTGTACACTGAGGTTTAGGTTTATAGCTCACACTCTATTGAGCTTAGAGTTGACGTGATCCGCTTCTGCATAGATGATATGTTTACTCATTGCATTACCAGAGCAAAAGAACAAGCTACGGATTGGTTTTGCATTGGTAAATAGTGCTACAAAAAGCTCAGACCTGTTGGTCATGTTGTTGTCCAGTGTAGGCCAGACTGAAGATGTCATATTCTCATATTCATAGTCAAGATACAAAATTATTTTATTGACATGCTGTAAGATTGATTTCTGGTTGGTTAGCTTTGAAATAGAAAAGAATTAGATTTGTATTTCTTTGTGAATATATTTTATATTTCTATGGCCATTTACAAATAACTGTGAAATTAGTATTAATATGCCAGTAGAAGTAAGGGACATCCTGTCAAATTAGGTGGTCAAGTCTGCATTTTTTTTTTGGTGAAAATATTTTGCAGTGTTTTTAAATCCAGTGATCTGATGTTTTCACCTTGGCCAATTTATTCAAACTGTGCTCATGTAACGGGAAATGTTTGTGTTGTTATGATCATCTCAGAGAGACAGAAGGTGACAGAAGGCTTAATGTCAAAACAAAGGAGAAAGACACAAATCTCATAATAACCCCTGCAGTGAATAAATAGGCTCTGTGTCACACAGATATATATATATATATATATTCTCCTCGTTCTGTTTACAGAAATGAGAGAAAAGGAGAGACGATGTGTAAGAAAGTCTAGGGAGAGGGCAGCTTTTTCATTTCCAGGAAAAAGTTGCAGGGGTTGAGGCACAGAAGTCAGGGATCAGAGACTTTGTCTCAACGTTCTTCAGGATTTAAAGATGAAAAGAGTGTGACCCCAGAGGGTAAAATGGCTGTAAAAGCAAAAGCAGCTTAGGGTCAATATCCTGATCTTGAAAATCCCCCCTTGGTCTTGTTCCCTGTTCAACAATAACATTACATTTCTCTCCATCCTGCTGTCTTGTTTCTCCGACATTAGCTCTCGTTTTTCAGGTTGTCTCTCTCTCTCTCTCTCTCTCTCTGTCTCTCTCTCGCTTCTCTGAACAGTATTTCTGAGGCTTCTTCTCCCGTGGGATACAATCACTGTTTGAATTCTGCTGCCTGAATCATATTTCTTTTCCTCTCTACCCGTTTGGATCTGACTTCCCCACCTCCCTGTTTCTCAGTCATTTTTAGACCTGCGATCTAGGAACAGAAGCAGAGGGGGAAAGAAAAGGAAAAAAAAAAGAGCAGTGACCCTGGGGTTAATGAGCAAGTCTTATCTCTGACATAGCTTATGTATGACTATCTCACACTCTCATTTTCTCTGTTTATCATTTTTTGTCTTTCAAACATATTTTTCTTTGTCTCTATATCTCTGCTTGAAGCTCATTCCCTCATTCTACACCATCATTCTCCTTGCAGATGCTCTCTCGCCTTCCCTCGCTTCATTACTCTTTGACGCTATATGGGCCGTCACGCAGCCCGTTAGAGGCATCGAGGGGAGCCGGTGGAGAACACGAAGGTTTAAGCAGGACAAAGCCAAAAAAAAGGATAGCCAGGAAAGAGGGCCATACTGTAGACTAGCTTCTTCAAATCACAGCTACAAAGGCACCAACTTCATTCACTTAGCAGAATGTGCCATATTTGCAGTAGATTCAATGTTTTGATGTGTTGAGCTATATGCTCATTGTGTGGTGTTTCCTTACAAAGACACTGTTTATGTACATACATGAAATATGATGTATAGTGTTTCCATTAGCAGCTCACTCATACTGTATTTTATGGCTAGGTTGACTGTATGAGAGTTAAGGGCACCGCTTCATCTGTATAGAACAAAGACAAAGGTCGAAAAGAGGTTAGCGAGTTAGTTGGAACTGAATCTGATGAAGTCTGGATATGGTATGTGTGATGTTTTTATTCCTTGATTTATGTATCTTTGCGGCTGATATGTACATCCTTGCCTCAGTATGGGGAAGTTCCTTGTATAATATTACATCCTTGAGTTTATGAGGTGAAAAGGACATATCTTAGCAGGCCTTATTTATCCTAACTAATAGCAGGGTTGTTTGTATTAAAGGGTCATAGCACAAAACCAGGTCAAAGGCCAGTAAGAGGGGTTAAGAGGAAGAGGAGTCTGGAAGCGTCATACATACATATATGTGTGTGTGTATGTGTGTGTGTGTGTGTGTGTGTTAAGCTCACTGCACACATATTTTCTTACCCACTAAATGTATCCCATTTTCTCTGGAACAAGGTTCAGTAGGAGGCTATACAATAAAAGATGATAAATGGGAAGATAAACGTACACTTCAGCCTAATAAAGAGCACTTTATAGGGTCTGTATAATATGAAATATTGTTTAGAGAAACAATCTTTATGACTTACACACACAAAAACACACACAGATACCGCCACTCCAGGACATCATTCTTGTCTATACTGTAGCTTGCAGTCGGCAATAAAGATGTAAACACATATACATGCGTGTACTGCACTAATGCACATATATTTATGAACAATGAGTTGGAATGACATCAATGTAATTGCAGCATTGTGATTAAAAAACACTGGACTGAATTTAATCAAACTCGAATTATAGTATCTTGGTGAGGCTTTAAGGTTAAATAAAATAAAGAAAATGTTGATGTTAGTACAGTAATTTCACAACAAGGTTAATGCATCATTGATCAACACTCAGTTAAGCAGCAATATAATTTCATTCAATACATTTTCTCAATTTTCGCTAAATAGAGGTAGTCCCCTTACACACACACACACACACACACACACACACAACTGTGACAGAATGTTAACATATTGTGTTTGACACCTTCAGTAATTGTTTGGATCCATTGTGTCCTTCTAACACTGGGCTATAATTATAGTCAAGGGAGCAACCATTCACACAGTGGCAAAGTTTTTTTTTTTTTGCCGAATTGCAAGTTAAGACAAAAGCTCACACGCACAAGCACACACACACACACACACACACACACACACAATCTCATTCACACCCATTTCCCTGTGCCAAGTTGTGGTATAAAATAGAGTTCAGAAGAGCAGTAGCCACTGATAGAGGCCTTGATATGACTCATTTGAAATGGCTGCAGTCACTGAACCTGTCCACTCTGTGTGCCAAGGACACCATTTACCTTACGTAACAGCAATTTTAGGTCACTGACACATCCATTTATGCAATTTGCTTCCTTCAAGAACTATGCGCACCTTGACCTTAGCTTCCTTTGTTCGTGTATCTTGTGTGTGTGTGTGTGTGTGTGTTTGAATGGTTTTAGAAGGGTATTTTGTGCACTGGATATTGCCAATCACATGCTAGATGATGATTGGGAAGCCTTGTCCTCAGGAGAGAGAGAGTGCAGCTGTCACATAAGAGGAGGTAATTGTAATGACTGAGACTCACTGTCTCCTGAGAAATGCAAATATGACCCTCAAATATCTTTCTGACAAAGTGATGACATTGACTTGAGCTGTAGTAGTGTGTTGCCAGGTCTTACAGTAATTGTTTGTGATGTTGGTTCATATAGCTTTTCACCTTTGTGAAAGATGTACCTTTTGTAGCTGGTATCTTGGACGCGTTTTGGGAAACTCAGATCAGCACTGCAAAAGCAAATTCAGAAATTTTAAAAAATAAAAGGTGAAGACATAATAGACTTCTTCAATTATATTATAAAGTCAAATATCCCCTTGTGTTATTGATTTTACGAATACAGGTAAAGTTTGATTAAAATTCAATAAGATCCCAACACCATGTACTGTTTTTAAGAAAATGAAATGAAAAACTAAAAATAAAAACATGATTTATCTTCATTTAAAGGTTAGAAAGTGGAAGATGCTGGCTCGCCATCATGGTGATGGCACAGGCAAGCAGAAGGAAGCAGAGTCAGACGTCCACCTGGGGTGTTGTTGTCAGTCTTGGGGGATCCATGCCTCACCCCACCTGTCCAGCCCTATCATGCTGGAGTGCTCCATCTGCAGTGGGCCCTACATCAGCTATGCCCTGGAGGATACCTGGCAGCCACGCCAACGCACACAGGCAAGTTCATCTTGCTCACAGCTAAGTCATTAAATTACAGGTGGTAAACACTCATTTGTTTCCCAGTGGGTCCCAAGCAGGCTCTGTTCAGTGTATTACAAAGTGCTGACTGCCTGAATGCTTTTATTGCTGACCAATATAATAATCTATAGACATGACCTACCTTTGTAGTTGGCTTAAGAAAGAAGAAGAAGAAGTAAGGAAGAGAAAGTGGGAAAGACGGGCAGGAGGACTGTAATGAGTTGTCGACAGTAAGGGGATATGAACATCAAATAATATATGTAAATGTGTGTATCACAGAGAAAATAAGAGGAAAGGATGGAGACGGATAGACAAGGTCACTGTCAGCTGTATGTATGTAGATGTAATGACCAGCATTACAGGCAGATTGTTGAAAGCATCGCATAAATTAAAAAAAAAAATCCAAACAAACTGATGAGATTGAAACAACACATGTACACACATGCCTCAGCTTCTCTCTTTCTCAGAAAACACCCACGGGAGAATACAGAGAGCTGTAGTTTGAAAGTTTTCAGACCTGCACTGTGGAATAGCAAACTAGGCTAAGACTGTATTTAACAAAGACACCAACTCCACTTTGAAAACACGGAAAAACGAATATCTGATGCGCTGGTGGAGTTTCATGGGAATGTCCTGAGATGCAAATGCTGCTGGCCCTGTGACAGCTGCCAATTACACTGTTACTGTACGTGGAAAAAGGAAACGTGGGGCAGACTTATCTACTTATTGTTGACACATTTGTGTCTGCGTAAGTGTGTTTACTTGCAAACTGCCATGAAAGCGTACAGCCACATAGAGCAATAGTGTCCTTCATAATCAAATGGAGCAAGTCAAAAGTCAACACTCACACACCCAAATGGGTTGCTTTTTTTTTTTAAAGGGACAGTTCAATTTTAGAAATTATTTTATGTCTCTGTTCAGTCAATGCTTTTGGAGTTTCACAATATTACCAGTAATTAGTTACTTTCACTTCTATGTTTATGATCAAACTACTTCAGTAACCAACTAGAACTAATTCAGTGACACTTATTAACACTATATTGCATTTAACAGCAACATTTAACAAGTAAATCGTAGCAAAAATCCTGGTTAGCGAGCCAGTACTGTTGATTATGTATTGTAACTTTTAGGTCACAAACATGTAGCTATTGTTTTTACTCACAATATTTAGCTCTTTACTCTTTGTAAAAAAAAAAAAAAAAGAGTTGATGCTCATTATATGAAACGCTATTGTGAAAATTGAATTTGACAATTTCTGAAGCTGTCAGATTTCTAATATTTGAGGTGGTATGCCCTTCTCAAGTTAAATTATTATGATGCCTCCGTGTCTATTTGCAGTGTAAAGCTATCAACCGTGACCTTGGCTTAAACCTGACCCATGATCCATGGGATGTGCTTAGGTTCATCCTGGTGTTCAGTCTCACTACAACACAACAATGCTCTTGTCATGTCTTGTCATAGATGGTTTGATTTGATGGTTCAAAATTCACCTTTACTGTCCTGTCTGTATAGATATATATATATATATATCTATATAAATCTATATAGATGCTCAGGTCATAATTCCAATATGGTCTGCTTTTGATTTCTTGTCTGTTATTTGAGTAATCAAATTGTTTTTATCAAGTAATGTCATATTTCTCCCCCAGGCGATGGACCTGTACTACCACAATGAGTCAGACCCGGACAGCTACTGTTGCCCTGGCGACAACAGTAAGTCACCAGCAACTGAATGTGTTGTTTTGCATTCTCCTCTTTCCTCCCTACTCCTTTCCCATTCATCTTTTATGCTGTGACTCCAGACCACAAACTCCTATCCCTCCGATATCTTTCTCCATCACTCCTCTCTGTCAGCACCGGGTCATTTCTCTTTATTATCTGCAGTTTGGTTTATTTTTTACCATCAACCTCCGAAATGATCTTCCACAAATTCATTCACTGTCTATTTCCCTCTTTTTGTCCTGTCCTTTACTTATAACCATGATGGCTGTAGAAAGAAAGTGATTCAGTCAACACACACACCCACACACACTTTACCATACCTCAGCACACCTTGTTCCCTCTAATCCAACCCATAAATCCTCAGAATAATAACTGTTGTTCATAAACCAAGATTACTATTTGTTGTTTTGTGGGAACCGGTTTGGACAGCAAAACAGCAGATAAAGACACAATGCAGTCATCATAAATGTAACACAGTGACCTTTTCGCCATCTGTTTGCAAGTTCTCATTCACTGCAGCAGAAATATGTGTGAATGTTGATTACATGTGTGCCACTGGGTGAGACTCCAGCATCGTGACTGTAAGTGACTGCTGACTGTACTCTGATTATGCAATTTTCCATCATGCCACTTATTTGTGCTACAAATTATAGTCCAATCCAAAGTGCACAATCTGTGTGTGTGTGTGTGTGTGTGTGTTCCTATTTATCCTCATTTCTATTGGTACTTCTGTATGTTTTTACAGATATGCAATGCTTTTTATGATTTTGTTATACTGTTATGATGTCAGATAACCATGTCAAAACGACATGACTTTGTTGCTAAGGTTGTTTTAATGGGTTATTTGCTTTGCCCACTTGCAAATTTCAGATCAGATTTGGGTTCGAATGTGTACAGATGTATTTGAGAAGATTTTACATGAAGTAAAGAATGAGAAAAATAATTTATTAGTAATTTACATTCTCTAAAAGTCTGCCAAGGGACAGTTTCCAGAATCTGGCCAATCATAACAGAGTGGGCTCACTGAGAGGGGGTCTTAAAGAGACAGGAGGTGCCTGTTTCAGACATAAACTGAACTGAGTTTTCTGAACTGTAAATGATGCAGATATAACACATGATGCCCCAGAATATAAATATAAACTGGAAATGTGCACAATGCATTCCTGATAACTATATTATGAAAAGAGAATGAAAACTAATATTTAATAAATGCTATTTTATCATTCAGTGCATTTGCTATAACATTTTGCTAATTCCTGCAGGAACCATTCACTTCCACTCTCGCATATGTGTGCTTGTGACTCTGTGCTACTGCAAAACACTTTGTAGTGGTTCTGCAGGAATACCTGCTGACTGCTGGAACATTTCCAACTAGAAAAACAGGAAAAACTTTATTCTGATGATTTTTTTTTTTTTTTGTCACTGGGCAAAGTCTGCCTGTTAATTATGGACGTTTTTGGCGTCAGAGAAATCTGAGCAATTAGCTGGTGACAAGCTGTTCCTGTGGCCTCGGCCATGGTGTTGCTACACCCTGGCATTCAAAGTTTACCGTTTAGTTGGTTTAGGAGTACATAAACATTGAAAGTGTCATGCATTAGTCATTTACAGTGACACAGCGATGAGCAGAAGACCGAGGGAGGGTTAATAATAACTATAATTGAGTTCTGACCATCTCATTTAACAGGGGAACAAACAGCAAATCGTGTATGTTCTTTCACTCCCCTCAGAGAAAGTACAGAGGGGCCTTATGCAACAAATTGCATCTGCAGAGGATACCCTTATTAAACTATATTAGTATGTTTCTCAGCTAGCTGCAGCGTAGTTAATCAACATTTACACATTGACTCACAGAGCTTTTTTTTTCTTCCGGAGATGCCAACGGGATGATATAACATGTGATTAGTGAGTCTGAGTTTGTTTGTGTTCTCAAAGTTCACTTTTGTGTTCTCAGTGACGTGAAACAATATCAGCAGATCCTTTTGTGAAGCCGTTGTTTACTCATAACGTTTTATGACGCATTATTTAGCCCCGCCAACCTTCAGAACTAAACAGGCAGACATATACACACCTCCACATGCAAGAAAGACAGATACACAAATGCGACCTACACAAAGGTAAATACGTTATAACTAATGAATACACATCCGGATGTATGAACACGTTCATTATCATTTTACAAATAACAAGAATAGGAGTAGTTGAGGGCATCAGAAGGCTACTTTTTTGGTAGTTTAGCCCGAGCTAACAAACAACACACACACACACACACACACACATACACGCACATACACACTGTCCAGTGGCAAAATAAAAGCCTAGCTGTCCTCTTTGAATAGCGGAGGGCTTTATGTAACTGTGTCATTTGGTTCCTCACCACCGAGGCTTATTCACATTCATCGCCAGGCAGCTGTAGATCGACGGTAGTCACAAAAATCCTCATCATCCCCGGCACAAAGAGCGGACATTACAAGATGGAGGGATGGGAGGATGAAAGATGAACGGATTTAATGGATGGATGTCATCTGCCGGAGACAGCGTGAATATGGGCATATGCTGGTCTTTGTGTATGTGTGTGTGTGTGTGTGTGTGTGGGAAGGGGGGGATACTGATGGTGTATGTGGGTGGGCTTCGGGAGCATGCATGTGTTTATATTACAACTCTAATATCCTTCACCTAAATCCCTCCAGCACTGCAGCGCACCTTCGTGTCCTTTCATGAAATAGCCCCCAGAATATGTGTGTGTCAGTGCCGGCCTTGGCATCCATGACAGTTACATAAGTGTCTCTCTCTCATACACACACATAGAAAGGTAATAAACGCTCAGTTTACATATAGTGGAGCCTCCTCTTGTTTAGGGCCGAACCCCAAGCAGCCTGTAAATCCAGAAGGGAAAGAGGGCCAGATAGGAAAAACACTGAGAGGACCTATTGTTAGTGTTGCTCTCTCTCTCTCTCTCTCTAGCCTTTTCTTCCCCTCTCCTGATCCTCTCTCAACACCTCTCCCTCATTTCATTCAACTCTCGGCTATGACCACAGCTGCAGACACAAGAGCAGTTCTTGCACCACAGCACAGGTAATGAAACATTGTCTTTTTGAACCTTCTCCAGCCATAGCATACAAAAGATGCTGCTCATCACTGAGATTCTCCTTTTCTCCGCTGATTAATGTCCCACATGGACTGCTACTGTGGTGTCAGTGGTGAGATATCGTAGATTGTAGAAATTAATGGCAGCGCTGCAGCCTGCACTGTCTCAAGGAGGAATATATTTTTTGAAACAAACTGCGCTATGTTCTTGGTGGTGCAGCGAGGGAGGGGCTGAGGTGGACACCTTCAGGGATTTTAGGAAGTACCTGATGTGCCCTTTTTCTCCCTCTCTCTCTGTTTTAGTGTGTGTGTGTGTGTAAATGCTTATGTGAGTGAGCTGTCAGGCTCCCTGCGGGTTTGTTTTGCCCTCCAGCTCTGCGTGTATGTGTGTGTGTGTGTGTGTGTGCATCAGGTGGCTTTGGGGACCAGATTAATAATAGATTTGACCTGAGTTAAGGGAGAAACAGAGACACAAGTGAAAGTTGAAGCTATATTTAAAAACTGCAAAGTCACACATGCACACACCCAATGATTTTCTCTGTCCGTGGCTTTAGTTTCTGTTCGTGTCAGTAACATTACACTACTCAATGTAGATGTTACACAGAAGCATACATTTCCTCACTCTTTTTTGAATTTGTGACCAGAAGCTCACTGGTTCTTTGACCACCAGGATAGATCTTTGCAAGGGAAGTGGAAGAGCAGCACTTGCCCTTCTCATTACAACCACTGAGGTGCTCTTGAGCCCCAACTGCTCCAGTGGATCAAACCATGGTTGAATTGGGCAGCTTCCAGGTGTGAATGTGTGTAACTTCTGAATGAAAGGGAAATTACTGGATAAATACACACACACACACAGAATAGTGAGAGAATAATTAATTAAGAAACTTGGTTAATATGCCTCAACTTCCTGGCAGCTGCCAGCTTTGAATTAACATGAACTTACTTTTTTTAATTCCCAGCCCAGCAGGTGAATGTTTCAGCAGGCAACAGGGGGAAAAAAAAAACAACTGCCTGTTAGAGAAGATTAAACTTATTGTTAGGAGACATTTTTACAGAGCCAAGTGCATTTATCTTACAGTGCAGGCTAGGTCTTGCCTTCATGTGGGGTTGGGATATCACAATAAGAGTGATAAAAAAAAAAAGAAAAGTGCAGTTTCAAGTGAAATACAGATGAATGAGGAGGTGCTGAGCCAGGAAAATAGTAAAAGTGATGATATTCACACAAATACAGTAAGTCCTTTTAGTTCCCAGGCAAATAGATAGATAGATAGATAGATAGATAGATAGATAGATAGATAGATAGATAGATAGATAGATAGATAGATAGATAGATAGATAGATAGATAGATAGATAGATAGATAGATAGATAGATAGATAGATAGATAGATAGACAGACAGACAGACAGACAGACAGATATAAAATAATAATAATAAAACAGCTGAAGTAGATGGCAGCATTTGCCCCGCCCTTGGGAAGTCTATGCAACCATGCATGAACTGTAGAGTGAAGGAAATTGAGGCGGGACGTCTCCGCCCTCTAAAGAAAAGAAAAAAAAATCTTCCGGATGAAACTCTCCAAGAAGAAGAATGCGATGTAGTTCGATTACCTCCCTGTCGAGCAACCTTAAAGCTCTCTCCTTGGTGTTGTGATTCGGAGAAAAGCATCCCTATGAAAGACAAAACGACTGCTTTGACGTGTAAGTAGGCTGCATGTTTCTATTGAAAGCGAAAGCGATGGATTGATCCGATCGAAAACTCTATGAACACTGTGATATAATACTATTATACTCCCGTGGGAGACATTGTCGGTAATGATTGCATTGTGGACTGAATGGTGTGTCTGTAGTTACCTGTCTGTTGTGCTCTTTAGACTTTATTTTGTAAGAGTAAAGCACCAACACATTATCTATATTTTGGGGGGCTCCATCTGTCTATACTTAATTACATATTTTAATGTATCTCTCTCCTTCCTTTTTACGCACGGTGATCAATATCTTATTAAATAGACTGGGCCTTCATAGGTGATAGTTTTTGCATAGTTTGACTCCACTCAGGTGGTGTAGATACAACTTGAACCAGGTGCCTTACATAACCGTACCTAACTGATCCCGTCTAGTGCCAGCGCATTAAAAGCTGAGCACAGCGGCACTTTTCTTTTTTCTTCTTCCATGTAATTTAATTCTGATCATCATATTAAAGTGTTTTGTCAGCTTCCGACAGGCTCCTCAGCAGGTTTAGCCAAACTTGTTAAATTTGGCGTCTCCTTGCTCTCATTTGGCCTGGATGTATTCCGGAGTTTCTCAGTCTGTACTTTTCCACTACCAGCAGCTTTTCTTGGCATCTGGCCTCTCTCGGCTCAGGCTCTCCTTCTCGTCTTTTGTATACCGAGGGAGCCTGCGTCACTCCCGGCCGTTTTAATTGAGAAGCAGCCAAACAAGTGAAGCTGATAGGCTTTACTTAAAGAGGCTATCAGATTATTTGCACTGGACCTAGATGCAAACTCAAGAGGAGCTTGGATTATAGTGTGTGGATTAAAAAAAAAAAACTCTTTTGGAGAACAAGCCAGAATCTTAAAAACAATCTTGAATTAGTTTCACTTATATATGTTCAATATGCGGTTCAATCTGCGGCCTAATTCTGTACTCTTTGAACATTTATGGACCCCATATGGTATTTAATGAACACATCTGGATGCCATTAGCTTACATGATCTGTGTCTGCAGCTTTGTGGGCTGGAACTGGTTGTCTTGGGGACAATTTCAGTCGGACCCCATTTAAAAAAAAAAAAAAAAAAAAAAAAGTCAGACTGGGGGAATATTAAGCAAAGTTGTCATGGTGTTACGCAAACATATGTGCAAACATTACAAACCGGCCTTTCAGTGAGTGGCGGTGAAGGACTTTTTTCTCCTTTTTTTTTTCCTAAGTTTTTGACGCAAGCACATCTTGAGGCGCGGCTATGACGCGCTGCGAGCGGAACTGCCTCTGATTGGTCGATAAGGCGATCGATCATCTACTCACGGTCCATTTACCATGGAGAGATGTTGACAGAGGATCACGCCCACCACGGGGTGTGGGGTGTGTGTGACGCAGCTCCTCCCCTCCTCTGGCCTCTTATAAAACAAGAGCCGAAAGCAGCATCGTTATAGTTTTTGGCTTTGGGCGGTTGATGAGTACAGAGCTGCTGTTGAACTCATCACATCATGACGATCAAAACAGAAACAGAAAAGCCTGTCCTGACTTACTCGAAATCTAGAGGGCTTGTGGCATTAGTCACTGGTATGGATGAGGACTATTTTGAAGCAGATTCTCCATGACATGGATTCACATCATTTTGCTTTTTTTTATTTGAATACTTAAATATCCTTTTTTTTTTCTTTTTTCTTCTCTTTCATTGCAGCTTTTATGAAACAGAGGAGGATGGGTCTGAACGACTTCATTCAGAGGCTTGCCACCAACTCCTATGCCTGCAAGCAGTGAGTACCATCTGACTCATCTTATTCTGCATTCACTGGAAGGACAAACATATTATTAAACACAAGCAGAAATGAGAAACTTTGTAACTTGTTCAAATGAGTCATATCGACTCACAATAATAAAAAAAAAGCTTTTGTTATATATTCCTACAATACTTTTGATGCTTTGTTATTAAATTAAGTTTACACCTTTTTGTGTTTTCAGTCCTGAGGTTCAGTCTATTCTGAACCTGAGTCCTCCGCAGGATGCTGAGCTCATGAACACGAATCCTTCTCCTCCTGTAAGTATGTTTACATTAAACAGTGAATTGTATCCTTCTTCCTTTGTTTATGCTTTACACATAACCTTTGTTCTATGTTTACAATATATTTTGCGGTTCATATTGTGGCTCTAATGTCATAACTCGTCTCCTATCCCTTGTTCTTACCACTTACAGCCCAGCCCGTCCCAACAGATCAACCTCGGTCCATCCTCCAACCCTTCAGCCAAACCCAGTGACTTTCACTTCCTCAAAGTGATCGGCAAGGGCAGCTTTGGCAAGGTCCTGCTCGCACGCCACCGTGCAGATGACCAGTTTTACGCAGTCAAAGTCTTACAGAAAAAGGCCATCCTTAAGAAGAAGGAGGTAGATATGCACACACACACACACACACACACACATAAATCAACGCATACCACACAAATGTGCCTCCTTAACCTCTCTAACCCGTGCTCTTTGTTTTCTTCTCAGGAGAAACACATCATGTCAGAGAGGAATGTACTGCTAAAGAATGTCAAGCACCCGTTCCTGGTCGGCCTGCACTACTCTTTTCAAACAGCAGACAAACTTTACTTCATCTTGGACTACATCAACGGAGGAGAGGTGAGTTATTGGCCAAAAATTTGCCAGAAAAGAAAGTGGATATGAAGGGGAGATGACAGATGAGAAGGGAGAAGCAGAGCTATTTCAGGAAGGAGGACATCTCATAGATGGATATAGATGGAGGAAGAAGAGAAACAAGACAAGTGGACAAACTGTAACTTCAGAGAGAGTCTGGAGAGGAACAATATAGCGCCAGAATCAGAAAACAGAGATGAGGTGGAGACACAGACAGACAGACAGACAGAGGGGATATCCTGTCATGAGAAGCAGAATAGAGGCCGTCGCTCTCTGTCTTTTTTTTTTTCTGCCTTTCTTTCTCAAAAGGAAACACCTCTCAGGAAATCATGGGGTGGGTTGGGACAGCGGGAGAGACTCGGGCCAAAATTAGCAGCACCATTCAGACTCAGTGTGTGTCTAATCGAGCTAATTTCCTGTGATTGTTGGACGAGCAAAGACGGCACTGATTAAATATGGGGCCTCATCAGGAAACAGGACACATTTACGCTCCTTCTACCCTTTCTCTTTTCTTCCGCTCTTTTCTCTCCATCCCACTGGTCTCTTACTCCACCTTTGGCCCTTGTTTCATCTGTCTCCCCTTGTCAGACTTTTTTAAGTCACCTTCCTGCCTCTTTATTTCCCCTTTATCCAGTTTCCCCTCTGACTCTGTTGCTGCTAATAATTTCTTCTGACTGCAGTTTTGGAGCTGTTGCACTAACCGTGTCCTTTTCTTTTTGCTTATTTTCTTCCAGTTGTTCTACCACCTACAGAGGGAGCGCTGCTTCCTGGAGCCTCGAGCCAGGTTCTACGCAGCAGAGATTGCCAGTGCACTGGGCTACCTCCACTCCCTCAACATTGTCTACAGGGACCTGAAGCCAGAGAACATCCTGCTGGACTCCCAGGGACACATCATTCTCACAGATTTCGGCCTGTGCAAGGAGAACATCGAACCCAACGGGACCACGTCAACCTTTTGCGGTACACCAGAGGTAAAGGATAAAAATCCCCAGTTTAATGTCTTGACAGCTCTCACACACGCTGTGATATTTAGTGAGGTAACTTCTACCTATCTGCTTCTCTCCGCAGTATTTAGCTCCTGAGGTGCTACACAAGCAGCCATATGACAGAACAGTCGACTGGTGGTGTTTAGGAGCTGTTCTCTACGAGATGCTCTATGGCCTGGTACGTAATATATTACAAAACTTACACTTCATACATACATCGTACATATTTCCAGGATGCTAAGTGATTCTGTTTGTCCCTCTCCAGCCTCCATTCTACAGCCGTAACACGGCAGAGATGTACGACAACATCCTGAACAAACCGCTACAACTGAAACCCAATATTTCCAACGCAGCCAGACACCTGCTGGAGGGCCTGCTGCAGAAAGAGCGAACCAAGAGGCTGGGCTGCACAGACGACTTTGTAAGTACTTGCTCGTGCCATTGCATGCGTGTATGTTTATGTTTATTTTTTACATATCGTGTGTTAAAAGGCTGCCATTTAACAATCAACTTGTATTTCTTCTCAGATTGAAATTAAGAACCACATATTCTTCTCCCCCATCAACTGGGATGACCTCAACGCCAAGAAGATCACCCCTCCTTTTAACCCCAACGTGGTACGCTCCCTTTCCTTTCCAGTTTCATTTACAGAACTAGATCAAGAATTAAAACACTTCCAATTATGGCAAGGTATTTTGAATGGACAACCATTACAGAGTGACTAATCCCCTCTCCCTCCCTCTTTCCTTTCCTTTTCTCCCTTCCTCCTACAGACGGGACCCAACGACCTGCGGCACTTTGATCCAGAGTTCACAGACGAGCCGGTGCCCAGCTCCATCGGCTGTTCCCCCGACAGCGCACTTGCCACGGCCAGCATCAAAGAGGCTGCTGAGGCCTTTGTAGGCTTTTCCTATGCCCCGTCTATGGACTCCTACCTATAGGATTTAAACAAAGGCACTTAATTTGAACTCATATGTAGACTTACAAGACACGAACTTGTGCCGTGTCCGCGGACTTGGATCTTGACCCCACCCCACATTTCCTGTCAGGATGATGGATATTTCCCAATCAACCACTGCAACAACCCTGCATCTACAAAGACGCTGCATTTATACATGATACCATGTGTAATTGCCATAATCTCTTCAACTCTTGAATGCGTTTAAGAAGCTACAAGAGCCATAATTAAATGACTCACTGGGATTGAAATGTAAACCTCCATCGTACCCTGATTCATCAACGCACAGATTCTTCAACTTTCCGAGACAGACACAAACCTTCGTACATCCCACTTCAGCCTATGACCACCCATCTTCTACCCAGTTTTTGGAGGTCCTTTGCACATAGCTCAGGCAGCTTAAAAGCCCCCCCCCCCCCCCTCGACCCTAAGGCCACAACTGAAAAGACACACACCGATCTCCACCTTTTCTCAAAAGAGGAAGGCTGGATCTTACCAGCCTTGAAAAGGATCTGCATCTTCATCCGTTTTAGCGCAACATCTTCCCTCTTTTGACATCCTGTCCACCACCCATGGGGGCTACCTTTACCTGAGTAGCTAGAAGACGACGCTCATTTTTGGTGCTTTAGTTTCTTCTCATTTACTTTTCTGTGTTTTTAAAAAGGGAGTCATTTGAAACTGAATGTTACAGAGGGGGACGTTTTATTTCTCTCAAAGGTGCCTTTATTTTTTTTTTCTCTCTTGTCGGATTTCACATCTTTTGGGTTTGTCTGTGTCCAACTTAGAGTCACCGAGTTATGTTTTTATCTACTCTACACCTGACTGCAGGTGGGAGGAGTTGTTTTTTTGTTTTTTTTTTGTCACCAGAGAGGAACGATGTAGCACTGATTTAATACACCTGTTCTGTCTTTAACATGTAAAACGTAGAAACTCAAGACGATGTGTCATATCCTCATTTGCACATAAAACAATAATGCTGATAGAGAGAGAATAATAGCACTGCTGCTATATCATAGGTGAGAAAGAGAGCGATGTGTTCAGAAGCGTTGTGTAGTTCTGTTTGCCAACTGTGTCTCCCCTCATATAGTCTTCCATTTGCCTCACAGTAATGCAACGGTAGCCTGCAGTCGGGCCAGCGACGTTGAAAACTGAACATTCCACTTTAATATTGTTGTAATGCAGTTTGACGGTATTTAAGTTTGTTTGTATATTTGGAGTCATGTGTACTAGTTGTAATGTATATTGAACAAAACGATGACTAAAGGTATGCTTAAATATGTATATGTAACAATTCCTGTTAAATGTACTGTACATTTTAAAATTGTTTTAAGATTTATGTGACCATGTTGGTTTGCAATAAAAAGTTTAACTTTATTATGCCTTATAAACTGGTGAACATTGAGTGGTGTTTTTTAATTTAAGCAAGTGAAAAAAAAAACACTCTCATACAGTATCCAATAATTAGTTGATTTTTTTTTTTGGAAAATCAAATGGTAAACATTGACTTGACTAGAAGCCGATTGAACCACTGACCAGATGTCCTACATTAGTGTAGAACAAACTTTACCCTCCTCTTTGCGTCAGCAGCCTTATACAACACTGATTGTGCTGTGTAAATGCATGCGTGTGTACGTGGGTGTGTGTGTGTGCAGATCCATTTGCGGGCAAATTATTGGCTGTTCTCAGATGGACTGATAAGGTCACTGCGGGTTAAAAGTCATTAATGAACCCAGCTCAGCAATCCAGTAGAAGTTTACTAGAAGAGCAGTGCAGCTGCAACCGAATGACTGATACAAGATAGATGCATTTAAATAAAAAAAATGATTGAAATAAGATAACAGTGAAGCTGTGTGGGGGATGAGGGAGAATGTCCTACTACTGGAGTTCAAGGTTTGTCTCATGGGCTGTCTCTGAGGACACAGAATGTCAACCAGATTCAGGGGGGGGGGGGTCATTGTGTAGTGACCTCTGACCTCTAAACTTGTCTGAAAAGGGTGGAAAGTGAAAAGAGAATTTACCAATGGAAATTTACATCATAACAGGACTGTGAGTTAAGTGTCCCAGTGGAAACACGTAAAAAACCTGAGCTGTTGTCTTGCCAACAGTTTGACACGGCTGCTCTGAGAATACAGAATTTATTTTCTTTAGTCGTTGCAGAACATCAGCAGAACATCTTTTCAGCCTCAGTTAGAATTTGAAAATGCTCATATCTTTTGCAGCTGATAATTTTAATATCTAATATAATGATCTGTACAGAGCCTGTATGTGGTTCACAGACTTTCTCCATGTTGTTATCTAGACAATGACCAGTGTTATCCAATAGTTTTACCATCACCGTTTTCTTATCATTATCTCTCACTCCGAGAAACAGTTATGCAAAAATATTACGTAAAGCAGATTATCCCTCAAAATAAATGCTACTAATCTATAAAATAGAAAGTTGGAATATTATATAACATATCACCTGTACTTTACAGTCTTTGTCTAATCCATTTGGCCTTAGAAACTGTATTGGGCTGAAGATGTGATGCACAGCAGCCGTTGTCATGCATTGCCATCTGCTGGCTACTGTACTGTACAGCCTGAACAAATGCATAGGTTTCTCCATTATGGCAACAGTGACTTACTAACTGAATAATGCTTATGAAAATATTAGTAACTTGTGCCTATGTACACCTAATGTTGTCTGGTTAGGTTTCAGCATCAATACCACGTGGTTCGGGTAATAGGGAAGGAGGGAGAAAGATCGTGGTTTGGGGTTAAAATGATCACGTGAAACGCGGTTTCTGCTTTATTAAAGTTACAGAACCTTCGTCGTCATGGCAACGGCAAACATCGGGTTGTTTTTGTGTGTGTGTGGTTTTTTTTGTTTTTGTTTTTTGTTTTTAAATGCCCCGCGGTTGGAGATGGGAAGCAAACAGTGATCTCCTGCAGCCAAACCAACGTAAGTATCCATCCACAGCGGGTTATAACTCCTACGGCCGCTGGATGGCGTAAAAGAAACTATTAATGATCAGTGAGCCAGGGATTGATCCACCAACCCTGAACGATCTACTTTATAAACTGAGCTGCTACCACTGCTGATTTGGCTCTGGGATGTTAATACTCGGCACTATATAAGAATTCAATTCATCTGTTGGAATAGGAAGTACACTTCTGTGCTGTGAAAAATAACATATATAACATATGTATGTCTGTGTAGATTCTCACTCATCAAGGTCATCGTAGTCAAAGGAGTGAAGCTGTAAGCAACTGGACTTGAAATATATAAACATAATATATGATGTACAATGACATTTTTTTATTATGGACAATTTTACACTTTTTTTTTATCAGAACATTTAGTCCATTGATTTATTAACACCAGTGATGAAATGTAACTAATTACTTAACTAAGAAGTATTGTAGTACAGTTTTGGGGTACTTTTATGCAGCTTTCAAACTTCTTCTGCACTACATTTCATTCATCAAGTATTATAGTATAGTTACTTCTTTGTAGATTCGGGTAAAAAGATACAAATCAATAAATGAATACAAGTGCATAAATTGATAATGGTGAATTGACAATATACAATCTGAAAGTTTTTAAATTGCAAATATTTGAGGTATGGTAGGAAAAATGTGTGAATTTGAGATAATACATTTGATTTCTATGTTTGATCTTTTTAGCTGAGATGGAGGAACAAGGAGACGGATCACATGTTGGTGTGATCAATGCCGGTAAGACTTCATCTACATGGACACAAAGTCCACTTAAAGAAAGCTGTAAATTAGGTGTTGAAGTTTACTTCTGTGAATAGAAACGGTGACTTTATTGTATAAATGGTTTTGTAGAGCCACCAGTCCTCTCAGATGTTGGCCAAGGCGGTGAAAACATTTACCTCATCTTTGGAATTGCCATGCACCCTCTTTTACTTATTGGACAAGAGGTCTTTGCATTCTTTCAGAGGAGAATTTGGGATGAAAACAACCTCGCCAATATTGTCAACGTGGTCGACAACGGTAATGAAAATGACGACAACAATGATGTTGACAATGATAATAATCGTCAAGTTGAAGACGCCGGTGGTGCAGGTGCTGAAGATGACATGGAATTCAACCAGCATGTGGAAGAAGAAAACTCACTGCCTGGTATATCCAGTAGGAGGTCTAGAGAGAAAGATACCGGAAATGAGGAGAATGGCAGCAAGCGATTCAGAGCGTGGAGGGAATTATCTGACAGCGACTCAGAAGAAGACCCACTTCCCAGAGGATCCAGGAGGAGGTCTAGAGAAAAGGACGACGGAGATGAGGAGAGCACCAGCAGTATACATTTCAGATGGTGGGATGAGTTTGCTTCCAGTGACTCTGAAGATGATCCATTGCCCGGGGGCTCAAGCAAAAGGGAAAGCATTGAGCACGATGAAGAAGATGAAGAAGATGATGAAGTGTGTAACAAGTCGATGTTGACAGACACAAAAAGATAAAATGATTAAAGATACAATTTAATATTTGTTGCTGAACTCATATTGTCTTTGCTTTTAGAAACCAGTATTAAAGAAACCAGGAATTTTTCTTTTTTTTTCTTTAAATGTTTAACAGTGAACACATGAACAGAGACGATTATGATAATGACGTGCATGTAAGAGGAAATTGGATGTTTGGATGCGTTTGTAGAGTCTGGGGTCCTCAACCTGCACATCTAACCATTATGATGTCATATGGATATAAACTGATAATCTGCGGTTATGTGATTTTGCCGATTTTAGCAGCTAATAATATTAACTGCAGTAGGATAGCCTTGTAGTCTTGTTAAATATATCTAATATATTATCCTTGGTTTCCACAAGATGGCCCTGTTTTACTTCCCTTCACCTATATGACTCTGCCCTATATTTGCAACATTACAGCATCCTCATTTGATCACACATTTGTCTCGTTCGTGATTATTTGCTGCATGATTTGCAGCCTCTGAAATGTGATTTTTGTGGGAACTGCATCATTCTGTTTGTAATTAAATCAAAAAGTTCAGCAAAGAAGTGAAATGACCCTATTCTCCTGAATTTCAACATTTGAGGTGTGGGATACTGGCCATGATAAGCATTAAGCCACACATCAGACCCGTTGTATATTTTGTCTGAACTTACTTATCAGAGACATCATATTTATTACTTTCCTATCGATCTGTGTCTTACTACCTTCAACCAGTCTATAGCTGACGTCGTGATATTTTAGTGTTAACCAACATTGGGCAAGAACCACCTCCACTGTTTTACAATATTAAGACTACATGTCATCAAGAACAGCTATGACATGTCTCATAAATTTTATGGGTTACTTGTGTGATATGGTGAAAAAAGAGATTGTGTACAGGCAAAGGTCATTGTTTGAGGTACATCTGTATAAATTCCATGCATTATTTTAAATAAATAATCCTAGCATCTAATAACAAATAAAGTATAAAAACCGCTACTTTTAGGGGTGGGATGTTTTCAGCTAGTTGCATTTTATCTGGAGTATTTCCACTTTATGTTACTTTATACATCTACTCCATTACATTTTGATGTGAAATATTGTACTTTTAACTCTACAAGTTACTGAATAGTTACTCAAATGAGCTCCACCTTGGCATCAATATTAAAAGATGTATTGCACATTTATGCATCAGTTATAATAATTCAATTATATAATATACCTGTTTTTATACTTTCTGTAAATCTGTAATTTTTTTTTTTCTCTGTAAATTTTTCTGTAAATATGTAGACTGTGTTTTCTTTCCCTCCTTCCGCTGCTGTAGCAAGTAAATTTCCCCGTTGTGGGATTAATAAAGTATATCTTAATCTTAATAAATATAAAAATATTTTTGATGAGGGCCATAGCGCTCCGAAATGACTACATACATTTTTACTGATGATACTTCTGTACTTAGTAAAAAGGATCTGAATACTTTTGCCAACACTCAAAACGAATCTATTGATTGATTTGACTTTTTTTATTTTTATTTGCACAAACTATGTTTGACCTTCAGACTATCAATAGATGGTGCCTAATGGCGGATTGACGAATTAAACAGTTTCATCAACATTTTGTATCCTGTATTAAGTATTGGGAGGTTTGTCAAAATAAGACAAGTCTTAAGAAACTTAAGACACTTTTGTATCACATGGTTGTGTTTATACACTTTAAAATTGTGTACACGGCCGAGTGAATATTTGCTGATATGGCAAAGACCCTTTCGCAACAGGTAGGACAACTATAGTAATCCTGGTTACTGAGTCACACACACACACACACACACACACAAACAAACAAACAAACTTGCACATACATACACGCCTCTGATAAACTTAACTGAGGATAAAATGACTTGAGGTTTAAAAAGGTCAACCTTTGGATACTATAGGTCATGCTTGAACATCTAAATACATCTCTTTAAAAGAAGGTCAAAAACTCAACAGAGCCTGTATAACGAGTATATTGGGCAACAATCTGTCATCTGTGAAGCAGCACGAGCAGCTGTGACAGCTCAGTCCTGCAACATTCGTAGAAATAGGACATGGGAACGGAGCAAAACAGAAGGTGACATCCCATTTGTTTTCACATGCAGAATGATTGAAACCCTATCATTAATATAGGTGTATTTTACTGGTGGTTATTGGCCTTATAATGATGATTATAGCAAGTCCCTGTAATTGCAGTTGGAACCTATGTGTGTACAATATAGCATACATACATATATGTACATTGGTTTCTCTTAATATTGGAGTACCACAATAGAGAAATGTTGTCCTACACAGGAATACATTGTTTCATTAGAGATATTGTGGGCATTACCTAGTAGCATGTTTGGACCAATAGGAAGTCACGTTGCTCGTTCTAAAGCCGAGTTGACGCCTCCCATTGGTGCTCTGGGTAGATATGGGCGGGGAAAACAAGTGTCTTTACCAAAACAAGCAGCGTGCGGCGTGCGCTGACACGAGCGAAGGTGTGTGAAGAAAGGCAGAAAGTCTGGAAAACGAAGCGAATGCACCGACAAAGCTAACATAAGCTAACAACAGAGACAGAGCTGGGGCGTCAGGTAGGGAGTCAAAACTTCAACTGAAACTTTTTTTTTTTTTGCCTGAAACATCTGTTGCGCGACAGTAGTGGACAAGCTCATAGTTGAAGCTGTTAACTTTGAACGTTGTCATAAACACGTTGTGTTTCTGTCGTCTATTTGTTCCTGCTCTTCACCTTTTATTCACATTTTAGCCCAAGATATTGATTAGCATATGGCATAAAACAAAACATAACAGTAAGTGACATGGAAAAGGACGTAGTCTCATCCAGTCGGCTCATTTATTTTTTTTTTTTAACATAAATTATATAATACAAGATGCTATTATACAGGTGTAGGAATATGCACGAAAATTATGTATGCAGAGGCAACAATACAGAAGAAAGACAAGCAAATATATATATATATATATATATACAATAACTACTACCAGGTTCATTCAACAGTCTCTATTGTGAGCTTCACAGAGCTGGAATTTATGACTTGCTTGTATCCAGGGCCACCAAACGATACCAGGTGGTTTAACCCTGTACTGCTGCTGAAAAATGAAAAAAAGGGAGAACTGATGACCAGTTATTGTTCATCCCTTTTTCTTGCACCAGGATTGGGTCAAAAGTGTGTTTTTGTGAAAGTAACTTAATGACCGTTACCGCCTGTTGGGTGTTGTGGTTAAATGTTACAGTATATGAAGCAATTTTATGGTGAGTAACACACATTGTGTTCATGTACAGTCAGAGTTATGATGCATGCACTCTGCACCACAATGAAACTGAAATCTGTTTTGTTACTCCCTTCATAGGGCAGGGTATCGAACATCATTACTTATCAGATGTCTAGTCTATCTATCTACTTCATTCCTGATGAACTGTACAGTTCCCACACAGCTCACGGCTGGGTGTGACGGCATATAAACTAAACATGTTCTGAGGTCAAAGCATCATCCTACTCCATAGTCAGGACTTTGTATTTATTGAAAGATCTTCCCTATAAGTATAATTGAATTGATGCTTGACATCAAGGTAAATAAGTTGGATGCTTTCATGTTTATTTGACAGATTGAATGATGTTTTTTTTGTGCAAATATCTGTGTTTCACCTACTAGGTCGACTGTTAGAGGTGATTAATGATGGACTCCCACAATGAGACTAAGAAGATGAGCTCTTACCTCCCCTGCAACCCTCCCTATGATGAGACTCAGACAAATGGCTGCCAGCCCGCCCCCAAAGGCCCAGGTACACACAACCACAATAACATGTTTTGATGGGAGCACAGGTCTAAGTCATACCTGTGTCAATGGTTTTATGTATAACTTAATTTAAATGTTCATGGAGGGTGCACCGGGTATGTTAATTCAGTTACTATGGGGCTCCTTCCTACAATTTACATTTGCATGGCTTCCCCTCAAGTCTCCATAAACACTCGGGTTTAATATAAAGCATAATGATGCTTTTAATATTTATTATTTGTTAAATGCTAACCTGGGGCCCGTTCCATCTAGATAATCGTTCAAGTAAAACTCCCAGCAGGTCTCAAACTTGTGCATATGTAAAAAGTCCTGCCTTGTGCTTTGATCAGCAAAATTAGTCAGATAACACAGTAAATCTGCTACTTAGAAGAAGTGTGTGATTTTCCAGGAAAGCTTTGCAACTTCAAATGGGATTAATGATGAACCCAAGGGTTGTTTACAACTGGTTATATGCCTGTGTCTCGGTCATTGTGACCTTAGTGGCTTGATACCACAAACATAACACTGAGTCATCATAAACTACATATAATATTATATTGTAATTTAATATACTGAACCTCTTCTAAAACTGTAAGAAAGGTTATAGATCAAGTTTAAGAGTAGAGGTAACTGCAACCTTCTGCTGGAGTGTGGTACTGCCAGATTTGTGCTTGATTGGGGTGCATGAAAATACAAATATGGTATGAAACACTTTGCTTTCAGTGCACTGACTTTGCTTTAATTTAATGTTATTGATATTATAAATTAAGACTGCTATAAACTTGACTGATCATGGCAGGATGAACATTTCTCAATAGCTGAATATGCAGTGACTCCACAATCATGATAAATTGTTAAATGTGTTTTAAATAAATACAAACCCCTCTCTCTCTCTCTCTCTCTCTCTATATATATATATATATATATATATATATATATATATATATATATATAACAATCCTAATCAGGTCCTCTCTGTAAAGTAAGGGGGGAAAAGAGCAGTGGTGAATCAATGCTTTGTATCAGTTGTTATCCTGAGTTGAAGATACCAGAATCAGACTGAAACTGTGGGATGATTAGTGTGGATTATGACTGATTTCTTTTTGGATAAAACAAGTTCAATTATTTATACAAAACCAACTTTAAGTGTTTCTGGAAGGTCAATCACATTACAGTAGCTGAAAATCGTATTACAAGTACAGCAGTACAGTCCAACATATTAAATATTGAAATCCAATTAATAAAAAAAGGTCACTTATGGAGGATTAGGAAAGGTGGTACAGCAAAAAAAACCTTATAGGACCCTGCAGTTTGCAGCTGTGCCTTTGTTTTTCTTGAATGTTGTGCAATAATAATTTAATTAAAGAAAAAGTAAAAAAAAAAAAAGTGACCAATAGGGTGATTACATTTAGTACTTGTTAGCACTTGGTTTAATCATTCAAGTCATTCAAGCAAAGCTGGACGAGGAATTTAACAGCAACGCAGGCAGTATAACAAGATGGTAATGGTGACATTTACAACTACTCATACCATAATAAAAACATAAAAAATATCATATATTGAAAATAGTATATATAACTTAGCTCATCAGTTTTGCATTTGTTCCTTCCCTATCTGTTTGGTTCTGATGATAACAAACGTCTGAAAGTTCACATTGATACATGTAAGACAAATCGTTTAGGCTTAAACACACACACACACGCACAAAAAAAAAAGTGTTTCAGCATTGTTCCTGTGAACCTGCAACCTCCAATTCCCTCTAGTCAGCAACGTTATGATGACTTCATGGAGAATTATTGATTAATTGAAGCTACCTGACCCACCCCCAAACATAGAACAAAGTCAGCTTTAATTTTGGTTTCATTGCTGTGACCAAGGAACAGAAATAACACAAGTTTGAATTTGCATTTATACCTGCTGCTGCACATCATGCTCTTAACCTGATTATAGCAACTGCACAGGAGACCATCTGCTTCTTTTAAACACTAAAGGCTATAAACAAGAACACAGTAGTTGCTTGATTACCAAAAGGGACAAATGGTCATTTTGTTGGCCCCACTTCATGGAAGTTCGAACCTGAGCTGCATAATATAATGAAAGAGGTTGACACCTCAATGCGGCAAATGTTTACTGACATGGGGTCTTCACTTATCTCCCTCATAACTTACACTTTTGAACATATCAGTCAATGACATTAGCTAACCTTGTGTACATGCTGAGAAGATATGTTCTCTGTCCGTCTTTCTAGGCTGCAGCCTGCTGGTGGTGGTAGGGGCTGTAGCGGCCTCTCTGAGTGGTCTGATGCTGGGCTATGAAATGGGCCTGACCTCTGGGGTCCTGCTGCAGCTGCGGGGTCGTCTCTCTCTCTCCTGCTGGGAACAGGAACTGCTGGTCAGCTCCCACCTGCTCGGCGCCCTCCTCATGTGTCTGGCCGGAGGTCCCATTCTGGATCGCTACGGCCGTCGCTGGTCTTTATTCCTGAGTGCCGTCCTGGTAATTGGAGGGACTGTAGTGATCATCGCCATCACCTCATTTGTGGCGTTCACACTGGGCCGTGTAATAATCGGCATGGGAACGGCGCTGTCGGGGACAGGGGCGTGTCTGTACATTGCGGAGATCTCACCGAGGGAGAGGAGGGGCCTGCTGGTGACCCTGTATGAGCTGATGCTGGTCGTGGGTGTAATGCTGGGATTCAGCTGTAGTTACGCCTTTGCTGCTCTGCCCCATGGCTGGATGTACACGTTTGGACTAGTAATCCCCCCAGCACTGCTGCAGATCATTGCACTTGTTTTCCTTCCGCCTAGCCCACGCTTCCTGGTGGCACAGGGTAAAGTGGAGCAGGCCAGGACAGTGCTGGCTAGAATGAGGGGTGGGATAACGGAGCACATGGAAGTAGAACTCAGGGACATCCAGTCTGGACTTAAAGAGGAATCAGAGCATAGCTTCTTGGAGTTGTTCAGTACCAAGGCCAACCTGCGTTCACGGCTGCTAACAGGTGTGGCCTTAGTCTTCCTCCAGCAGGCCACAGGACAGCCGAACATCCTGTCCTATGCTTCACCACTTCTCCGCAGTGTAGGCTTCAACAGTGATGCTGCAGCAACCTTGGCCTCCACAGGGTTCGGAGTGGTCAAAGTTGTGGGCACCATTCCGGCCCTGGTGCTGGTCGACCGTGTTGGACCTAAGAGCTTCTTGTGTGTGGGTGCTGTCGCAATGGGAATGTCGCTAGCTGTACTCGGCACACTGACACTGCAAAGCCACACTCAGCTCACCAGCCTGTGTAAAAGCCAGACAATACTCAACCACACGCACATGCAGTGGGATTCAAACAGTACCGCTATAGACTTTGACAACAGTGACATGTTTTCTGCTGGCCTCCCAAGCCAATGGAACAGTGAGGAGGCACAGAAGACTAACCGAGAGGATGATGGGACTGCGGGGTCAGGAAGAGGATGGACACATGTCGAAGTGTCTTCCTCACTTAAGTGGGCTTCACTGATCAGCTTACTGGTGTATGTGGCAGCTTTCTCTATTAGCCTTGGGCCAAGTAAGCATTAATTAATTCAGTCTTATTCATCCTCTCCTTTTACATGCAACTACTTGATTAATGGTGACCTAGAAAGTATTTTATCTTTAAAACAAGGCTGCATATCTGCTTTTCAATGTGTTCACATACTTTGTGGTATTACTTGCCATAATACAATAGTCGTACACTAGGTTCACTGTGTTACCTGTATTACAGATGTAGAACAGTATTTGTGAATCTATATGCACTGACAGACACTTACATTATATGATAAGATTTGGTTCTAATGACTGCAGCTTGTTACATGCTGTACAGTGAAGTGCAAAGTGCAACAGTGGTTATCGCACAATAACTAGGCTTTGATGAAAAAGATTTCCCAGATAAGATGTGTCTATGTGTCCCTCGACTGCAACTGTTGTCTGATAGTCAAGTTTCGGATGTATGACATTTTATCAAATCTGGCTTAAAACTAAAACAGTTTCTAATATCAAAAGAGATATCCTGATTCTTGTTATTTGCATTCATATTTTATTAACCATCACCATCTCTCTGTTCTTATGTTTATGCATTTCTCTTTCAGTGGTGTATGTAGTTCTCAGTGAGATCTTTCCAATGGGAGTCAAAGGCAGGGCCGTGTCTGTGGTGTCCTCTGTAAATTGGGCCATGAACCTGCTCATCTCAATGACCTTCCTCACAGTTACAGGTTTGTGCATGTTGTTATATTATGATTTGGTGGTTCAACCAAACTGAAAACCTCTCACACATGTTCTTTGGTTTAGTTCCAGGAAAAACAAGGTATCTAGATTTGCTGCCTACCTGTTTTGCATAGTTTTCCAGTGAATTTAATTTTGTCCTTAAAATTTATCTAATTTTAACCTGGTAGCAAAACGGAAACTAGGTATTCAGGCTATTTTAAGAAATTGGATAGTTATGCACGTCTTTGTTTTCTAGAAAAGATCGGTGTACCCAATGTGATGTTCCTGTACGCTGCCATGAGCTTCGTTCTACTGGTGTTCGTCATCCTCTGTATCCCTGAGACCAAAGGACGCACACTGGAGGAAATATCTAAAGAGCTGGCTAAGAAGTGAGCCAGCTCTATTACACACAAACTTAACTGTAACAGTTTGTTAAATGAATCACTCTAACTTACGCCTGTCCTCTCGTTGCCTTACCAGGAAGAATTTCGAGGTAAAGCTCTCGAAGAAAGCCCCGCCTCAGGAGAACCTGATTAGCAGCACCTCGAGAGTGTCTGACTAACATCTAAACACTGATCAACAGACCTCTACTGCACAACTCATCTGGAAGAAAATCCTTCATATAAAGGGCAATGATCAAGGACATTAGCAGTGTTTAGAACGTGGAGTACACCGTGCACACATCTGTACAGCTCTGCAGTTTCAGCTGGTTCCTCTAATAACTGAATTTCAAAACTCTACCTTCTAGTTACATATGCAAAGAAAACGACTGGGACGGTGGAAGTTATACACACGCAAAATTAAACGATAGCTCAGGGCTTATTGCTTGTTAAAAAGCAATAATTAAAGTTAAACAATCAAGATTGAATATGAGATTATGTAAAATATATATTTTACAAGATTTATTTAATTTCCAAATTCTTTACCTATTTAAGAATACAGTTCCAATGATGCTCCAGGTTTAAAATTGACTCCCCATGAACCTGATGAAGTCTCGTATGAGTAGAGAAACTCTACTATTCCTTCACGAATGTATTGTTTTGTATTTACAAAAGATTCGATCTTTTGGACTATTAGGGGGAAATCAAGACTGTACTAGAAAACAAAAACTTTAATCACCTCAAACCAACAATTTCTGTTAAGTATTGTGGATTGCAAATGAATTCCTATAACATTGTGACGTTATTTTTATGCTGCTCCGTCATATGTAATGTCATAACACACAACATGGCTGAAACCAGTCATACTACAGGAGACACAAAACATTGATTATGGTCACAGGAAGAGTACAGTGTATGCTAAATAACATTTTGTGGGAAAAATAAATGATAATGAATTAATGCACTCAGCTCCGCTGGCTATCGAATCATCAAAACAAGCTGTCAAGGGTTAAATACTAAAGTCATCAGGTGTAGTTATAATATTGGGTAGACAATACAATAAGTGGTTCTGTTTTGGTATTTTGAATGTATGTCAGTGGTGCTAAACATGAACTTTGCTGATTAACTAGTAGAATATTTTACTCCAAGAAAAGGTTTGACTTGTGTGGACCTGTTCACTATTAAAATTGCACATTTTGTAATCTTCTCTAATTCCCATAGTATCTTTTCATGCTATAAAATCTTCAGACTCTTACGGGAAGTCAGGACAGCCAGACAAAATGAAAATAATAAATACAAGTCACAGACATCATATGATGGCCTGTTTTATCGTTAACCTTTATTTTTATACAAAATACAAAATTCTCAACAAGTATCGCAACTCTTAAGTTGAAACTGGTTCAAAAAGTACTACACCCCACATACTTGAGACAACAAGTCAAAGACTTTAATTTTTCCCTCCAGCTGCTTTTATTACATAAATATATGCTGTCATTATGGATGTGAGAGCCAGTACAACTATCAGTAGTCATGTTAATATTAGGAATGTGGTTCCCATTTAAAAACATTTTACCTCTGACCATTGTTTTTTTGTTTTGGAGTAATGGTATTCTATAAAGGGCTTGTTTTGTTTTTTTCAGATACTGGCATGAACATAAGACATGACTTAAGTATGTCTTCTTGGAACACTGTTAGTGGTCTTACGTTGCTTCAAAAGCTTGCGACTGTATTGTCAAACCCCCCTGACCGGACTAACAGTCATACAACTTTGCATGAGTGTCTGCTTTTGTAATTACACGTTCATTAGTATGAGCTTTACAGTTATTTCCAAGATCTGTTCTTGTTAAGAGATTCACGAAAAAAAACAAATTATGAATATGTTGCATCTCAGTATTACTATCGTCAAACAAACAAGGAGCTTATAGTTGTGTTAAATAAAAGCAGACGAGGTCTGTTGCTCACATCACCGTCTGAAAATAAAATATTCTGAAACCTTCCAAATTTTTCATGACATTACGAAACATTTAGAACATCGATCTGCTCAACACCGTCAAGCCTAGAAAAACAAGTAAATATATTTACAGGTTTACTGCGCGCGTGTGTGTAAAACTATTATTAGGAAACAAGAAATGAAATCGTGAACGACGTGTATGATCAAATGCCACAGAGAACACATTTATAGTAAAATGACAACAGTAAAGAAATGTTAGGAAGCAACAATTAAAATAGGAGACCAATGCATTTTGTAAGAGGATATGTGCATCTAAATAAAAACTCTCTCTCTTACACGTAACATTATCGGTTCACTCATCTGTTTCTGTTGGTCTGTGGCTCGATGGCTGTTTCTCACCTCTACTAACAAGCCACGGACGGAGATTTTTCCAAAGAGAGTGGCAAATGGGACAAGTGCTTATATACAGAGTTAAACATGAGGTTTCTCAAGTGTTAACATACGGATAACTTTGCAATGGTCACCACTGTTCTGTATTAAAATGGTTATTGAAAACAGGTATGTGTACCATGCAGAAAAAAAAACAAAAAAAAACACCCATAGTAAATAAAGACCAATAGCAAATAACTTCCACACCCTTCAGTGCCAGTCAGGTGTGTCGGGAACAGTTTCCGCTTTCGGAAGACATATTTGCAAGTTTAGGCTGTTAAAATCACAATAGCCACACAATCCACAACACTCACAATCGATATTTTGTGAGAAGGAAATTCTAAGAGTCCAATTTAAAAATCAAGGTGATATCCAGTCTGTCAATGATGTCAGACATTTGTGTCCATGTAGTGATGACAATAAGCCGAGCAATCCAAGCATAAGGTGCTTCCTCATCAGTCTTGCACTCACTTTTATTCACTTATTTTGGCGTCCTTCATTTGCAGCGGGGTTTCTGACACTCGAACAGTAGTGGGTAGACCTGTTCCACAGCTGTGGCAACATTCTGCACATTTGGTCCTGACCCACGTGACAGTAGGGAGTGGAGATGGGGTGAGAGCATAAAGATTGTTTTTGATTACAATAAAAACACAAAAAGGGAATACAAACTAAAGAAACCTTCATAATACAGTGAGAGAGTTCTCTCAAAAGACTAAATGACTTCCTTGTTTGGGTCAATTTCAGCCTATTGCACAGTATGTCACACACTAAAATTCCTTGAGGAATTGGGTTATTTACAAACCGATTTTCTGGTTATAAAAGCCTATGAAAGTGCATTATGACAACATGGCCTCAATCCCTTAAGTGGGTGTGCCCTTCAGCTGTGTATAGGTTGTGTACAGGAGGGTGATGTGAGGTCAGTGTGTGTGTCTGTAGGCATGTGAAAAAGAGATACCTGTGACTGTGATGCTGCCGGTAGAAAACACCTGTATAGTAGCCTTGAGATTTTTGATCCTGTACGTGGCAGCAGGATGGAGCTCTGGTTCATAACTGACAAGCAAACACAAATATATACATGATGTTCAATGGTATTAGATTTTTTTTGGCACTTTTTGCCTTTATTGGACAGTTATTGATGAAGATGCTAACGGGAAACTAGGGGAGAGAGAGACATGGGTATGACGTGCAACAGAGGTACCTTGCTGGACTCAAACCAGAGATGTTGTGGATATGTGGCGTGTACAGTACTATATGACACCCTCTGTTTAATGATATTTAAAAAAAAGGTCTCCGTATAATGCAATACGGTAAACCTTCATGGAGGTAGTTTTAGCTACAGTTGTGTGCAAATGACAAATAAAATAATTTGGTGAACCGACTTCCTGCAGGTTTTGCCTTTTTGACCAGCATATGAGCAGTTCTCTCTCAGAGTTTTCTTGGTCTTCCAGATCTCATCTTGACCTCCATAGTTTCCCTAATCATCCATCTCTTTATTACATATCACACTGGGGAAACTCTAAGCTGACGATGCTTTACTATCTCCTTGTATCATTTCCCTGCATTATGTGCATCAATAAGTTTCATTTTCAGAGTCTTACACAGCTGCTAAGATGAACTCATGGTTGCTAAGTGTTCGCGCAAGGTTTGGAGAATCAGAGTATTTGTAAAGCTTTGAAATTGGCACCAGCTGACATTTCCTAATGACAACTGTTGACATGCCTGAGGCCTAATGAACTGATTCAAGTCTGAGATCTTCTAACAAAGAATAAGACTTCAAATGTGTTTGCACATGCAACATGCCAGTTCGCGACATAAAAACTAACCATGCATCAATGTTTTTTTCATATCGTAGTGAGACCGTGTTTACACATTTTTATTTAAAAAAAAAAGAATAAATATATATATATATATATATATATATATATATGTGTTTTTTTCCCCAAACCTCTGCATAGGTATACCTAATAACGTGACAACCAATTATGTAAATAAAGCACAAATACAACATGCTTTATATCATGCCACTCCAACAAAATTGATGATGCAAACATTAATGCATGAAGTAGTTCAGTACAAATCTTCAATCTGCTTACTCTGCATTAGTCTGACAGACATGTTCAAGCTCACACCTCTAGAGGTCACCCTATCTCTGCAAATACCGAATCACTAAAAGTGGAAAAAAAAGGGGAACCGGGATACGGCCTTAAAAATACATGTCTCTAAAGATAGAGACACTCTGCTTCTCTGTTCTTGTTTTAGTATTCTGTCAGTATGGGAGTGAATTCACAGCATTGTGCTTCAGGCAGAACTGAAACGCCAGTTGTGAAAATTATGAGGAGGTACAATCAAAACCAAAACAACTGATAATTTCTAAACACTGCTGATGATTACGAAGATGATGATGACGATGATGATGATGTGATTTTAATGAGTGTGATGATGGCAGTGGTTGTGATGTACTCTATTACCTGGCAATGGGACGGTTGTTCTTAGTAAAGTCTATTAGACGGATTGCAAATGGCATGGAGCACACTGCCAGCACATTCACGACCTTGAAGGCCGAAAACCTCACCTGAACAGACAACATACATACACAAGTGTGAACAGAAACGTATATCAATATAGTTATACATAAATATATTTTAGCCGCAGCATTAAAGGAAATACATTTTCAATCTGAATCGTATAGCCTCAGAGTCAGCAGTTAGATTTACATGTTCATTTGTACTACTATCAGAATCGGCTGAAAGCGCCGACGACAGCCAGCAGGAGAGACGTTCCGTGCTGTGATTGCATTTCATAACTGAACTAATACCAGGATGTACCCCCCCCTCTAATGTTGTCACATAAAAATAAAACAACAGCATTAAAACACAAGTTTTGCAAGTAAAACATGTGTCTCATGTAGGCCATTATAGTAGTTTAGTGTGGGGAGGATGCTCTGCAGGTGCGCTTGATTTTACTGTATCTGTGGTGCAGATGAGCTTCATCAATTTGCAGTTTCTACCGTGTCCTCCATTTTTTTTGACTGAGAAAGATGCAGAAAAAAGGCATACATAGGTAGGAGGGAGAACACAGATTTGTAATAACTTATTTGTGTTTTTTATGTAGATTAATTTAAACAAGAAAGTGTGCAACAGCCATGTAGCGTCATTCATTTTCCCTCTGCTGCTGAAGACACTCACTGCAGGCAGGTGCTGCTGGTACAAAGGGTGGGTCTACTGGTGGATTTTATTGCACCTATAGTAACGAGCACTGCTGCTGTCCACAACTGCACTGAAAGGATGTCATCTTAAAATCAGAATGAATTTAATTCCATTTTTTCTTTAATGAACACAATTACATAGAGGCCACTGATATACTGTGCATCCCTAAACACTGTCACTCTAAAAATAGATGCGTTTTCCTGGAAACTAGCAAAGCCAAGCCTCAGAAAGCTTTTAGTCATAACTGAAGCAGTTTCTTGAATGCAATTGTATAAATAGTTTGACATTTAAGTGACATTTCAACTGTATTTTGCACTGCAGAGCTAACTTCCAAGTTCAACCTGTAAGATGATTTCTGAAAAATAAAAAAATGGTATCTGCACAAAAAAATGCATTGACAAACATGTGATTGTTCTCACCTTGAAGCCTAGTTTCTGCAGACAGCGCGCTAACCTGCGAGAACCCAGCTTTGCATCAACCTCGCTGAAGAGGAAAGCAGTAATGAGTCGTGGCACAACTCGGGACATATCAGGTTTAGCATGCAAGAGATATAACATGCAAACAGTAACTGATAACCTTAACGGTTTGTTCAGAGGGCTATCAACCAGCCTCATTCCTGTGCTAATTTTTCATTGACTAGCAATGTATGTTACTGAGTGTTTTGTGTGAAGTGTGGTTACCTTGTTGCTCCTGTGCAGATAATTTTTCCTGAGGACCAGATTGAGGCTGTTATCTTGGGCTTACGAAGCTTCATAAGGACTTTCTAAATACAAAAAGAGTTAAAAACGTTAAATGCTGCCAATATAGCCCATATATAAAACATACGATGATGCAGTAAAGCAGTAGAGAGCAGTACAAAGAGAATCTGCTCCCTTTTTAACAGTCTTTCACTTCCTTACCCCTACTTCTGGCTTATAGATGACATTGGTTCCCTCTAAGGCAATGGTGCGAAGGTTGAGGTGGCACCTGGTCCTGAAGGTTGCCACCACATTGGTGACAATGATATCAAGTGCCTCGTCATTGCTGGAATCCATGAGGAAGTGTGCGTTGCAGCGAGAGGACCACAGGAGTTTTCTCCTCACACATTCATCCTCAGCGCCACCATCACCATCATTTCAAGGACGGATGGAGATTCACAACTTGATGGAGGGAGAGGGGGGGAAAAAAGGCTTCATTAGTTATGTGAATGTTGGGAATTATACATGACATGTGTTTTTTAATGAGTTATTTTTTACATACATGCACAAAAACTGTGTTATGTATAACTGACTTGTCATCTCACTAACACTCAATAGACAGTTCCTACGTGTGGATATGTGCTATTTCAAGCCTGCTAAACTTGCACTTAGATAACTGTTAGGAGGGGGTATTGTCACATCAGTTGCAGCATTAATTCATATGACTCTTCCCGTATGCGTTTCCCTTTTATTTTAGACTCACACGAATGAGTTTAAATAAGTTAAGAAAATCGTATTCTTTAAATGTACTTCTTCTCTAGTGAATGTATTAACGTTAGCTTAGCCGCTATTGATACAGCCTGATTCGCTAGCTACCTGCTGCTGCTACTACCCATCAAAGATAAAGGGAAACAAACAATATATTGGAAGAAATACATAATGCTTTTATCAGCTAAACACGTTAAATGTACCGTATACCTCGTCATATTTTTATCTAAACTGTAAGTCGTTACAACTGATACATAGGTGTGTTTTTATTGTATAGTAACGCAGCTGATAATGTTGTTTAGGGAAATGACGCTAGCTAATCTTGACAACTCAGTGACTGTTGTCAAGTAACTAACCTATTCACCGCAAACTAATTCAGAATAACTACACGGACTACCTTGATGTTGTGACTACTATTATACAGAAATTAACGACTAAAAATACAGACTAGCGACACCTCACTACTGCCCAGCTAATGTTGTAAAAGGAAGCTACCCGCTAGCTAGCAACAAAGAAAAGTGCAGAGGCAGATAATGAATGAAAAGTTGATAGCTAAGCTAACAAACCGGCTAGCCGTTTAACGTTAAACTGAGGGAGGTGGTACCGCTATTTCTAGGTGGGTTTACGTGTTAATGTGTGAATGTCAAATGTTGGCTTTAATTCTTTAGCTACCTCCTCTTCTTGCTCAGTCAGCCCGAGACATGAACAAGTAAAAATCTCCTCCAGAGACTGTATACAAAGATGCGTAGACCCGGCCAGCAAGCAACCCCTTCCGGCCTCGACTTTCAAAATAAAACATGTGACGTAATGAACAACGACTTCTGGTTACAGATTTCAAAATACAACGAACCTAAGCGTTGCGCCGAAGTTAATTTGACTATTGAGAAAACATATTCAAAGGAGACATTTATAGTTTCTTAAATTCGGTATTAATTGAGTCTACATTTAGCTTCCCACACGTTAGTTTTGTGTGCAGACAATAGAAAATCTACCTATAGAAATTAAGGTAATGAGTTAAGATACAATAAACTGTGAGGAAATCACAATAGCAATCAATATTCGTTACAGTTCCCCACAGTCCAAGGCTACATAGTCCCAGACATATTCAGTTCATAATTATGTTTAATAAAGAAAAACAATAAATCAGAAGTTGAAAAAAGCATAACTATCTATATTTGTACTTAAAAATGACAAACAATCATAGTTTTTTGAGGTTAATCTTCTGTCAATTGACTAATTGATTATTTGACTAACCTTGCAGCTATATAAAGATGATTTATTTTTATTTTATTTTAATAACTTTTAGAAGCACGGTGAAGTAGAACACATGAATCCACAAGAAATAGAGCAAAAAATAGTTTAATAAAGTTTGAAAAACTCATAATTTTGTATCCAAAATATGTGTTTTTTGTTTTTTTTCATCTGTATCCTATCCTGTCTTATCATCTCACGACCCCTTTGATGAATCCAGCAGCATCTTGTGGGAATGCCGATCCAGAATGGGAACCATTGCAGTAAAAAACAATGTTTTTTTTTTTGGTAACCTTGTTATGAATTAACCCTCTATGGCATATTGAGTCAACAACTTTCATATAATCTGCAACTTCCAGTCAAGGGTTAATCTGATCTTTACCTCTAGCCAAATTCTGTGTTCACAAATTTGTCTTTGTAATCATCCACATCTGCCAATATTACACTTAAGAAGCTTATGTTAACACCATCTTAAGATAACAATGTGTTACGGTACTTTTTTTTTTCAGTGTTTATGGCATATTGACATTTAAACCATGTGGATTAGTAACATCTCCAAGGAAAAGGAGCACATCTGGTCAGTAAATGCTCCACAGGGACGTCTGGACAGGCTACAAAAGAGGAGAAAGAGTAAAGTTTGTAGGCGGCAGGGAATGTTTCTGTTATCAATGAGAGTATTTACAGCCGCTTCTGTGACTCATGAATGAATATGTTGAATGGACACTGGGATATGTGTTTAATTGTCACATAACATTTAGGCAGACAGATCATGACTTCATGAGCATCTGTGTCAGTTTGACCTGTTTTTGATCTCAATCGAATTGCTCTACTTTGCACAATGTTGCATAAAAAGTTACACTGATAAGACTGACCTACTATTAATGAGATAATAGATTAAATAAAGTTGTTTAAAGTAAGCACAGATTTCAATGTGTGCCAGGTGGTATGTGAATTTGTTTGTGCGTGTTATGTCCATGACTTATTGCTCGCTGCTCCTCTCATTTGTGCATTGTGTGCTGTAACCCATCTCTTCTGCTCCGGCCACTGCAAACACTTCTCATGCCTGGCCTGCGCCCAAACAAAACAGAAAAATAACTTCTTTATGATTCAGCCTTGTTGTTATTGTTCGTCCTCCCTGGTTACCAAATTGTCTCTCTTTCTCATTCTCATTTAATCCCCCTGGGCTTCTCCTAGTGAAATATAGCCTTGTAATTCACATCCATTCTGCACAAGAGCCTTGTTCAGATGTCCCGAGATGTTTACTATAAAGGTTTGGATTTAGAGCGGGTTAGGAAAGTCAGACCACTAGCATTGATGGTGTGCATGTGTTTGTGTGTGTTGTGAGTTGGCTGACGCAGGGCACAGGAGTATGTTTACAGTTTTTTGGGCCGCACATCACTGGGACAGTCTCTTTCCCAGGGGAACAATGCTCGTATTCTCATTAGGTCATAAGAAGCAGCATGTAAACACACAGATGTGAGCACTTACTGCCTAATAGATGCAGATATGTCTAAGAATAAATAGACGGTCCATCACTATAACTACTCTGTGTGTGTGTGTGTGTGTGTGTGTGTGTGTGTGTGTGTGTGTGTCACAGAGCGAGCAACTGAGGGACAGTGAAAAAAAAAAAAAAAAGAATTTCAGCATATTTGTGTTTGCGTGCTTGCATGTGCGAACAAATGCATCTTTGTAAGTGTAGCCTAAAGATAATTTTGATCTGAGCTGGGCTATCTTGAGTTAATCACCACGGAGATATGAGTTTAGTCAAATGTTTGCTCTTAAGTGGAATTACATTATCAAGATAACAAGTGCAAATAGAGGCCTCATATCCTTACAGTCTCAGACGCCAAGATGTGGGTTTTATTTTGAATTTCTGGATGATGTGGACAGTTTGATATTTTCTTCTGACAGGAAATCTGACAAGCTCTTAGAATTTTCTCCAAACTCCCAAATGTCTGAAACATCTTAGCAACATCCTCCAACAAAGTGTCCTTCTGTTTTCATCTTTCCTCGTTGTTTTTCTACAAAAAAATGACATTACTTTTAAAAGCATGTCGGCAGATGTGTGGTGACCGCACTGTTGCTTGTAAACTGGGCGTGTTTATCAGGACCTCAGCGTTCTGTTTATGTTGGGCGCACATCACAGGCCCATTTTAAAAGGACTTGAGAGAGCAGCGTTAAAGCTTTTGAGTGTCTTTGTGGTAGTGTTGTAAAATTGAACTCACTATTGGTTTGATGGCTTATTTGGAACTCTTTGTCAGAAGTTTTTTTTTTTTTTTTTTTTTTTTTCCTGCAGGAACTGAGAAGGATTAGAAAATGATCATGTCAAGTAAGATGCAACAAGCCTGAAAATAACAACACTAAATGCAGGAAGTGAAAAGGAAAAGAAAAACTGAAATACAAAAACATTACCTTTGACTATGTACATACCTTACTTCATATGCGTGCAGATGCATCTCTGCATAGATGTACTTGTACTATATGTGTGCATGCCCATGCACTTTAGTAAGTGTTTCTGTATGAGACAGAGATTGATCGTGTGTGAGTTTGCTGTGCAGAGGGAATCCAGTGCTCTGGTAGTGCTCCTCTAGGGTCTCCCAGTGTAAACAGAGACGTGGGAACAACCAAGCCTGTTTATATCAACTTCATTCTTACTGGGACCAGTCGGCCAGGCATCAGGGGCACAGCCAACACACGTGCATACATACTCACCCCCCCAATACATACAACCTGATATGCGGACATACAGGTTTTGTATACACATGCATAATTCCAAAAATCATATGTTAATAATAAACAAACACTTCAATTTAAATAGAGAATTGTGCTTGCTCAAGATTCAATTCCTCAAAACAGGGAAAATCTGTTTGTCTATCTTTCTAGATAATGTCTCGAAATTAATAGTATTTAACGTTATACAGAAAACAACAATATCAATGCATTTTTGGAAATATGATGATTTTTTATTAATACTTGTGGTTATTGGGTTCATATCATGATTTACTGAGCTTTTTTTTTTTTTGCAGCTGCATAATTTATTCAAACCTGCCCTGAGGCACAAAATATCACCATTCATCACTTTTTCAAACAGTAATAGTGAGATCATATAAAAGATGTCCCAGTTCCTAACAAAAACATCCAGAGACGTAATGCTCTCTCTGTCTATTCATTTACTTAAATGTTGGGAAGTATAACATATACAAATGAGTCAATCAAGGCCAAAAAAACGTTGATGTTCAACCAAACAAAAAGAAGTGTCTTCTCATCCTCCCATCACAGCTCCAGAGGCGAAGCCGGGCTCAGACAGAGAAACAATCAGTCCAACACTCATTGTGCCAGATTTGCTGGCCTAACATTAACACACCTGCACAAATGTAATGGAGTTCCCTGCTAAGCCATGTTTAGACTAGTTTTGTAAATGATGACACTGCCCTGAGCATTATCTGGTGCTATTCCAGTCCACAGAGAAAGCACCTGCTACTTTCAGAATAAGTGAAAATAATGCAGAGCTAGCTGGGTCAGGATGAAACTAAAGGATCTTCTGGAGAGATGCATTTCTGAAATAGAGCAAGGGGTATGCCACAATTTTTGCCATAATAATTTGCAAACTATATAGCTAAATTAACTTTTAATATTTTTAATTGATTAGGTGTGATGTTTTTAATTGCATTTCTGCGTCTTTAACATTTGTCTTTTATACTGCTTCACAGTGAGATGACGTACGCTTTCATTCGAATTGAAGCATCATTATGATGATTTACAGGTTGAAGCACATCCAAACCTCATCATGCATAACCAAAGAATGCATCTCCCCCAATTTCAAAACAACAAAATCGCACTTGTTTTTTATTCTGATATACTTCACTTGGAGAAGATTTGATTTTTATCAATAAGAAGAAATATACTGAGTATATATCAGTCCCTTATTTCAATACAATCGATTAATTGCACAAGTCAAATATGTGCATATGTAGCCTATTCAGTCTACGATCAGAAGTTTGTCTCAGACACACTTCACTACAAAAATGAACTTTAACAGGAAAATTAAGGCATAAAACATCTAAGGAGGGATCCTTTTTACAGGCTGGAGAGATGTGATACACATGTGATAAATATGTACTAATCATCTAAAATAAAAAGCAATTGTGCTCATTAATGACAGTAAACATCCTGATTGCACAACCTCTGTTTGTAGCTCCTCTCTGAAAGAGATGGACAAACAATACCTTTCTGCTTGAGAACTGGGACCTGATGGTCATTTTGTCAGCACCCCAGCCAGTCCAGTCCAGTCCAGTCAGCCAGTGTTTGGATAGAGAAGGAGCTGCTCTAAGTCTTTGTGGAGTGGGTTCTTCCTCTCTCACTAGAAAACAGAGCACTTCGAAAACAAACTGCTGTAAAGAGTGCAGAGGAGTCCGACTGAACAGCAGCATGTAGTCGGAGAAGAAAACCTCACAAGTGCTGGTGTGCAGGAGTAGGGTCATTGTACCTCACTTCAATTTCACACCTGGTTGCCCGAGATAATATATGGCTGTGTGTGTGTGTGTGTGTGTGTGCGCGCTTCTAATCAGGAGTGAAATGCATCATTGTCACTCAAGCGTATGTGCTGTAATGTATACAGTGTATGTTAATGTACTATAGCTTATGTAAGAGAAGAGGTGCCAAAACTACAGTCAAGATTTTGGCCCTCATTTCCTGTGTCTCCATGTGTGTTTGTTGCATGTATTGTATGTATTTGCTTTCATGTGTGTGTATATATATATATATATATGTATGTGTGTGTGTCTCCTAAACTTCATGCTGGTAAAAGGTCTGAATTTGGGTGAAATGTGGGTGGGAGGTGTTGACATAGAAGGATGTTTTGGGGTGGCGTTTGGGGAGCAAGTTGGGGTTGAGGTGTAGAAAGATGATTGGAAGGAGGGATAAGTGATAAGGGGTGTTGTGTTTTAGCAGCTAAGAGTTTGGGAGTGTAATGCGTACGTATGGTGTACGATATTGTTGCATGTTTGTAGACACACTTTCTAATTGATCTGCTTTTGCTCATACTTGTATCTGTGTCTGATAAAACAAAACAAAAAAGTCTCCCACTTGTATGTGTGCAACACATGTGTACACACACACACACACACACACACACACACACATACTGATATCTAAATTAATGGTCTCCTTGGGGAGTCATCCAAAGGCCACAAGCTTTTGGGAGAAAAGATTCTTGGAAAAAGGCTTCATCATCAGAACATTTGCTCATTAGTAACCCCATCTTAACCATCTAGAGAGAGAAAAAGAGAAACTGAAGTACGCTAAGGAATACACGAACAAGGTCGTGTACTTATCATGTTGAAGAGGCATTTACTTTACAGTCTCTCCAAATGACAATAACATAAATGAGGAATCAGCCTTTAGTGTGAGAAGCAGAGTCACAGGTAATGAGGGATAGAGCATAGTTCAAAGAGAGTCCAAAATAGAAAGAAAGAGCAAAAAAAAAAAAAAAAAAAAGCTCTCATTCTCGATGAGTTAGACTCCCTCTGTTTCTTTCAGCCTCACTCTTTGCAGGAAGTCATTAAAGAGTAAGCCAATAAAGCTGTGTCAGATATATCGTATCTCCATCCTCCAAAAAGAGATATAAAATACTGGCCTTCCATTCTCATCAGACGTGGGGATCAGCATTTTACAGGCCAAAAATGTCCTCCTTTGGAGTTCAGAGAGTTTACCGAAGTTATCAACTGTCTTCTTTGATAAGTTCCAACCTAATTGTTTCTTGGTTTTATTCATAAATGGTTTTATTGAATGTTATTGAATGAGACTCTACATGTGGGACTGTGATCACGAGTCATGTGACTTTTGCATTATGTCATTTTTAGCCCATTAAAGGCACTGTTAACTTGATGTACAAGTATGTGAGAAATTGGTATTTTTCCAGCTAAAAGAAAGAAAAAAAAAGCGTATTCATGACTATGAAACCCAAGGGAAGATAGATAGATAGATAGATATATATATATTCAATTGATTGCTAATTGCTATTATTTACACATTCAGCAGGGACAGCAGGGACCTAATGAATGTTGCCAGCATGCTTGCCATATCATGACACTATAATGTGATAATGTGTCAATGTTGTGTTCACATCCTGTTTCTACTTTTTTGTCACCTTTTCTTACAATAATGTTAAGAATGAATTCCAAGTAGAAAAATACAATCACAATATTACTCAATAATAGATTCAAAGCCTTGTTAACATTTTATGCTCAGTGTTTGTGTGTGGGTGTATGTCTGGAAGTTCAAATCCCCCACAAAGGAAGTGCTTGTAATGATATATGACATTTCTTTGTTCCCTTGTTTGACTTTTTTTCTCCCCCCCTTAAGATTCAGTTTTTAACATATTTGGACAAGTATTTTATATCTTACGCAAACAAAGCGGATAGTTTGGAGAGAAAACAAGCAGCCCCTGTTGCTTTTCTGTTGATAAGGCAGTTCATGCGCTTCCAAAGTAAATATGCAAAACAAGAAAAGAATGTGTTATTTATGAAATTACTGATGTAGTCAAAAGTGCAGTTTTCCATTCCACTTTCAGATAGATATAGATCAATAGATAGGGTAGGAAAAAAAAGAAGAGAGCAATAAAACATGATGGAGGGATAGAGAGGGATGGAGGGGTGAGGAGAGAACGCGGTTAATCCAAACAGACCTGTGCCAGGTTATTTTTACGACGGTCCCATCAGCCATTATCTGCCTGCTCTGTTATGGTTAGTGATAAATACAGACCTGGGCAATACCAAGGAGGGCTAACTTCATGTGAGTATGTGTGCACTAGCATTGTGTCTGTGCAGTAATGTGTGTGCAGTCTCTCGCCCCTGCTACAGCAGCCAGGGAAGATAACCACAACAGTTTATTTCATCTCATCAGACACTCTTCTGGCCATTTTAGCCCTAATTGATACAGAGCAGAACAAACTTCTTTTTTTTTTTTTGTTTATCTTCTTGCTCATTAAAAAAAATGTTAGGGCCAGTCTGCTCATGAGACTCTGAGACTCTGAGATAAATAAATATCTGAGCTGGTGAATGGGAAACAAAAAGAAACGACTGAGAGAGTCTGTGTGTTTTCAAAGAGTGAAGTTGGGGGGGATTTTCTGAGGGGAATATATACATGTGTGTGTGTGTGTGTGTGTGTGTGTGAGAGCTAGATAGAAAAGAAAAAAGAAAGAGACAAGTTGAACATAGTTACATGATATCATGATATCTGGCATCTGTAAGCATCTGTAAGCTCTCCAAACACCTGTGTTTAAGGCGTGGAGTGAAGATAAACGAGGGGTTTAAACTTAGACATACAGAGAAATTAATCTGTGTGTGTGCGTATGTGTGTGTGTGTGTGTGTGTGTGTGTGTTTTTATGCACGTGTTTGAAAGATATAGTGTTGTGTGTATTTAAAAGCTCTTGACACTATTTGTTATCATCCCATGCTTATTTAAAACATGCATTTCAGTATTCCCCGTACGTGAACTTTCTATGTACAGAGACGCAAGCACAGTCTTACACACACACACACACACACACCTGCACCTTAAGGAAAGCCAACAACCATGTGTCGCCACGAATACATGTGTGTGTGTGAAAGTTTTCACCCCAGCTGGCCATGTGTGTATTGGTGCGAGAGCAGCAGAGGTGACGGTGAGTTTGGATCAGCAGAGAAATGATCTGCAAGGTTTATTATCTTTAATTAGCATCCAAGGGGAATGAGATAGATAAGGACCACCATTTAGCTGATGGATCAGCTCTGTGTCCCCCCCCCCAAAACCAAGAAGACATAGTGTTGTTAAAAAAAAACAGGAAAAAGGCATCATCAGTCCTGGAAAGGCCCAGATGTGTCGAGTTCTGCGTTTTATTTTTTACTGTAACATGGATGGAAATATAAAGACATATACACCTTGTGTATGGTCACGACCGACTGACGAGCATGTCTCCAGCATTTTATACTCGACCAGTTATATGAGTTATATAAAATTTGCATTTTTCGACTCTCTGGTTCTCTCAGTTCTCTCAAAGGTCACCGCTGTCTAGGCAGTTTGCAGGTTGCAAATTTACATGTCAATGTTCATCAAAGTTAAACTTGTTGATCCACTGAAGTGACGATTTCATTGAGATGGATTGGATTTTTTACTCTTTGTGTTACCAGGTTCTTACAGTAGAATTCACAGTGAAAATGTATTTTAATAATGCAGGATTTTTTTTTTTATTCTGAAGGAGAAGTGTTAAGCACTTTGTCAGTCTTGGAAAAAGAAATATATACAAACTACAAGAATCACACGTCACATCATGATGTGAGTAAACGGCATCAATACAGAATTCTAGTTGTGGGACACTAAAAAGTAAAAGAATGATACAGACATCAGACGCATATCGTTCCACATCATCATCCGTCTGTTCTCTCTCTACTGTCCACCATAGAATAAATAAATACAGGCATAAAACTAACAAGATACTAACTGACAAATTCCAACAAAACCAAAGGACGTTAATGGTAACGGTGATGACTAAAAGAATAACTTCCTTGTCATTTCACTGATCTGCATTCCTCCCAAATTCAGATCCCCTAAAACACACACACACACACACACACACACACACTTTTCACCTCTTAAGATGTAGATTGCCGCTGTCAAATAAATAAGCCAAGAAGTAAATACACATCAAACAGCTGGACAACAGCTGATACGCCACAGTGGCAGAAACTTATTCTGTAATTGTATGTGTGTGTGTGTGTGTGAGAGAGGCAGTTCAGTTAAACTGCTGATAGTCCTCAGGCTACTGTTGGTAGAGCAACGTATCGCTGCCATTTTTATGATGGAGCTCTTTCTGTGTTGATCACTGTGCAACGGGATGACACCAAATGGTTATTTTCTGATCAGTTCATTTTCTTATATGTACGTTCTGCTGCTGAAAAAAGATAAAGTTTAGCCACATCCACAAGTATATTACCGTATATAGGAGTAATACATGGGATTATGACAGAATCATTTTTTCACATCATCATTATTATTATTATTTCTGAATGGATTTATAACATTTCAAAAGAAACTAATGCGATTCTAATGGGAGGCAGCTTGCTACGAGTTTAAAATGTCAGTTTATTTGACACCGATATTGCTCAGATATTTTTCACGTTAATAAAAATAAATACAAATGCTACAGCATGTAGTGAAGAGGTCAGGAGACATCTGTTTGTGATTACACCATAAAGGTGAGGTGCTGTTGTGTCTGTCCTCTGCTACTAAGTGGAGCTGTCTGTTAGCTGCACCAGAGCTTGGGTCTCATACACACACACACACACACACACACACACAAACAAACACATGCACACACTAATGAGCTAATATACACACAGACACTTGTCTGCTTCCTGCCTTGGGATTTGGGGTTCAGAGGATCTTAGGGGTCTCTTGAGATTTGCTGTTAGATGCGTGTGTGTGTGTGTGTGTGTGTGTGTGTGTGTGCGTGCGTTTGTGCGTGTGTGTGTGTGTGTGCTTGTGTGCGTGTGTGTCAGGGGCACTTTTATCACAACTCACATCTCACCTCTTAGTCATCTCCTGTTAGCCTCCGGTAGCATTATGTCTGTGTCTCATGGGAGAATTGATAAACACACTCGTGCAAGCACAGATTAGGTTGAAATGAGATGTGGGAAGGTGCTGACAATTAATATATTGTTATATATTAATATATATATATATATATATATATATTAGTTAAATGATGTGCCAAAAGTCTCTGTTTTCATAATTTCACATTGCTTTCATTGTCTGTCTTTTAATTCCCCTTCTCCCCGATCCCAGCACGACTACTTATGTTTATATTACATGGGTGTAGCAGATTTGTTGTTGTAGACTATAGTGTATGCCTGCATTTCTGCGGGTGTACATTATGCTAGTATGTGAGGGTGTGTGTAAGAAAGTCCATACATAACTCAAAATGTGCAATGTTTGTACAAGTTTCCTCCCTGTGCATCAAGCTCACTCCTAGAGGAGGGAGTATCAGCAGAGTAGCCCAGGAGGAGCCTCAAACCTAAGACTGGTAGGGACAAGGGCTCCCTGTGGGACCTGAAGGGAGATTGTAGGCTGGAGGGAAGCAGCCTGGGAGAGGGGATATGGGTAATGTCTTCACCCAGGAAGGCAGAGGATTTCATGGATTTGGGGCAGTCAACACATCCCTGGCTATCAGCATTTCTGGACGGTTTATCCAGAGATATCAGCAGGTTGTGTGGGTGTATCTTACTGAAGCCTGGAGTTTGTTCAGGCAGACAAGAGCAGGGTAACACCCCCTTCCACAGAGACACATACAAAGAAATACATAAATGCAAACACATACACACATACACACACAAACACAGCTCATAGTGTGTATTTTGTCCGGTCTGATTGTGGGTAGCACGGTGCCTTTAGGAACTGCTCCTATCTCTCTTCCTGGGGTCTGATAATACTCTGTCTGCCTCCCTCTGCACCATGAGGTACAGTAATTACCAATGGATAGATAATCAGTATGTGTGTGTATATGTGTGTGTATCAGTGGTCTTTTTGTGAGTGTGTACTATGAGCTAACCGGACAGAGGCAGTGGAGATATGATGTGGTGAGATCATTTCATCTGCGAGAAGAAAGAAAAAAAAAAAAAAGTTGAGTTCATTTTAAAAAAACAAATAAGGCACTGCCAGTAAAACGTTTTATAATAAACATGATACAGCATACTTAACTACAAAATGTCCACACACATACACAGAGTCACACACACACACACACACACACACGTCTTCCCCCCCCCCCCCCCCCCCCCTGAGTGATGAGGAGGAAGAAGATCAAAGCACAGAACCTGATTCAGCCAATAGGAGCGAGGCACTGTTTATCATCCCTCTCCATCATCACCCTCCATGTTAACAACAGCCTGACTAATCAGGTGTGAATAATATCAGTGACGGCCCAGCGTTACACTGCTAATTAGGTGTGTGTAATGATAATCCTGACATTATATCTGCCTTCATTTACAGAGATCAGTGAGAGATTGCACTGCTGCAGCAATACAAGTTTTTTTTTTTTCCTGGGTATACTGTACTTTGGATATACTTTACTCATTTTGAAACACTCAAACATGAACTTCAACCTTTCAAATCTTAGTTTTAATCATGAAATGTGAGTCAGATTTTTACCTCATATGAAGTTAGAATAATTGTTTGGACACTATTTGATGTGTCTGCTGACAGGACCAGACATCCAGAGTCAGCAGTGGGGACAGTGGAGGGGGGCAAAAGTGAGTGAAGAAGAGGAAGAAAGGTGGAGACCAAACGGCTGCTGTGAAGGATTTAGTAGGGTGCTGGAAGCTCTGGCCTGCTGGAAAACCAAACCACACACACACACACACACACACACACACACACACACACACACACACACACAAATGGTTACTGTGTGAGATAGAAAACTGAGCAGTGTCCCTCTTCCTTTTCTGTTTATAAACTGTAGCTTCAATCACTGTGACAGAGACCAGACCTCTGACTCTGAAACCCAGCACTGTCCTACACTGCCCTGCTGCCCAGAGCTGCACACACACACACACACACACGCACACACACACACACACACACACACACACACACACACACACACACACGCACGCACACGCACACAGCACACAGCACACGCACACACTTTTATCTGTGCATCTGATCACCAGGCCTCAAGTTAGACCAGCAGTTGCAGCTGAGGTTAAAACAGTGCCATATTCTGTAGAACACACACACACACACACACACACAAATGCATGCATACACACACACACAGACATACACAAACACACTCAAACTGCAGCTGCATCACATCTCATTTGCTTCCGACAGGCCACTTTGGGCACTCAGCCAGCTCAACCTCAAGCCAACACAACTTAAGTAACAGTGTGTGTGTGTGTGTGTGTGTGTATGTGTATTCTGGCCAGAGCCATACAGCAATGACATTTCAGTGACAAACTCAGTCCAACAAGCTGCGAATCTCTCTTTGTAATGTTGGCTCTGCAGTCTGTACCTCGTTGATTGTGTCTGTTTCTCGCTCTTCTCCTTTTCCAAGGTTGGTTTGTCATTGACCTCCTTCTGTCTGACTCTGATATGACTTCTTTCATTTTTCCTCTAGAACAACTGGCTGCAGAGTAACTTGCTCCTTAAGAAGAGAAACAGTACATTAACCCCACCATATGTTCACATTTATCTGGCTGAATATGAAAATGCTTGTTCTTCTCTTTTGTTTTCCTGTCCTTCATCCACGTGTCTTTCTCTTCCCGAAACTGAGCTTTTCAAAAACTTGAAAATTGACTTTTTGAAATGCTATGTGTAAACATATATATTTGCCAAAAAGTCATTCAGTGGTTTTATGACTCATATAGGGATGTTGCTAATATAGTGGTAGAAATAGTTCTTGGGAAAGTATTAATATGATAAAGTTAAGTAAAGAGGTTGGTGTTTTTTGAGCTGACAGAACAATAATAACAAACAGTTGTCATTAATATGTATTTATATATACATATATTTATATACGTATCTGAAATCTCACTACAACGTACAATTTAGAAGCTGTTCTGGAGCTTTCGACCATATCACATGGTCATCATCAGCAGATTTAATAATTTCTCTGAGCACTTAAAGGACGTATACATGTTGTAGTAAAAGGTATTAATGTTTCTATAACAACTGAGTAAATCCTATATGCTGATGATCATGTGATCAAAAGCTCTAGGAAAACAGCTCACTGGACCTTGTGGTGCAATATTATTTTTTTTAATTGCTGTTTCCAACGTTACGGAGGAACCTTGAACTTTTGAATGTATGATGATTTTGTCTGACAACTTTATGTGATCATTAATAATCACTAATTAAATCAGCATTGCAGCATTGTGGCAGTGGAGCGGTACTGTTAACTCAACAAATACCAGCAGAGACATACATTTTTTATTAATACGTTTTGCTGACTGGCAGCAGAAGAAGCGTGATTTAGCTGTTTTCCTATTGGCTAGGCATTTAGCGTGCCTTTAGAAAATGTGTGTGCATGCATGTTCTCCAGATGCACAAACTGATACAGATACGTGTGCTGTGTGTTGCACATTGACGAGAATACACTCCAACTCACTCAAACTGTGAGGACAAGACTTCCAGGTCATTAACCTACACAGTCACACAATGTTAATCTTATTCTAGAAAATCACTGTTTGCCTCCCCCCGGATGTTCCTGTCACTGAATATCAAAGGACTGTGGTCTTTTTGAAATATAATATAATATTTCTACTCCCATAAAGTTGTTCATAATTCTCTCTTATTGCCTGGTTTGTCTGTTACATCCTTTTGCCCTGGCTTTCTCCACTCCCTGTTGCATCTTTGCACTTTCTGCAACCTCTCAGTTATTTTACTTTGATTTTTCTTCTTTTTAGAGGTACTTGAACTGAGGCAAAAAACAAGTTGTGCATACGTGTGTGTGTGTGTGTGTGTGTGTGTGTGTGTGTGTGTGTGTGTTGGGGGAGTATTGCTGTGATAAGGGACAGGGAACCAGAGTGCTTAGACATAGATGGATGATGTTTTTCTCACCCCAAGCTTAACTTTAAGATTACAGTTTCGCCATCTGAGCAACTAGTTTTTTTTTCTTTTTTCCATTTCCAATTCTTTGTGTCACAAATAACATGTGGAATGTTTTGCCACTAAATAGAACACTATTTTGTTTCGTATGACGCTCATTTTCTCTCACAACTTTTCAGTAAATAAATATTCACAGAGTTTAAAAAACTGGGTGAGGAAGGAGGATAAGAAACACAGATTTTATGAAAAGGAAGCCTGACTGTGAACATAGACAGCAAATGTATTCAGTCCACTAAAAAAGTACATTTAATCTCACAAATGAAGTTTATATTGAGTTTTAGAGGTCACTGTTGACAATCTGATGTTAAAGTAGTATTGAAGACAGCTTTTATTTGTTTTCTCTTTTTACATTTTAAAGTCAGACTGAAATTTAAAGCTAACTCAAGCTGTGTCTGTCTGAAGTCCCTCCTTCATTCACTACGCCCAGTACGATAGACACTAAATAGTTTTATTCAGTAGTAAACAACAAATGGAGATTTTTGGACGTTAGCTTATCCTTCGTCATTTTGCGTCATCACTGTCAGCTGTCAGCTGTTGAGTTGTAGGCCTACAACAGTCATTTTCCAGCAATAGTTAGCAGAAAGTAGTGTGCATGAATTTTATCAACAATCAATTATATCAACTGATTCTCACCACTTATGGAGTTAAATAGTGTCTTTGAACTACACACACCTTTTTTTGTGACATAGCAATTACAGACACAGTATTGTTTTTGGGTTTTTTTTTCAATTTTTCTACTCTTCACTTTTTCTCAACACATGCATAAAAGTGTTTGTGTGTATGTGTTTGAGGGAGAGAAATGATAATGACCCGAGGCATCAGGTATCCCCCTCGGTGGCCCTGCGAGCAACATCTGGAACCCGTCCCTCATGGTGACATCACACAACCAGCCTAACCTTTGACCCCAAACTGGCTAATTAGCAGCATGTCCCTCCGTAACTGCTGGAAGTTCCCTCTTTTTTTTTTTTCTTTTTTTCTTCATCTTTCTCATTCCCCCTGTCCACCTGTTGCCTCATGTCACTGTGTGTGTGACCGAGACTCCGAGGAAGAAAAAAAAACGAAACACTGAAACATTTTCCTGAACACTCGCAGGAGTTTTATCATTTACAAAAAAAAAAATGTCCGATGACAACTTGCAGCTAGGGACATTAAAATATATAATTTTGTTAATGACGTACTGTATATTAGCTTTCTCTGTATATTAGTACAGACCGCCAGTCTTTGCAATCATAAATGATAGAAACATTTTGCAGCAGGGTCTGTGTTGTATCAATGCACAGGGGAGACAAAAAGAGCTGTGCGAGTCTTTTTCATGAGCTATTTTAGTTAATCTCCCTCTCCCTCACTCTCTCTGGTGGATCCATGTATCTCAGAGGTGATCATCAATCTAGCAGACTCTATTATTACTTTTCCGCAAAGTGCTTTGATTTCCAGCCCACCCAGAAGATTAAGACCCCTCCTAGTTTTCTTTCCTCTCCCTCTGTCCCTTCACCTTCTTTTGCTTTCTTCTGCCTGCTCTGTGCTGTGCCATCTTTCTCTCTCTCTTTTTTTTTTCTTGCAGTATCAATCCCGTGAACTTAAATAAAATGTTTTCTTTCAGATTTGTTGTATTATGCGCTCTATTCAAGATGTTACTTCTTTCCAACTGGATCTACAAATGGAGCTTTACGTTCAGTGTGTTTCCGTATCGTGTCAATTCTAGCAGATAAAATTTAGTGATGGTGGCTGTTTAGATGCACTGTGACACCGGAAGCAAAGGGGTTAAAGGTCAGTTCTCAAGAGACACACGCCTCATCCTTGCACATGCTTCAGCTGTGCAGGCAAAGGTAATGTGCACACAAACACACACACACACATTTGCATCCCAGCAAGTAAGTGTGCTGCTCCAGACACACACATATGCCGCACCGAACATTATTTTAGTCTCTCAGTCTTTCTCGTATTGAACTGTTTATTTAAAAAGAATGCACGACAAGTTGCACACTACCATCAACATGTTCTCCTGGTGCACCCTAAACTGTTCCACGTAATGCTGCTCCAGAAAGCTTGTTGTTTGGATTCGGCCCTGAGTGGACCAGTGCATGGAGCATCGGTGTGGAATGATGTGGAAGGCCAAACAGGGGATTGTGGGTGCCTGGTATCCATTACATCAGAGTGGACCAAGGCGCCAGTTTGCCATTTGAGACGTGACACCCCCTTGTCCTTGCACTTTATCCTGTTAACTGGCATGATGTGCTGAAAGTTACATGGGACCTGTGAGTGGAACAGGCTAAACACTAAGTACTCTAAGGTGGGGTATGGTATCTAATAATAAATTTTAGACAACATTTTTGATGATTTTTCAAAACAAGATGCAACAAAAACCTCTATCATGTTATAGAAAAAATATTTCAGAATTATGCAAATATTTTACTAACTACTACTACTTTAATATCGGGGTTATATGAGTAATATAACCAATTACACCTACAAAAATAAATAAATAACTTATAATAATAATACATTGATTTTTATTTTGAAATCTATAGTAAATTTGTTTTTGACTTTTATTATATATTATTATAGAAATATTATTATTTTTTTTTTTCATGTGTGTGCTCCAGTTTACATGTTATTTGTCTTTATTCGTTATAGACACTATGTAACCAAATGTAAACAAAAGAGAAAACACAGCGTTGGACCTTACTGTCACTCCAAAATGTATGGACTTTTTCATATCAGAAGAAGAAAATGTCAGAAATCAAGCCCTGTTATCTCATCAGTATTAGTCTCAATAATGAATCAATATTCATTCATATTGGCTAGTTAAGTTGTGAGAGCTAAAACATGCATTGCTTTATGCTGGGAACCCATGTAAGGTCCCCTGGGATCCTGGAACCCTTTGGGAACCAGCAAGTTAAATCAGCACAGTCTCCTCCCAGCATGAGGTAACGCCCTCTCTGGTCATGGAGATAAAACGTGTGTCCCTCTGCTCTGCTCAGTTAGCAGCTCATGAACACATCATCAAGGCGGGTGTTTGCCTACCCTGTCCAATTCCTGTCCAGCCTGAGCTCCCTGCTCCCATGTTTTGAACCCGCTCCCCAGGCGGAGACAGCTCACCATGTCCACCGGGTCTCTCAGCGATGTCGACGACGAGCTCCTGGACGGCATCCTTAAGTTTGGCTCTTCTGGTAAAGACTCCAACGAGAGCACAGAGGAGAGCTCCAACTGCGAGGACACTTGTGCAAACGACGAGCGGGGAGGCGCGCCGGGCAAGAAGAAGAAGAAGAAGACAGCGTCTCGGAAAACGGGACCTAAGGGTGTGGTACAGCAGGAGGGCAAACAGGTGCAGAGGAATGCGGCCAACGCCCGAGAGAGAGCCAGGATGCGCGTCCTGTCCAAAGCCTTCTCCCGGTTGAAGACCTCTTTGCCCTGGGTCCCCCCGGACACCAAGCTCTCCAAACTGGACACACTGCGCCTGGCGTCCAGCTACATTGCGCATCTCCGGCAGATACTGGCCAACGACAAATATGAAAACGGATATATTCACCCAGTTAACCTGGTGAGATACAAATGGAGGGGAGGAAACACAGCAGAAAGTTTATTCGTGATTTAAAACAAATAGTGGAAGTCACAATCCATAGGCTAAGTGAAGTTTTAAAGGCTCAGGCCTCGATTTAGTAAATATGACTATAATTGTTCTTCCAATCATAAAGTCATTTTTCCCCCCTTTATAACATTAACTTAGTCAACGGTTCATTTTCATTCAACTGCCAGGAACTTTAGGATTTTATCCTGGCATGTAGACTCCTGCTAGGTCTCATACGGATGGTAAGGTGACCACCGCCAAGCTGGCAAAATGAGGGTGACAGTCTTGTGATGCAGGTGCATGAAGGAGAGAGCAGAAAATCCTGTTCATACACACTGTTTAAGGCAACTGACACAAAGACCCACACAGACACACGTGGAGCTGATATTATATAGGCCTGTCCATATCTGCCCAGATAATGTCTAAATAATACAGCTTGCACACATAATTACATATTATACTAAAAGAAAATACATTTGAAATCACTAAAGTAATTCTGCAATACATTAAATATCATAGAAGGATGTCAATACTGTATGTAGTCTTTTTGAATATTTTATTGCAATAGGAGACACTACAAATGAAGGCACTAAAACTCACTATTCAGCAAATACATTAGAGTCATATGATTATTATAACAGTCAGAATATTGAAACTGAACAGTTAAATGATCTATTCTCAATAAAAAAAGGTTGTAATTAATAATAATAATAATAATGATTCATTAGACTGACCTGATCTATGCTGGTAGTTAAGTGACAGAGTTAGTCATTTTCATTTTTTGTTTGTTTATGTTGTAGTATCTGCATCTTGTCCTAACTGGTTGTATTTTCCTCCACAGACGTGGCCTTTCATGGTTGCAGGTAAGCCGGAGAACGAACTGAAGGAAATGTTGAACACAACAAGGTTATGTGGAACAACGGCGTCTTGATGCAAACAAAATGGACACTTCTACATCTTTTTAAAGGAGCTATGATTTTCCAAGAAGAAGAAGAAGAAGAAGAAAAAAGAAAAGAAAAAAAAAAGATTGTGACAGAAATTCACGTCTCATCTCTGCAGACTTTGAGTGGGAGTAACGGAGGGAGGGTGTCCTCCCTTCTTAGTTCCCGTAAAGACAAATTTTATTTAAATACATTCTGTCACTTACATGTCTTTGCTGGTTCAAAGATAAACTGCGTGCATTAAATAGCTTTTTTTTTTTTTTTTTTTTTTTTTTATACTCTGCAGATGCATTTTTACTCGTGCAGGCCTGTTTTAGCGGCTGCATTATGATGGATGGATGTGTCCGCTGTCTCAAATGGTTGTACAGATTATTACATGTTATAAATATATATTTGTATCACTTTTACACCTGGTGGGTTTTTTTTTTAACTTATTATTTTTATTCTCCTGTGTGGGCCAATGCTTTGACCTATATAACCTCTCTTATCACTCTACTCCTTCAGAAAAGCAGAACCTGAGCACCAACAAAGTGTCAGTGCAGATAAGTCTCTCTGTTGTTTCTAAAAGATAACACAGGACACGGTTGTCATTACATAAACAAACTTTTGCCTCCAAAGATGATTTGGAAACCCTAAAACGCAGATAATGCACTTGTAGCTTAAACAAAAAAATATTTGCGTTTATAATCTCGCAAATTGAGTGAATAACGAACTTAAATAAACTGCACAACAGGCCCCTAATGTGAGATTTAATTTAGTTTTAATTAATTGTTCGTCCATATATTCTGTAAATCTTTAAATTAATTTGTGTATTTGTGTTTGTTGAGTACCCTACTGTTTAAATGACAGTAATAAAATACCTTCTGTTAGGCTACAACATTAGCTTATATATATCAGTAAGCTAACGACGAGATAATTTTGATTTACTCTAATCACGCGCTCACAGGAGTTTACTGATTGGATAGACTATTTCAGATTTAGCCAATCAGCAAGTGAGGAACAGGACAAGGTCAGAGGACATTGTAGAGTTTTTGAAAGTTGTTTAAAAAAAAAGAAAAAGAAAGATCTAATCCCGCCCCAGACCAGTTGTTTTAATTCGCTCGGGTTGTGACCGTTATGTTTACATCATGCAGACAGTTATTTATGCAGTCTGACACAAGGCCTCTCTCTCTCTCTCTCTCTCTCTCTCTCTCTCTCTCTCTCTCTCTCTCTCATTGTGGTGTTTTGGGATGAAAGTAAACGATACTGCTAACATGGTGGAATCACTTTCTATCCACCCTTCCTCTTAACCCCCTTTTCTGTACCTCTACTATAACACATACAAAAATACATGAATGCATGTGTTTGCATATCTGTACTGTAGGGTGCCTGTAATTCACTAACAGCACCAACCTTTATTGAGTGAGACGTATAGGTTAAACTATAAGTAGCTACAATTTTATTTAATAACTATAACAAGACCACAAGTTTGATAAAAGAAAACTGATCAAATGCAATTGATGTTGGTGACATACCAACATCATTGACTACTTAATGTAAACTAATCACATAAAATCTCAGTGACTTGATGAATTCATGATATATCCTGCATTACTTCATGCATTAAATCATCATGACTCATGCATTAATTAAATATTACTTATGAGCTGTACCCTTATTATAAAATATTACTGAAATGGCAAACTCCTAAATAAATAAATAAATAAAATGAGGACATGACCTCGGTCTCTTCCATGGTAGCTACAGCTCAGGTGATATTTCTGTACATTGAGTCATTGCTACTTTTACTAAGTAAACAACCTCAATAGTCTACGTCAGTCAGACCTGAACAGAGCACATAATAAAATATTTAACCGGGTGTTTTATTTATTTCCCTTATGCTCCAGTCATTAGTGTTGATATGTCAGTTATATTCAAACAAGTGTAAAATGTTATTTGGGATCTTGGAAAATAGTTTTACAAAATAATGTTAATTCAAGCTCTCTAACAACATGCAGATTGAGTTCTCTCAGTTGTAAATGTTTACAGTATTATTGAGGCTAGCGTGTTAATTCCACTCAAACTGTATGTTTGCTTAATTAGTCATTAAGGCTTTTCAGTGACTACCAGACTTTCATTACACTCACTTGCTCACTTTGCGTTGTCCATGTAAATAGGACAGCACCAAGTATCCTTTTTAACAAGAACAATAATGGTGCTGGAGTAATAAAAGAGTCGCACCGACATCTCTTCAAGGAACCTCACCTAATAGATCAGTGGCGTGGCAGGGGCCCCCACCACCACCCTAAAGGGACCACCAGGGAGAAAATAAACTTGGCCGCCTCTCCTCTGGGGCCAGCTGCAGTTAGAGGAAGAGAGAGAGAGAGATAGAAAAAGGGAAGGAGGGGTCTGTATGAGAGCTGGGCCGGGATTCCCATACTTGCTAATTGTTTTGTTGGACGGCTGCCCAACACTGTGATGTGAAAAAGGTCCACCGACTGAAGGGAGGAAAGAAATCACATTCTGTTCCAGCTGATCCCACCGTGTTTTCCATCAGCCTGACCCTCTTTGTTCCTTCAGATTACTTCCTTTACATGATCACGACTGTCAGAGGTGATCGGTCCAATGTCGTACAATAGTAGAGTTGTTAATAATCAACAATTTATGCTGTATACTTTTCAAACATCTCTTTGTCTCTTGTTGGAGAGACATATACAACAAAGTTGTTTTTTTTCATAAAATATTATTCTAAAGATCTCACCAAGCCCTCTTTATAGTACAACACATCGCTGCTTCTTTAATGCTACATCCCTTCATACGTCAGATTTCATTAGGCCTCTCCTTAATGTGTCTCTGTGTGCATGCAGTATCATGAGACTGCCATCTTCTGGACAAAATATAATATAAGGTTATTAGTGAATAAATCTACGGACCTGACAGTCATTTCTATGCATTTCATAATACCAATGGTAGTGTTGCACTAACATATATTATTTTTATTTTGCAAATCTTTACATATAATAGTTCACAAACAAACAATAAATGGCAATATATACACAATGTACATAGGGTAAAGAATATGTATTTATTGGAATGAATATAAAGAACAGCTGGTAATCGCAGCATTACAGCTACAGGATTGTTGCATACATCACACCATCACATATTAAAAAGCAGGAATCCACTGAATACGGATTTCCCATTATAAAATAGTCAGGCAGGACATCATGGAGTTTGGTCTCCCTGTCTTCACTTGCTTGGATCTCAAGAGCCCATGAAACCAACAGGCAAGGCAGCAAAACCAAAGCAGCTGTCTATTGATGCCTTCAGGGAAAGCGGATATGTATGGATTACCTTCTTTTTATAAACCAAATGTTTAGCTGATGTCACGAGAGCTGCAGCATATGTTTATCATAGATAGCTTGTGAAGTAGAAGGTGACGCAACGATAAGAGACGCATAAAAAAACACAAGCAGGCTTTCATAAAATTCTCTGTATATATTCTGTTTCTGGGTGATAACAGTTCTGCTGAGTTGCAGCTACAAGTGCATGGACAGAAAACTAAAACAGAAAATTTGTAGCTGAAACACTATTTAACACAATTTGACATTTCTCCCATGGCAAGATACATTTTTTTCCAAACATGTTACTGCTGTGCCAGCATATACTGTTTAATTAGACACCCTGCCAAACTGTGTATCAGAAAAAAACATAAACTGCAGCTCTCATGAATATCTTTAAAGGTGTTTTACAAACTGCCCTGTGGGAAAATGGACTGTGTTATGAATATCAATGGCATGGCCTGCATATCCCTCTTCTTTTACTCTTTCTCTTGTTTAGATTGTATGTATCGTATGGTCTATCGTGTGAAATTGACCAGAACTTCCTGGAAGAAGAGATCTTGAATCTAAATGGGACCTTCCTGGATAAATAAGATACTTTATTTTGGCAATCATTTAATGAACATGTAGTGTTACAAAATATAAGAACACTATATGTGCTAAATGTGTTCTAAAAGGATGGTTAGGAACAGTTTGTATTTAAAACAGAAGATGGCAGCAGATCACCTATACTGAAAGTTTGGGATGTCAGGAACAGCGATAAGGGCACAAAACAGAGGGAAGAGAGAGATGAGAAATAAGGAGACATTGAATGGATCTCGGAAGATTTTAAGATGCTATAAGATGTTGATGATGGAGTACAAAAACTACTTGGAGCACAGCAAGTGGACAAATTAAAGCCGTGGAAGGGGTTGGGGAGGATCACAGGGGAGGAGTGAGAAAACAGCGTGAGTACAAACATCTAAATTGTCTAAATGTTTCGTTAAAAAACATGCTGACCCTGTTATTTAACCATAGTGAATGTTTGTCAGGTGTTTGAAATTATGCAAAACATAAACGCTCATCATGCACTTAAAAAAAATAAAATTAAAAAAAAGCTAGATATACCAACATGACTGAGTTTATGGAACAGCTGCTGGTGGAGTCAATTCGTATCAGATGGCATCGCTGCCTGGGCAGCCTGGCACAGCAGCCAGGCAGCAGAGGAGATGCCAAAGATAGCTTGGGCCTGTCCAGATCACCTACCCATGTTTATTGGCAAGTTTACACTGTGTGTGTGTGTGTGTGTGTGTGTGTGTGTGTGTGTGTGTGTGTGTGTGTGTCATTGTTGGCATTGGATGTTTGTGATTATTAAAAGAAGCTCAGCAAGTGTGTGCCTTGAGACTTCTGGCCTTTGTGTGCGTCAATGCTGGAGGCATCTATTGAAGTGACTTTTTGTCTTTATCTCTATCTTTATGTTTTTACTATTGGACTATGTGTCTTGCAAAGCATGCCACCACCCCAGAACAACAGTGATGGATGACGGACCTCTAGCCACTAAAATAATAAATAAATCCACAATTTTCGTTTTTTTACATTTAAATTTTAGAACAGAACTAACAAAAGAGATGTGACGTGGTCATTTGTGAGCTTTCCCATGTCTGAATTATGCATCTCGACATAATACTGTATATTCACATAACACTAGTCACAAGTACAGATTTTCTTAGCTAACTTTTTTGTGAAAATACACTTTCAGCCTTTACATGGAAACATACAACTAACTTGTAATATGCTACATGTAGCCCACACACATCTGTACACTCACAAACACATACCTGTCAGTTAGACAAGTAGAACAAATGACTATCCATCTCTGCATGGGTGCTTTCATAATCCTCCTCCCCCTGAGCCATTATATAGAACACAAGTAAAAAAACAAAAAACAATACATATCACCATGAAACCCAAACATACAGTACCTGAAAGAGGTGTTTGTATCTCAAGCCTTGAAGTATATGTTTGTGCACACTGATTTATGTGGCCCCACAGTATTTCACATTCAGCAGACTGTAAAGGAATTTGACCTAAACATCGCAGTTGTCAGCCCATGCTTTGTAATAATTAAGGTCCCTGATATACTGTAGGTATATGGACTGTCCTGCACCATGAGTCCTGTGTGACACTAGATTTTTATAGGGTAGGACATGATGGAAATGAAATAAGAAAACAAACAACTACTTTTTTGGCATCTGAGCCACAAGCTATTTTATTTGCATCTGCGCTTCACAGCCTTCTTTGCGAGATGGATTTAACATCTGGAAGACTGGGGAGAAATAGTTTACTTTACTACGAGATGTAAAGAGGTTTTGGTTGTTGGATCTGTACAGAGAAGCACAGTCATTCCCCTCAAAACCTTGAACTGCTAGGCTTATACAGTATTGTAATTGGATGGTTTAGGGCTTAGGGAGTGTTGATAGTCAAATGCAATTTGGGATCAAAGAGCAAGCAAAGGGTAAAGGAGGTCACTCTTCCGCACACACGCACACACATGTATCCATGTTGTAAGAGCAGTGTTAGTAGAAGGAAGGGGCGCCTGACTAAATGATGTTTTACCAGCTGGGCACAATTACCTGTGTGTGTTTCTGTGCATGCATGCACATAAGCCTCTGTCTATGTGTGTGTGTGTCTGTGTGTGTGCATAAGAATTATCCACGTTGTTTTTACAGGATTCAAGTCTATCACAATTAGAAAGACATGAATCAAAATCTTGCACCCTCGCAGTTCTCCAAAGCCCGCTCACAAGAGTCAGACAGCGTCCCGATGCTTTCCTTATTATTACCGCTTAGAATAATACTGTGCGGACAACTATGATTCTTAAGAAGTATCCTGGGTTTATTTAACAAGTGGCTATTCATTCCTGGTTAGAGCAGAGCACTCACAAAGCCAGAGGGAGCGGGATGATGATGGGTCACTGCAAAAGGAGAGCAGAACACAAGCTCCCACTGTGGAGTCTTGGAGTTTATGAGAAGCTGTAGCTAATCCTCAGTGAGTGTGTGCATTTAGACAAGAAGCCAGTGGCAGTTAAGTTTGTCTGGAGACATATGGCATGTGCAAGATTTCATTGTACATGATACAAACACCTGCTTTAGTGCTTATCAAATTAAGTGTGTATGTGTGTGTGTGTGTGTGTGTGTGTGGGTGTGTGGGTGGGGGTACGGCCTTGTCCACACTTTCTAACAAGCTCATTATAAACTGAAATTACTCACAGGTGACTTTGTTTATTTGATCTCAATTAAGCCTCCACCTCTTCCCCACATGACCAAGCCATAGCAACAAAAAAAAGAAAAAAAAAAAAAAAAAGAAAAATCCCCTTATTTTATTAATTTCAAACAATGTTCCAAGGATTGCGGTGGAAACCCAGTAGAAGAAGTTCACGAGAAAAAAAAAAAAAAGGTTTGTCAAACTGCGCCCGCCCTGATGGCTGTAACAGCATGCCATTTTTATCCAC